>BSBM01000358.1:1327500-1927500 GCA_027924585.1 Larix kaempferi | reverse complement strand
TACACATTAACTTATAGCATCATTCAGGACAGATCTATGCATCTAAAGTTACCATCAGTGATATTCATAGCATCAATCAATAGAAACATATATTGCAACAGATACAACATAAAGCATTATTGCAATAGAAATCATAACATCACTTGAGTATCGCAACAGGTACTACACATGAAGTTTCACCAAACAGTTCCATCATGGCATATTACTTCAGTAGAATCCTGATACAACATCTCCTCAAAAACTAGATCTCAGCGATATCTCACAAATGCACAGAAACGATATTACGATCCAAAACATACAGTTTTTCTTCCTTAGCCAAGATTAGATAATCAACACTTACAACTCTTATCTATATATAGGCTTCCACCATTACAATGCTTGTCCACTTACTAACAAATTCCTAACTGACATTTGGACAAGTGACACAAAATCTGACTAATGCGGTCCAAATGACCCAAAAACTTGCATACCACGGTACAACTGACTCAAAATTGCATAAAATACATAGTATGTGGTCCAAATGACCCAAAAACCACCAACTGCGGTACACTTAACCCGAAAATGCATAAAATAATCCTTCTTGTGCAACCTCGTCTGATATGTCGCAGCATTGGTGGTACTGCGACATTTCCTTATCGAACCGCCTGCCAACAGGCCCCCAACACAATCTTGTGCTCGCCCTCGAGCCACGTCAACTGGACATGGTGCACTCTGTGGTATTGACTCTGAAGTATTCGTATTGCTGGAGGACTGTGGTCACCATTTCATTGATGTCCGTAATCACTGCCTTACTCTCGACCACATCTTTCGCGGATGGATGTTCGGTGATCTTTGCCGTCACCTACTGATGACCCTTCTATACTGCCTGAAGCACTTTTCCTGCCTTGATCATGAATTGTCCCCGATATCCTGAAACTACTCCAACTACTCAACATGCTTCTTTTGTCGCTCATTCGCCTTGGCGACACGCTGTTGCAGAGATTTCAATTTCGTAACCTTGGAAACTTGCTCCATGGCTGGCATTACATGCATCGCCACTTCGAGTGTCGCCAACTGCCCCTCCATTTCCTGGTAGTCCTTCATGAGTTGCTCGTGCTGCTCGTTCTGGATGACCCAGCCCCAAAAGTCTATAGTGTCAGTTGTGAGCTTCATCGCGAATTTTTCCAGCTCCTCCAACTAGGTGGTGACCTCCTCAATCACCCTTTTTCTAGCATCGAATTTATCTTGCAGTGTACTAGGATGCATCTGAGACTTCAATGCTTCATTCTCCTGCCGCAATTGAACAATGGCAGCCCCCAGTCGTTGCACCCATTGGAGCACATCGGACTCGGCGATGGGCTTCGGTGCATGCTGGCATGCATCACTAATGGATGTCTCAAGCTGCATGCTATGGTCCCATAGACGAGCCTTCACTACAATAAGGAAATCCTATTCCTTCTTGAATTCTTTGAGCGAGCCTTCTCGGCCCATTCCTTCTTGATGTTCGCTTCGAGTTCATCCACAGCTTTCCACGCTATAGCAGCCATGCCTATGAGCTCGTCGATTATTGTGGTCGTGGTTGTCTCACTCTCCTGCAAGTGCCGATAGCTCTTGTTGATTTCGTGCATCCTATCCGCCATCTCTCGGGTGGGGACCATCTGCATTGTTGTCAACGCCGTCAACGGTAGTGCGTTGATGTTGATAGTCACCTAGTCAACAGTCTGTAGCAAATCTTTCAAAGCCTCATTGTTGGTCACAACCGCAGTCGGGGGAATATCTATATTCCAAACCCGAGGTGTGGTGCTTATTGTGGTCGTTTCCTGCATTGGTGCTTCTCCAGGTGCCTTCCTTAAAACCACATCACACAAAGAATCCATACGAGCAATGAGCGCATGAAAACCCTCATCCGCCTTCACCGCCATATTGTCAGTGGCTGCTGTGGCTGCATGGTTGAACACTATCATTAATTGTCCCAACTATGCCTCCACCGGTAGGGAGAACCCACTAATTGTCGCATGCTCCTGGTGCCATTTTGATCTGTTTTCCTCAAGAGCTCGGTCACTATCATCTGCTGTCAGTGTCCTTGTCGATTCTTGATTGGAATCATGATGACTATTTTGATCCTGCGCCGATACTCGATCATCTGCGCCTTGTGTCTGGCCACCAGCCTTTATCTCTGCCAAGCCCATAGGTTCGCGCCATGCTTCCGGCCAATCATTCACAATAGCCGCTAGCTCTGCCGTCGTTACCTTATACTATGTCAGCAACCATTGGTTATCTGAGTCATAGTGGGCTTGAACATAAATGGCATGTGGTTGAATCGCAAATGCCATAATCGGCTTAAACTGAGCTGCGGTGTCTTCAGACAATCGGGGCACCTTCGTCGTAGCCGCGTAGAGCATCTCCCAGTATACCTAAAACAACAATGTACATTCTCGATTCTTCTCTTGGTCTTGGACAAACCATAGGTTTTGATACTTCACAATGCAACGCTCTTTGGCTGCTTCAATCTCCATACCTTGGTATGCGTTGGGCTCCTTCCAGGCCAAGAATGCTATCAATATTAGAATCCATGTATAGGTAAAGGATCCCTTACCGCTTTAAACCGTTATAGCATCCTCTTCTAACTGATTTAGTAGAAATAGCAACCAGTTCATTTGCACCCCAGTTGTGCACTGCTCAGCACACGCCACAATCCCCGAGTTACGCTGATTGGGGTGACCGCCGAGTACCACCTTGCAAGAAAGTATCTTGGTGCCAGTGAGCACCATGTTGTCATTTATGGTACTTGTACAGTAACCACGACCATCAGTCTCCATGGCATATCGCTTGACCAACTTTGCGGCCAACTTCCTTTCATTGTCTTTACCGTGGAAGTACTGCAATGGGTCAATCCCTTCCTTGGGAAACCCAGTGATCTCTACAATCAAGTACACCATGATTTGAATTGCTTCATGCAACCACAATGTACCACCATGAAAAAAGGCCAACAACTGCTTCACACAAGCATTGACCTCCGGCAACCATCCAAAATGGGGCATATTGATAAGACCTAACAAGCCGGCCTGTTTCAACCCTTGTGCCCATTCGTGCAGGACCGGTTTATAGCTCAATCGGGACTATGGCTCATAAGGTTCCACTGCAAGCTCTTTGTATGCCACCATATCATGGTCGTCATATTTCAGACATAGTAGTGCTGGCCCGATGTCAACGGAGCACTCCATTCCAACCGGTAGGGAGGGCATCTTCAATGGATACTTTGGATTCTTCTGGGGCTTCCTGGGAGGTATCCCAGGGCAACTGGGGGGGACATACCCCGGGATATCAGTGGCCGAGAGTCCTTCCCATGCAGTGGACTCATCAACCCGGTGGCGGGATGACCCAACTTCCCCTTGAGCCTCCCCCACCACAGCCGTGGAGGACCAAAGCTAATGCTTGCTCTAGGGCGACTCAAAAAGCTGACCTCCCCGACGCTTCTTAGCAATCACAGACACACCCACCGACATGGTTTCTACCTCGGCCTCAAGGTTGATGGCTGGCACATGCTCGACCTCTTCTTGAACAATGACTAGGATGAAGGGGGGAATCAACTTCACTACTAATCTCAATGGTCTCCAGCTCACCTGGCATGCCTCACTACACTCAACAACAACACTCTACAACTTCAACAAGCCTTTCCCAACTCGCAGCGGCACTCATTAAACAACAACGATACTCTGCAGCACTCCAAAATCACACTGAAACAGTTGAATTCACGGTGCCTTCCGACCAGCTTCAACCTAGTCTTATAACGTCCTACCCAATCTTTTGTAATCATGACTAAATCCGGCATTAACTCAACCGAATTTATGTATTAATGACGCAAATCCACCGTCGATCCTGGCAGTCGATCAGTCGGATCTGCCATTAATTCCCATCATTTGAACAAGCGTCGTTAATTAACTGTCTTAAATTTTGGCATTTATTGTTGATTTGACTCGGTCACAACCCTGCTACTTGTCATGAACCATTCCTAATTGGTGACACAAACCTCCTTGCTTGCGCAGTCTTGTTTCTGTCGGTGCGCCATCCTGCCACCGGCCGAACCTACATTTTTTTTTTTTTTACTCGATGCAACTCAGGCATCACATCTCTCCAATCCCGATCAATAGGGCTTCAATCAACTTCCATTGATCAACTTCGGGAGAATCACTCCATCCAACTGCTACAACTGTACAGCACTGCCAGAAGTGATGATGCTGATGCGATACAGACCAAGCCAATGTGTCTGCAATTTTCTGGGATGTTTCATAAATTTGCTGTCATACAACAACACCAAATCACCCTGTTGAAACTGTTTGTTCTTGATGTGGCGATCATGCCATGCTTTCTGGAGATCCTTCTCCACCCCTTGGTGGAAACCTGCAAGGAAGCGAGCTTCTTCGAGCTGGACTAGCTGTGCTAAATGCTCCTCCAATGCTGTCGTAGCATCCATACCCGTTGTTGCTGCTATGCGCAGACTTGGAATGATGTACTCCATCGGCATAACCGCTTCTTGCCTATACACAAGCTTGAATGGTTTCTGCCCTGTCAACCTTTTACATGTGGTGTGATAGGCCCACAACACAATTAGGATTTTTAGATCCCAGTCGTCGCGATTCACATTGCACACCTTTGTTAGCACATGCTCCAATATCTTGTTGAAAGCTTCCACTGTGTCATTTGCCTGTGGATTATAGGGTGTTCTCCTCTTGTGATGTATCCGCAACTCCTCTGTTAATGCGCTGATGGTGCGATTGAGAAAGTGGCTTCCTTGATCACTCAACAATATCTTGGGACAGCCAAAACGAGTGATAACATGGTTGAAGAGGAACCGCGCGGCTATGGCCACGGAATAATCAATAACTGGAACAGCTTCCGTCCATATGGTCAAATAATCTGTTGCGGTGATGATGTAGCGTGCACCAGTGCGCTTTCTTGGTGGATTGATTGGTCCCACAAAATCCACGGCCCATTTGTCGAATGGTTGCAGTGTCAGCTAAGGCATCAATGGCATTTCATCCCTTCGAGATGGCTTCTTGGTTTGCTGACAGACATCGTAAGACTGTGCATAATCCGTTGCATCACTGTGCAGTGTAGGCCACCAGAGCCCCGCTTGAAGCACCTTCCTTGCAGTCTCACGGCCACCATAGTGTCCTTTGGCCACTCCTACATGTGCTTCTGCCAAGATCTGCTCCTACTCATGCGGCATAACACATTGTTGCAATATCTCATCTGTGCCGATCTTGTATAACTCTCCCACTATCAACTAGAAATCTGCAGCCTTGACTACCAACTATTTCTTCTGAGTAGTGGTAAACTCTTCTGGGGCAGTATTCCTCGCCAGAAACTGGATGATGTCTTCAAAATAACTATTGGCGACTTCCACCTTAAACAGTTGTGCATCAGGAAACTCGTCCTCAATGTTGGTCGTCTCCTCCCCCGTCTCAATCCGCGATAGATGATCAAGTCCAGCATTCAGTCGCCCTAGTTTCACAATTATTTCAAAGTCGAACTCCTAAAAGAGAAGTAACCAGTAGCATATATTCCCCCCCAACACAAGATTATTGATCAAGTATTTCAATGCAGAGTGGTCTGTGAACATCTTAAAATGTCCGCCCAATAAGTAGTGTCGAAACTTCTGCAGTGCATAGACCATCCCCAAGCCTTCCTATTCGGTAGTGTTGTAGTTTCATTCTGTAGATGACAACTTCTGATTAGCAAAAGCAATAGGGTGATCAAGGTCCCCTTCTCCTAGTTGTGCTAACACCACACCAAGTGCAATTGACGATGCATCAAAATGGACATGGAATTCCTTGCTCCAGTCTGGAAATACCAATATCAGTGTCGAAGCCATCTTCACCTTTAGTTTCTCAAAACTATCTTAACATTCAGGGTTCCACTGGAATACGGCATCCTTCTTCAGCAACTTCTCCATAGGGGCAGTAATCACTGCATAACCCCAGATGAACTTGCGATAGTATCCAGTGTGTCCCAATGTCGCCCTCAGCTGCTTAACTGTAGTCGTCGGTGTTAAGCTTAGGATAAGTGCAATCTTTGTTGGGTCAATCTGCAACCCTTTCTTACACACAATATGACCCAACAATATGCCAAATGGTGCACATAAGATACATTTCTTCAAGTTCAACAATATCTGATGTTGCCGGCAACGCTCCAACATCAACCACAGATTCGCCAGATGATCGTGGACCAACCCATAGACCGTCCAATCATCCATGTAGACCTGCAAAAACTTCTGAATGAATTCCTTGAAGAAAGCAACGACAACCCGTGAAAATATTGGAGGGGCGTTCTTCAGGCCTAACGGCATCACGGTGTACTGAAAACAGCCCCATTCGGTCACAAAAGTTGTCTTGTGGTGGTATTCCTTCACAATGCGGATCTGATAGTAGCCCGAGAACCCATCGGTGAATGAGTACATCTCCTAGCCACCCACACCTTCGAGCACCTCATCAGTAAACAGGGTTAGGAATGGATCATGCAAACATGCATCATTGAGCTTCTGGAGGTCGACACAAATGTGCACTTCGCCAGTCTTCTTATCCTGTACCACCATAAGACTGATCCATTTCGACTCTTCAACGGGTTCAATGATACGAGCATCCAACATGCGATCTAGCTCTGCCTTAACCCTCTTCTTATGTCGTGGATTCAATCGGTAGGGTCGCTGCCAGATCAGCTTTGCATCGGGTTTTAAGGGAATTTTCATCTCCCCTAAGTCGCCCAGAATCCCCTTCATATCATAAAAATTCATTGGAAATACATCCTGAAACTCATGAAGCAAGTCGGTGACCTTTCTCATCATCTCATCATCCCAATAGCCCCCGACATTTGCAAACTTCAGATTGTCCTCTACCGCAATGTTGATCTTGCAAATCTTCAGCGGCTGACGGAACGGATCGCTCGGCGCATCAGGTGGTACCACAGCGCGACTACCTTTGGACTCTAGGATATTCACATTCTATGGATCATCACCATCCTCTGTCCCACCAGTGATATTGAAACATTCCATGAGAGACTGCATCTTGCAATGCATGTGCATATCTACCGGATATGCCACCGGAACAACTTGTAAGACTACATCACGGATAAGTTGTAATGCATTATTGACCTCCGGATTAGCATCCGTAAAACTGAACATATGGGTAAAGCTCACTATTAACTCTAACCAAGTGGTAAGTTACCCTCTCAACTCAGCTGCAGTATACCATGATCGTGACATCTCATCCAAAGTGTGGATAAAAGCATGGACCCACTCATCTCATGGTCGCGATGCCCATAATCGCTAACACTCCATCAGGTGACCACCTGGATCATTCCATCCATCGTACTTAGCTACATGGTAGACCTCAGTATCACCAAAATGAATTAACATTAGTCAGTGACACTGTGACCATTCGGTAATAGTTTTCCTATGGGTCGCCCATCAGTGTGCTGGGGTATTTTTCAGTGCTTCCTCTAATTCCAATAGTCTCTATGGTTCAGAAAATATTTCCTCAAAGTTCACCAGAAAGTCAGATAACCCCGACATCCCTTCGTAGATTGTTACCATAATAGTTTCAGTTGCAATGTGATAGAGGGACTACATCAGCAACCCACACTTGCGGAGCGACACCTCATGCAAGTGTTTCTGCCAGTTTTCGAGCGCATCATCAGAGTCGGAAGACGCAGAGCTAGCACTATGCCATCCAAGCTCACCGTTGGCAGTCAGATGAATGTAATCTTCATAAATATTGAATGCATGATCCCATGCACTGGGATCGTCGTCCTTCACTACTTTGATGTAGCGGCATCCCTCATCCAGATCCAATGGGGCGATGACTCTGAGATCGCGGTTTTCAAAAGTCATCATCCGTCGCTTAAAGTTAATTACTGATCTACTATCATTAGCCCATCCAATCCCTAGTAATGCGGGATAAGAGCTTCCTCCTTCACCTACTTCTATTACATCAAAATCGGCATATGTCTTCATGCCTTCAATGTCCACCACTGGCCGTGGAACGCATCCAATCGGCATCACCTTAGCGTGATTAGCTAACCGGAGATGTATAGGAGACCAGCTTAATGGGGGACTCCCCATCTTCTAACAAACCTACTTGGTTAAGATGTTGACATCTGAACCAAGATCTGAAATAAATGAATCAACATCATAGTCACCAATCTGAACATTCATCTGCATCTCCTTACCCGTCTTCCGTCATTGTAGGGAATTAACTGCAAACTCTTGTGGACCTTGAGCCGGTCGCTGTAGCAGAACTTCAATCTCATACAAAGCATCGGGATCCCTTTCCATGGATAAACAATGTTCCAAAAACGCTTGAAGCGTGCTGGACTGCCGCGACGGGCTAGCTTTCGAAGTTGCATCAAAAGTAGGGGGCATATCATAAATAACAACCTTACCTTGATCTTTTTCCAATGCGTGACGTGCTTGAAGGAATGCCTCCCGCTCAACATCAATGTCAAATGATACCTTATTCTGTCCTGCCAACCGAATCAACGAAGCATCCCATGGTCTTACCTCCGCGAGTGACAACAGCTACTGAAGCATCCCGCGGTCTTGGCTCTACGAAAATTGTCACAATGTTCACACCCTGAGGCTAGTTCAGCGGTGGATTCACATTCGGAATAAAATTCGAATTCGGCCGCTGATTCGGGTTCTGTACTAGTTTCTATACTTGGTTCTGGGAAGGCTGTTATGCCTGGGGATGATTCTGCAACTATGGAGTGTTCCTTGCTTGCCATCGTGCAATCAACTGCGGACAATTCTCAACCGTGTGATCATTAACAAAACAGAATGTGCATTGGTTCAGTAGCAATGTACAGTCTCACTAGTAGTGTCCCCATACCACACAGTGATAGCATTGAACAGGTCCGTGACCACCTCGTCCGCCTCCATGACCAAATCCTCCAACACGTCCTCCTCGGGATCCTCCGCGGTACCCTCCTTGTCGCTGGTACTGCAGTTGTTGCATCTGTTGCATATTTTTCCCTTGTGGCGCATACTACGGTTGATGAACATACCATGGCTATTGTGGAGGCATCTGCATCGGAACATGTTGTGGCATGAACTGCTATGGTTGTGGTTGCTGCGGTACAAACTGCATCTGTGATTGAGGTAACTGCTGGGTTACCTGCGACTGCGGTTGCAGCTGTTGTACGGCATGCTGGTCGTCCTTTACATAGAATGTATCACACATTCTCTCTTATAGCAACCCATATGCACGGCAATCTTTGTCATCGTGACCCACATATTTTCAAAATGTACAGTAAATATTTCTCGGAGTCGTGACCATTTTCTGCATGTACGGGCAATTGTCATGGCTATGCCCATATACGTGGCAGACATGACACCATGGCATGCTCCCACCATTCAACATATTTGGTGCACTTGAAACTAGATAGTTATGGAAGTCAAGGAAATTTTCCTTGGTATGTCCCTCTCCTCGACACCATGTACACCATACTTATTCATGTTGCTCTTTTCCCTTTTTCAGATCCTGCAGTTGAATAATTAAGTTGGCCAGTTGTGTCTGGATCTATGACATCCCAGCTGTCGTTTCCCCAATTGGTGATGCTTCCAACCACATTGTGATCTCCAGTGCTTCACTTGGAATTGTAATATTCTGCTGCATCAGCGGTAGCCGAATATGGAGAAGCAGCGCCGCAATAAACCATTCCTTATGTTGAACAGTGTTCATATCAAAACTAACTCTTTCCATTACCGTCTTGAACCGCTGATTGAAGTCCCACATAGACTTGTTAGGAAACTGCTTAATCTCTTTAATCTCTATAATATATTGTGCTTCGGATTTGGGCTTCCAAAACTCAACGATTAAGCCTACGCGAATCTCATCCAATGTTTTTGTTGGGGTGCTGACAGGAACCTGCATATATTTCATAAACTAGTCTAAAGCGTGACCTCGAAGAGTAGTCACCAATTGTCCCTTTTTAGCATTGTCATCAGTGATCTGTTTAACAGTCCATACCGTCTCACACAAAAACCAATACTGTTCAAGGTTTTCTATTCCATTGTCGTGGAAAAATGGGAAATTAGTATCCTCGCCCGCCATCGTGGGCTTACTTGCTCCAGTCACTAAACTAATAGTAATTAATTTTTGTGGAATTGATGAACTTGGTGGTGTTAAATTTGTATTCCTTACTGATTGAGAGATAGTGAGCGGAGGTGTGGGTATGTTGTTGCTGGGGTTTGGTCCTACCTCTATCTTGGGCATAGCCTAGTCGTCCTTGTCAGGACTATGAGGTCGCTTTGTCCCATGTGGTCTTCCTTTGTGAATTTGAGGTTCGATCACAACAGGACCTTCTCCTATCCTCTACCTCTTTTCCTATCGAAACCTCGCTCCTCCCCTCGTAACACCGCTTTCTTCCTCAGCTTCGCTCATAGTCTCATCATGACCTGCACCCATCTATCCCTAATCATTCCATGTACCTCCCCCTAGTTTTCGCGATACCCATGGCCTCCGCCCACCATGCTGTTTACTAATCCAGATGCATCTTCAATTTACCCTTCTCACAAATAAGCATCTTAATGGACAGTTGGAGCGACAGCAGAAACCTTCCCCGGGGTCCGCCGAAGAAGTATCTTTTGGCTTTGCTATAGGACTTCTGTGTATCAACCACAAATTCAGTGATATACCCCTCCAACATGCTATCGAGCCAGATTTCGACGGTGTGTGATGCTTTGTTGTCGACTTCTTGTAGCTCCTGAATCAACTCGGGGGTTGAAGTTGTTGGTCCGCCACCTTGGAAGTTCCTCTTCTGGAAGGTCAACTTCGCCAGCCACTCATACAAAATGACTGGAAATTCACAGAAAAACCATTCATGGGGACCTTCGTAAATGTATCTATCCACCCATTGGTCTACCGTCAGTCGAGTGTTCCGACTTTCTTCTTTAGCAAATTCTTGCAGCTTCTGATCAAACCATTCTTGGATCTCCGGTTTCGTCTGGTGCCACAATATATCCTCCTTTCACGGTGTACACAGTCCCGACAACAGAACCATTTGTTGACTCAAACCCAGTCGACAGGGGTTCCCATCACTGTCGACACCAACCCACTCGATCTCCCTGAGCATCAGGCTAGACAGGTTTTACCCTGTCCAGCGACACCTAAGAAGCAGATGAAGTCTCACCCGAGGCGATCAAGGGAGGGTAGACATAACCATGTTTTCGCCGAATGAGGGAGGATGGTTGTGGCAATACATAATAACTTGTCACATCATTCATGACAGATCTATGCATCTAAAGTTACCACCAGTCATATTCATAGCATCAATCAATAGAAACATATATGGCAACAGATACAACATAAAGCATTATTACAACAGAAATCATAGCATCACGTGAGAATCGCAATAGGTACTACACATGAAATTTCACCAAACAGTTCCGTCATGTCATATTACTTCAGTAGAATCCAGATACAACATCTCCTCAAAAACCAGATCTCGACAATATCTCATAGATGTGCAAAAACGATATTACGATCCAAAACATACAGTTTTTCTTCCTTAGCCAAGATTAGATAATCAACAGTTACAACTCTTATCTATATATAGGCTTCCGCCATTACAATTCTTGTCCACTTACTAACAACTTCCTAACCGACATTTGGACAAGTGACCCAAAATCTGACCGACACGATCCAAATGACCCAAAAACCCACATACCGCAGTACAACTAACTCAAAATTGCATAAAATACATATTCTGTGGTCCAAATGACCCAAAACCCACCAACTACGGTACACTTAACCCGAAAATGCATAAAAGAATCCTTCTTCCACGACCTCATCTGATATGTCACAACATCGACGGTACTGTGACATTTCCTTATCGAACGGCCTGCTAACAGAGTCTTGTCTATCTCCATTCCTGAGATTTTTTTGCAGGTTATTATCAAGATTTCGAGTGCAGCAGTTTTTGCACTTTTGCAGCAGTAGCAGTTGCATATATTTTCTATTGTTTTTTACAGGTCTTCTGAAACAGCTTCCATGAATATGGAAGGAATTCCTCCTCTTTATCCATTCAACTATGATGAGTGGAAACCAAAGATGATAACACATTTGAAGAGACATGGTCTCTTTGATTATTGTTTTGAAAGAGAGTTTGAATCCTCTGAAGAAGAGAATGATTGGTTAAATGAAGGTGACAAAGCCTATGCAACAATGATGTATGCTATGTCTCATTGCATGGTAACCCACATCCTTTCTGTTGAATCTCCAAAAGAGCTATGGGCCCATCTAGATGAAATATTTGGAAAACATAATGAATGGATTGGTCCAAACCATTTCGAGAGCAATCCCAGTGATGCATTCACCCACCTTGATGGTCTCTCTGATCATGAATCAGTATCAAACATATATCATAATGAAGTTGTCCACAAAGAAGAAGAACTTACATATTCTACACTCATGCTCTCAATATCTTATATTTCGAATTCAGTGCTAGCTCACATTCTAGAAACTGCAGAGGGTCTTAAATCTTCTCTTGCACAAGAGTCTGTTGGTTTGCATAATGATGATCTCATGAATGTTTCGGAGGTTAAATCAGCAATTGGAGGTAATGCATTCGCTCTCCTTGATCACTCACCTCTTATGTACTATTGTAAGATCATTTGCACATGCTCTCAAAATTATATTGAAGATGTAGGGATTTCCATTTGCTTGGGATAATTTCTCATGCATTTCATGGTTTTGATCTCACCTCTAATGGTTCAAAGGATATCTCAAGGAACCATTTTTTAATTCTTGGATTCGATTTGGATTCCAATCAATCACTATCATGTGATAGTTCTTTTGGGCATAATCTCACCTATGATGGTTCAAAGGAGAAAACAAAAGACTATCTACACATTCATGGATTTGATCCTACCTCAGCTGATTCGAATCACAGGTTTCAAGATCATCCTCATACCTCTAGATTTTTTCTCATCACATTCAATCTGAAGAGCAACTACAAGCACATGTTTTTTGAGCACGATCCATTTCTTCCCAAGAAGAAGATACCTCCAGACATATGACCAAGCATCACACCATCTTGAGTTTGGAGCATTTATTTTGGTGTGCTCTACAGTCTATTTTGAGGGGGGTTATTTTTCCCATGAGGTTTTCCCCATTTCCTCGGTTTATGGACTATTATTTATTATTCATTGTATTGGGTGACCTTTGTTCTTAATTACCAGGGCCTAGAATGGATTAAGGGGGGGTGTTAGGATATTCCTATACTCCATCCTAGTCCTACCAACATTTTCATTATTTTGCATTTCAGTCATGCATGCAGTCATGCAATTGCATGCCTCATGCATGCATCCCAGTCATCATTCCCAGCACCTAGTCCCCATTTTGCTAGCCCCATGAGCTTCTTTCTGATAATTTCTAGCGCTCCTAGTGCTTAGTGCGCCTTCCTTTAACCTACCACATGAGAAAGGCGCCCTTCTTCACATACCACTCAGTTACACTTCAGTTAGTTGAGTTATTTGTGGATCTCTCCTTGATTTGAGGATTGATTGACTTGTTAACTAACTGAAACACTCTGTTGGACCCCCAGTGAAACTAGATTTCCTATTTTGACTCCATTCAGCTCCCTATGCGCCCTCCACTGAGCCTCCTTCACTACATTAGTGCTTCCATGTGCCAGTTACACCTACCACACTCAATTAAAGTCAGTTTGACACCTGGTTGACCGTTACTTGTGCATTGATGACTCCACTGATGATGATTAGAACTCCTAGTGGTGTATTGTTGACACTCCATTGATGATGATGATGAATCCTAGTGCAGATAAGACATGCCCATGCAGGCTAATTCAAATTTCCACCTTGGCATTTGAATCCTCTCCACCATTGTATTATTTATTGTTCATATTATGATTAATGAATTAGTCAATGTGATGTTATTCTGCTTCTATCTGATTTCTACTGTATCATAAATCTACTGCTCTTTTACACTGCATTGTCCACTCTTCTTCTATTTTCCTGCTTAATCTTAATCTTTCTTGTGAGGTATACATCAGCTCTTAGATCTGTTGTGAGGATTTTCACAGATACCAAATGTAGAACTCGTCCTTTTAAAAAAAAAAAAAATTCTATAAACTCTTGGGACCACTCCAATCAACCTAAACAAAAGTAACTTAGGTTAAGGTGCTTTTTCATCCATATTATTATAATATAAATATACGACCGCTATACAGGAATGAGTTGATCACTATGAAATGAATTGGGTTACCAAGATTCCAAGTTACCTATGAATTCCGTTCTGCAACAAGACGTACTCTACAAGTACATGCAAGGAAGCTAACCATCCTCACTATCTATAGATAAAATAATCAAATTATAGATATTCATTCATAATTCATTCTATACTTTTCTTAACTCAACTTAAACTTTTCTCACAACACATTCAACCTCAAGTGGCCTATAGACATTTAGATATTCTGAATAAAAAAATGACCATAATTAAAAGGACTGAATTATAACATACAATCATAATTAAATCTACACTTATCTAATTTGAACTTGAACTCTTCACCACATGGTCTACCACTAATTAACATGTTTGTCATTTTCATATTCTAATTCATAATTGACTAAAGTAGAATAAGAAAAATATACATATAGATTTTTCTCTATAATTAATAACACTTGGAACTTAAGCTTTTACTACATGTTCCACTATATAAGCAAATATATTTGTCAAGGATACATTCTAATTCTTATTTGTCTAAAGTAGAATAATTAAAATGTACATATATCTTTTTCTCTATAATTAATAACAATTGGAACTTAAGCTTTTACTACATGTTCCACTCTATAATTATTAAAACTTGGAAATTAATCTTTTACTACATGTTCCACTATATCAGCAACATAATTGATGATATATTCTAATTCTTAATTGACTAAAGTAGAATATTTAAAATATACATATATCTTTTTCACTATAATTAATAACACTTGTAGCTAAAGCTTTTACTACATGTCCCACTATACAAGCAACATAATTGATAATGATATATCTAATTCTTAATTGACTAAAGTAGAATAATTAAAATATGCATATATATTTTTCTCTATAATTATTAACACTTGGAACTTAATCTTTTACTACATGTTCCACTATATAAGCAACATAATTGTCAATGATATATTCTAATTCTTGCTCGACTGAAGTAGAATAATTAAAATATACATATATTTTTTTCTCTATAATTAATAACACTTGGAACTTTAGCTTTTACTACATGTTCCATAACTAAGTGACGGGTTGACGAATTTCTATCCCAAATCAATACTTGGTTATCATATGAAACAAGGCCGGATATTTGGAAAAGATAAGTGTTCAATGGTAGACTAAATATTCTCATTCAAAATCCAGTAATGATAGGGGAACAATGTCAAACATTCGAATCTATTAAGTGATCTTTTAAGAAGGGGGCTCTCTGAATTTAAAGTTACGGTTGTTTTAATAAACTGCAATACATTCCGATGAATACTCTGTCTAAAATGGTTCAGAAAGGCATGATCTTGTACAGGTGTAATCAATAGTAGTGAGCTCGGCGCTGGTAAGGTTGTGGTTATGTTCTGGTTGAAATTCCTGAATGGAGCAAATTGAAGTCATAATCTAATCTGTACATAGAAAGATAAATTCGCAGTCTGAGTAGAATACACTCTGAAACCTATTTATCGACAGTCTTCAGATATGTGTGTCTTGATTTCCATATCCTACTGATATAATCAAACATAAAACAAATACAAATTCGTAGATAGATTAAGATACGTTTTAGGATCCAATTCTCGACCAGTCTCCGAATGGGTGAGTTCTGGTTCGATTAGTTATATTTTCCAGATTTGAACAATTTCAACCTATCGCACACAAATAATAATCTGAAATGGAAGTATAAACCGAGTTTTACTTACCATCTGACTCTAAATAAATGCATTATGTATATATAGGCTAAAATTCCAGATCTATAAGTTTCAAGTTTATAAAATGAGCTAACACAGACATATTTTCGTAGTCAGAGTAAATATATAATCTGAAATCTAAATAGTGATCAAAATCCGGATGAGTGCATAATGGTTGATGGATTGTGATTCTAGATCTGGATAATCTTCATATTTATAATTTAATCCAGTACGCAGATAAATCGTGTTCAAGGTAGCTTAAGAAAATTGAGATCTGACTAGCGAACGACTTCTAGGTGGATTTATTACAAGTTGACCGTTTGAACTTCAGGTCTGAATAAACTTAAGATTCAGGATATAATCTAATACTCAAATAATTCATAATCAGAGAAGCGTATGTGATATGAGATCTGGTTAGCACTAGACTTCTAGATTAATGTATTACAAATTGGTTGATTCAGATCTGAGTAACTTAAATATTTATGATATAATCTAATACTCAAAAAATTTATAGTTAAGGAAGCTGATAGAAACTTAGATCTGGTTAGTGCATGGATTCCAGATGAATGTATTACAAATTGATCTATTGGAATTCATATTTGAGTAACTAAAATATTTCCGAAATAATTTAGTACTCAGAAAACTTATAGCCAAGGAAGCTAATACGAACTTAGATCTGGTTAGCACATGGCTTCCAGATGATTGCATTACAAATTGGTCAATTGGAATTCAGATTTTAGTAACTAAAAGATTTACGAAATAACCTAATACTCATAAAATTTGTTGACAAGAAAGTCGGTACGAACTTAGATCTGGTTAGCGCACGGATTCCAGATGAATTTATTACAAATTGATCGATTCGGTTTAGACAACCATTAATTCGCTTTTAACAATTCATAAAAGATGTATTACATTTTAAATCGAAGATCAATTGAAAATATCTAAGCATTTCTTAAAATAAAAACAGTTGTCTAGGCTGTAGATGTAATCCCAAGGAGTTCACCATCAATCCAGCATCCGGATGTTCACCATCCAACTGACAACTCGGTTAACCTCCCTTCCAACTTCGGGAATACTCTTCTTCTTCCCAATCCCCTAAGAAATGGGGCCGCAGAGCTCACACACAAAACTAGATATCCAGAAGTGGGCTTCCCCCCACTAAGACCTCTTGCCAAACTCCAATAGAAGCAAATCAATGACTTACACTCATTACGATAACCATCTAGCCATAGGGTCCCTTTCCCCTTCCTCGTGCCTTCCTTAAGTAGGAAAATTCCATGCGACATATGTCGCTTCATGCAAAAATGCCTAATATTCTAATTACTTAAATATAATTAGCTCACCCTACCATGTGTCCAATTCCTAAGAGAGTGCACCCGCCTTCCTAGATTTACTCAAGTCTATCCCCCCTGATGCTCAATCTAGTTTCTAATTTCGTGGGTACAAGTGGAGCTGGCTATATGCTATTGTTTAGTATACTATTTTCTCTTAAAACAATACTCTCCATTATTTTAATTACTAAAATTCATTTCCTGTGCAAATGGCCCAAATGCAATTTACATGTTTTATGCATAATATTCATCAATTTTTTTCTTCTAGGGTCTAGGTACCACATCGTTGGGACCTTTTGCCCCTCATTTTTTTTTTTTCAACATGGTACCACATCATCGGGTCCATTCGTCCCTTATTTCCGTTTATCAACAAGGTACCACATCGTTGGGTCCTTCCGTCGATACTTCTTCGTTGCATCTGATTTGCGGGAACTTAATGTAGGGATTTAGGATTCGTTACCTTCAATCCTCTGTCTACACTCTATTAGAGACTAATGGCGCCGATGAGTAAGTCTTTTCTTACTGCGCGCCCCTCAACCTCGTACATGACAAATTTTGTCATGGTCCACTTCGCATGACTTCGCGCTTCCCCGAGTAAGTGGATACATGATTTTCAACTTGTGCATGGAATTTTGTAGGAAGTCGACACAGTCGTTGTTGTTCCGTGTGTGATTTATTCATACTCTGCGGCCCTTATATTTCCTTTGTGAGTCAGTCGGTGAATCGTTTCACCTATCGCTGCACACATGCTTCAAAGCACACATTAGTATCTCTTTTCTCATACATCATAATTAATTTCACAATCTACTAATCATTAAGCAATCATAATTTAATCATAACATGATATATTTCATCAGTTTTCTAATCATTAAGCCAACATGCATTTCTTTCATTCACATCAAATGTCTCATAGCATAGCTAATTGTTAAGCAACATATTCATGTATACATATCACATATTTCATAAAACAACTAATCATTAAGCAAGTGTGCATTTATTCATCAAATTCAGGTAAAGCATCCATTTCCACAAATGTCATTCAATTCATTGTTTTCATTGATCAATTTGTCATCATGCACAGCATCAGATGTTTCTCCATTATTCAAAATATATAATCAAGGGTCATTTTATTAAAAAAAAATCAGTCGAGTCACTTGACAAGTTCCCTAAAGGTCTACATACTTCTAGGGGCACTACATACACCCCTTCTTATTTAGAACTTCGTCCTAAAGTTCAGAATAAATACCGAAAGCTACGATGCATCTCAGCTGCCTCCTCCCAAGTCACAGATCTAGGACTATAACTATCCCACTACACTTTTAATTGCTCAATCACATGGTGCCTAAGTTGTTGCATGTGTTGGTCCAATACCCGGATCGGCTCGGCCATCACGGTCCTGTCGTCCATTTTATGCACATTTCTCATATCAATAACATGTGAAGTATCGGGAAAATAATGACGCAATACTGAAACATGAAATACCTTGTGAATCCTACTCAAATATGAATACAAGTCAAAATGATAGGAAACTTGTCCTATCGTTTCCAAGATCCTAAAGGGTTCTATGAACCTAGGAGATAACTTGGCTCTCTTGCAAAATATTATTGAACTCTTCTACGGTTTTACTCGCAGGAATACCTTGTCCCGAGTCTCATAACTTCAATCAGTTCTATGCGCATCCACATAGATTTTCTGTCGATCCTGTGCTTCCTTCAGTAAAGCACGCACAACCACCATCTGATCTTCCATTTACTATATCACTTATGGGCTTAACAATGCCCTATCTTCCAATCTATCCCAACTTATGGGATTTCTATAAGGTCATTCGTAGAGGAATTCGATAGGTGCCATCTGAATTGAACTTTGATAACTATTATTGTAAGCAAACTCCACTAAAGGAAGGTATTCTTGCCACCTTTTCTATTGATCCATTACGTACATACTTAACATTTCCTCCAAAAATTGGTTCAACCTTTCGGGTTGTCCATCAGTCTCAGGGTGATAAGCTACTAAAGTTGAGTTGAGTACCTAGGGCCTCCTGGGAGCTTGTCCAAAAGATTTCGGTAAATACCGAACCTCTATCAGAAATAATCTTTTTTGGTATTTCATTCAATATTACAACTTCATTCATGAAAAATTTAGCAATTTCAGGAGATTGATACGTGTTATTGATTGGTAGGAAGTGGGCACTCTTGGTGAGAGTGTCGACTACAACAAAAATAGTTTCATGTATTTTGGTGGTCAAAGGTAAACCAAATATGAAGTCCATAGATATAACTTCCCATTTAGATTCAGGGATTGCATGGGGTTGAAGAAATACATCGGGGTGTCTGTGTTCTGCCTTCACCATCTGGAATTCCAAACATTTTTCTATGAAACTTACCACATCCCTCTTCGTTCCTTGCCAAAAGAATAATTGTTTCAGATCTGCATACATTTTCTTTACTCTGGGATGAGCTCTATAAACCGCTCTATGAGATTCTGACGGTATCAACTTCCTGATCTCTTCATTCTCTGGTACATAGATATGGTTTTTATACCTTAATAACCCATCCATGTCAAAGGAGTACCCCTCATACTTGGGTATTCTCATTTTCTCATTTGCCAATTTTGTTTTCACTTTGTTATACCATGCGTCACCTTGTTGTAGTGCTAGAATCTTTCCTCTTAGGTTGGTTTTCATTGGTATAACTGAGAATATCCTAGGTCTTCGACTAAGTGCATATGTAACTCTATTTAAAATCCCTTTACATACGTTATGTCGAATTCGTACTCACTGAGTAACTTCGACCATCTTCTTTGTCTTGATTTCAAGTCACTCTGAGTAAATATGTGCCGTAACATACAATGGTCGTTTTTAAGCTCAAAATTGCTCTCGACTATGTAGTTATCGCCATAACCTTAAGGTATGCATTACCGCGGTCATTTCCATATCATGGGTCACATAGTTCTCTTCGTGTGGTTGAATCCTTTAGGATGTAGAGGAAATCATCCTTCCTTCTTTCATCAGTACACACCCAACTCCATCCTTCAATTGATCCACTTAGCAGTTGGCATTGTTGTCGAATGCTAACATCAATTGCGACAAGTCATCGACTTCGACACAACTTTGGAAATTTTTCGAATTCGACACAACTTGGACAAACTCAACAACTTCGACAAGTTCAAAGACCTCAAAAATGTTTTGTGATGTCGACACGCAGCATCGACTTGCGATTGTCGAAATCCGACAGATTGTCTCTCTATCTTCCAGTTGACTGTAACGGCTGAAATGCCGATACCATTCTTAGTTCTCTTGTAACTAAACGTAACGAGAAGTAACCTAAGCGTCTCAACACATTCTATATAAGCATGTATAATATTATAACATACATCTGATCTAATTGATTTGGTTTTCAGTAATAGAGAAGAACAGTTTGCATTACTGCATATTGTCTGTGTGTATGTGTTCATCTGTGTATTGTATTCCTGGTTTGCTTATTCTTTCTTATGCTTCCGCCATAATAGAGCTGACTCATTCAGTCAAATTGTTGTCCCCCTCATGCTTCCTGGGCATGTGCAGATCATTTGTATCATAGCTTGTTGTCTTGATTCAGATTTTAAGTTTCTGCGTAGACACTTCCATCGAAGTTACCTGACCTATGCGGGTTCAAAAATGCTCGCAAACTTAGCAATCCAAGAAGACACTACCTCTAGAGATGGAAGAAGAAATAGGTGATAGAAATGCAATTGAATAGACACAACAACTCATAGAGAAAGTGTTGGCTCGACAATGAACTAATATTTTCACTCAGTTCAATGAGATTCTAACACGATTTTCTTCGACATCAGGAGCATTTCTGACGAGAACTAACTCCGACAAAATCAGACCCTTCAAAGTGCAAATGAATTTGGACATACATAATCTAGAAGTAAATATTGATAAGGAATCTGTCGACAATTGGGTACAACAATTGGAATTCTATTACTTTGTGAATCAACTCTCGGAAGCCGACAAGATCACCATTAATGCATCCCTAAAGATGTCAACATCTGTGCATTGTTGGTGGGAGAACCTCTCGACAAAGATAGAGAAAAGCAGATACCCCATCGACACATGGGAGAAATTTGTCGAATACATTCGAAAGGAGTTTTACCTGCCCATGTACCTTGAGCAACAGTATAAGAAGTGGCAGCAGCTAAGGAAATGGAAAGACCAGTCCATACAAAGTTACATCGATGAGTTCTATCGACTCATGGACAGAATTGATGTTCAAGAAGAAGAAAGGTTTCTTGTTCTGAAGTACGTCAGCGGATTATCCCAGTACATTCAATAAGAGATGGAGTTTCTTACTTCCAATATGCTCTTGGATACATTCCACTCTTCCAACAAACTTGAAACCAGGGAGAAGGGAAAAGTGCGCTTCGCGACTAAACCGATATTAGGAAGACAACCTGACAAGAAGGCACCAGCCGACTTCGACAAGTCAAAATCTTCGCAAACTCCACCAAATCCAGATCACAAAAAAAATCCTTTTCACAAAACAGAATGTAGCAAGAAACCTATTGGTAAATGGTGCGATTAACACCACTCATCTTGGCATGATATGTATGAATGCAAATCTCGGAATACCTTTTTGGAAAAAGTGTCGACATATGATGCATTCGACAAGACTATGGTAGAATCTGACCCATAAGCAACGACTCTTTTGACATCAACATCAATAAATCCAGTAGCCTCGATTATCATCGATGAGGAGGAATGAGAGCGCATGTTCCATACACAAATATGGGTTCAAAACAATCCATTCCATCTAATTGTGGACAACGAAAGTTAGAAGAACTTTATTTTTGAAGAACTTGTGAAGAAACTAGGTCTTGTGACCACTCCGCATCCTCATCCTTACAACATCGGTTGGGGAAGGATGGACAAGAGCTAAGGATCACTCAACAATGCAAGCTAGCCTACTTCATAAATCCTTTTGAAGATGAAGTACTTTGCGATGTGGCACCCCTCTCCATAGCCGACGCCCTATTTGGGAGGCCATACCTATGGGATCTCCATGGAAGTTACCAGTTACGACTGTAGAATTTGATTGTTAGAATTTAGAATCAATGGTACAACGTACCAAAACAACAACCTACACCAACGGTTGCAATGACATCTACTAAACAGGTGAAGAATCTCATCAATCATGCTCAGAAGTTCACATTGATTATGATAAAGCCACAACATTCTAGGAAGAGTGCAACAACCAGTCAAGTCACCGACCAGTGCAGCTCCTGACAGAAGCAGCAGATCGACAATATTCTTAATGAGTACCAGAACCTATTCCAAGTTCCAGACAAAGTAACTCTACATTTCCAGGTAAAACACTCTATTGAACTTGATCCTGGTTCTTCATTACCTAATGCATCTGTCTACATAAGATCCATTCTCGAAAATGAAGAGATTCGTAGAAAAATCCAAGATTTGATTGACAAAGGTCATATCCGACCTAGCTCCTCCCCTTGTGGAAGTCCATTCGTCCTCGTTCCAAAGAAAGATGGGTCTTGGCGCATGAGCATCGACTAGAGGGCCCTTAATAAAATTTTGGTGAAGAATCAGTACCCTCTACTACGGATAGATGAGCTCATCGACTATCTGAAAGGTGATAAATTATTTACTAAGCTCGACCCCAAGTCTGGATATCATTAGATTCCAATCGATCCCTCATATGTATGGAAAACCGCTTTCAATATCAAGGAAGGATTGTTTGAATGGTTAGTCATGCATTTATGCTTAACCAATGCACCTGCGACCTTCATGCGATACATGGATAACATTCTTCGACCTTTCATAAAAAAATGGGTCATTGTCTATCTTGACGACATATTGATTTTCAGTCAATCATGGGAAGAACATGTCAAACAACTTCAACAATTCCTAGACACTCTCCAGCAACATCAAATCTACTTGAACATGGAAAAATGTTCCTTTGCGATGAAAAACATCAAATATTTGGGGTTTGTAATTGACTCTGTAGGAATTCATGTCGACCCAGACAAAGTACAAATTCTCAAATATTGGCCCATTCCTCATAGCATTCAAGAACTACAAAGTTTTCTTGGTTTGGAAAATTTCTATCGACGATTCATACTCGGCTTCATTCACATATCCTAGCCTTTGAATCAGTTGACGAAAGGAAGTGGGAAAACTGTCTTCAAATGGACACCGACACAACAAGCAGCTTTCAAGCAGCTCAAACACAAGATCTGTATTGCACCAGTACTTGTGTTACGTGATTTGCATCAGCCCTTTGATATTGAGACAGACACATCGGACTATGCCTTGGGCGCAGTCTCAGTCTGGTGACCCAGTCACTTTTCATTCCGAAACTTTTAGCGACACTATTAGGAGATATTCGATGGACGAAAAATAACTATACGCCATTGTGCAAGCTCTCAAGCAATGGAGGCATTACATCCTTAGCAAGGAAATGATCATTCTCACTGACCACAAGCCTCAATAGTTTGCTCTGATCCAGTCGAAGTTACAAACAACTTGAAAAATCAAGTGGATCAATTACCTGCAATCATTCCAATTGGTAATTGAGTATCAAAAAGGTAAAGTTAACGTTGTCGCCAATTGTTTAAGCTAACCACCCATTACTCTCCTTTTTATAGTGATGAGTATGCAGGGATATGACACCACTACTTGGCCTCAGTTGTATCAAGAAGACATCAAATTTCAACCAGTATACCAACAACTTCAGACTGACAAGTTGTCGACCACCAACTACTTACTGAAAGATACCTTGCTATACAAGCTTGGACAACTTTGTGTACCGACAGGTCAGCATTGACAACAACTCATTTGGGACGTACACTACAGCAAGAGTGCAGGACACTTTGGAGTAGCAAATACCCTTTATATTCTCCAAAAGTATTTATTTTGGCCTTCACTTACAACCGATGTCAGCAAGTACATTCGATCATGGTGGTTTGTGCCATTTCTAAACCCCCTAATCGACGATAGGGATTGTACACACCTTTTCCAGTTCCTAGTCGACCATGGGAATCTATTTCTATGGACTACTTGATAGGATATCCTACTACCAAACATTAGTATGAGGTGATATTAGTAGTAGTCGACAGATTTTCCAAGATGACCATTCTCATTCTATGCAAGAAGACGACAACAGTGCAGCAAACCGCTCAGATCTTCTTCACACATGTTTGGAAACATTATGGTTTACCAAAAACCATCATTTCTGACTGAGATGATAGATTCGTCAGCATATTTTTGAATACTCTTTGGGAGCAACTCAACACAAGACTCTAATTGTCGAAAAATTTCCATCTTGAGACAGACAGACAGATGAAAGTTGTGAATCACTTGATCATACAAGTGCTTTGCATGTACAACCATAAGCATCGATGAAAATGGGATGATAGTCTTCCATACATGCAGCACAGCTACAATTGTGCTTAGCACAACTCTACGGGAAAGATCCATTTGAGATCTGTTACAAATTTCAACCCTCAGCACGTATTGACTTGATCAGCTCTTTGACACATTCCAACGACACCAACTACAATAAGTGGGAAGTTGACAAATCCTCAAAGTTTCGAGAACAAATTTTCAACATCCAGTGATCAGCACAGGAAATGTTGCAATGAGTAAACGTGAAAGCTAAGGCCCGACATGACAATAATCGTGTCCCGCATTCATTCCAAATTGGGGATAAGGTATGGTTACATCTCAAGAAGGAATGCTTCACTGACCCATACAAGAAGTTGAAACCTTTGCGATATGGTCTGTACAGTATTCTTCAGTAGACTGGAGAAAATGATTTCCAGCTCGACATTCCTACATGCTTGGGTCTTCATCCAGTCTTCAATGTGGATCTACTTCGACCATACTATTAACACTTATTATGGTTTCCACCATGGAATGAGAAGGAAAGCTCCCACTCAAATCCCTGAGGTCACCCATTGGCCGATTACATCAAATAAAGAATCTAGAAACCCAAAATTGGCTAAGTGTCAAACAAATCCAAGCCAGATGACCAAGCCGCAGTGGGAAAATGAGAAAATACAAGACAGAAGGGCTCTTCCGTAGGAAAAACTAGCAATAGGAGCTTCTTCCACAACCAAAGAAGATTGGATGGATAAGATAAAAGAGCACATCAGATCAATGGTCAAAAGGGCATTTCGCAAGCCTATTTCCGAGTTCTGCATCCACATTGCGGATTGCAGATTCCGGGAAGCAATGTCCTGAAGAGCGCAAAAGACAAGTTTCCACAACCTGCATTGCAGATTGCGGAAGAATAATATTCTAGTGGGAAAAAAATATGGTTTCCCCATCCCGCATTCTGCATTGCGGATTGTGGAAAAGTCATTTTCAAAAACACAAAAAAGTAAATTTCCACATCCTGCGTCCTAGATTGTGGATTGCGGATTGCGGAAAAATAGATCTCCAAAAATCACGAGGCCAAAAGACCAATCCCTGCACATGGCTAATTGCGGGTTGTGGAAAGGCCATTATGGAAAGGATCATTATGGGTGGGTCCATTGCAGAAGGGAAATTGAGTTGGCGCAGTTGCAGAAGGGAAATTGCGGAGGCGTAGTTGCGGAAGGAAAATTGTGGATCGAGAAATTTTTGCAGGGCCAGTTACAGACGCGGAAAATGGATATTTTTATAGGGAAATGATGCATCTGAGAGTGGCGAAGGGTTCTGTTTCTGTTACCTTCTTGATCAAACCTAAACGGCCTAATTCACAGGATGGATAAGTGATTTCCATGGCCCAATGGGGTACTTCTAGCATAGGTGGTTCTTGTCCTCCATGCATGACAGAATCTACGGTTGTTGATTCAGGCGGCTCAGATCGAACGACTTCATCATTACCAGTGCAAATTGTTTTGAATCAATTAGGATATTTTGTTGTTTGTAACCCTATAAAGGCAAGGTCCGAAGTATACCAAAAGGTTGGACGTTTTTATTTCAGAGAGATTACTGCTCTGCGCTGTATCAAACTTGACCTCTTAATTCAATAAACAAACCCAATTTTGGAGCTTGAGATTCCTGTGACGTGTGTTTCGGATGTCAGTTATTTCCTGTGTATTTTTTCTTGCTTTGTATTTCCATTGATTTTTTTCTTCTGCAGTACCTAAAGATCAAGATTACATGGTCTGGAATTCACGCCCACATGCTCTAGATGCATATGACTAGGTATTCCACCATTTTCCTCTTGAATTTGTAGGTTAGAATTCATTCTTAAAGGCTCTAGCCTTGTGGTCGAGCTTGTCTCCTTCTTCTACCTTCATCTGCTGATCACTTCGAAGTGAAATAACCATGCCTACCTGGCCTCCTTCTCCTTCAAATCACATCACAAGCCTTCCATTGATGACAGTAACCCACCGAAGTTGACTCCATGCCCAGTTGTCGTCCTGTTCTTAACTCCAACCAACCAAAAAACCCCTTTAATTCATTGTTTGAAGGTCTAGCCACCACTTTGACCCATATCCCAACACATTTTTAAGCTGCATCCCATTGTTGGAAGCCCAAAAGGGAGATCCCTCCCTGTGGTTGGAAATGCTAGTTTCCATCCACTAAAGATTGGTTTGCAACAGTTACCCCATGGTCTTTCCTACCACAACACAGGAATATCTTGGGTGATAACACATACCATGCACCACTGTTGGAACATAATAACTTACTGACAACAAAACCCAATGAAATCGATCCAAATGTTCAAGAGCCTCTTCCTTGCGACACCATTGTGGAACGACGAGTATGCCATACAAGGATGAACACAATTCCCTTGTTTCAGGTTGCTAAATTCGGACAGATCCCAGCACAAGGAAAATGGTACTCTGCTACTGAATCGACCGACAAGTTTCCTCACATTCACAAGCAAACAATGGGGACCATTGGAATTGTTTTGGAATGCTAAAATCAACGGAGACAATTCATCGAAATCGACACAACTTTGGCAAGTTTTCGAATTCGACAAACTCAACAACTTTGACAAGTTCAGCGACCTCAAAACAATTTCGCGACATCGACATGCAGCATCAACTTGCGACTTGCGACTGTCGAACTCTGACAGATTGTCTCTCTGTATTCTAGTCGAATGTAATGGTTGAATTGTCGAAACCATTCTAACTTCTCTTGTAACTGAACGTAACGGGAGGGCACCCAAGTGTCTCAGCACATTCTATATAAGCATGTATAATATTGTAACATACATCTTATCTGATCGATCTAGTTTTCAGTAATAGAGAAGAACAGTTCGTTTTCCTGCATATTCTTTGTGTGTATGTGTTCATTTGTGTAGTGTATTCCTGCTTTGCTTATTCTTTCTTATGCCTTCGCCATAATAAAGTCGACTCATTCAGTCAAACTCTTGTCCCACTCATGCTTTCTGGGCGCGTGCGGATCATCGATGCATCCATACAAACCAGAAATTCCTTGTCCCTATCAGGAACCTTCAGTATTGGTGGTGTTGTCAATAATTATTCAAGTTTAGCAAAAGCCTCTTCACATTTTACAGTCCACACAAATGGTCTATTTTTCTTCTCTAATTCCATTATGGGTCCTTCCACCTTGGACAACCCTTCTACAAACTGTCTATAGTATCCTGCTAATCCAATAAAGCTTCACACATCATGTACGTTAGTGGGTGCCGACCATTCCCAAATTGCCTCAATATTTTCCATATCCACTGCAATCCCATCACCAGATATAATGTGGCCAAGGTAGTGAATCTCCTTCTAGAAAAATGAACACTTAGATAGGTTCCCGCACAAATGATTCTATATTAAGCATTGCAGCACTATTCTCAATTGTTCCTTATGTTCTTCCGGCATCCTAGAATATATCAAAATGTCCTCCAGAAATACTTGCACAAATTTTTCAAGGTATTGAAAAAATACACCATTCATCAAGTTCATAAATACGCTTGGTGCATTTGTCAAACCAAAATGTACTACGACAAATGCGAAGTGTCCAAATCTAGTCTAGAAGGAAAATTTCAAGATATCTTCATCTTTAATTCTCAACTGGTGATATCCTGACCTCATATCTATCTTAGAAAATACTATCTCACCCTTTATCTGGTAAAAAAGGTCATCAATCCTGGGTAGAGGGTATTTATTTCTTATAGCATCCTTGTTTAGTTGATGGTAATCAATGCATAAATGCCATGATTGTTAATTTTTCAATAATTTCATTCCATTATCATTCAGGATCACTAAGAGAATAACATGTACAACATATCTACAACATAGCAATCGTAGACGCAATAGCAATCACACAAGAGACACAGAGTTTCACCGGGGAAAACCAAGAAGATGGAAAACCCCGCAACTTCCTCGGAGATAGAATAAACTCAATTACAAGATCACAAGGATCAAACCCAATAAGATGTCTCTAGCAGATGATCCTCCTCCTCCACCAGTGTGCCACTTTCTCTCTTAGCTATCTGAGCTTGAGAAGTGAGTGAATGAATAGAATGAGAGACACAACCTCTTTATTTATACACTGATTTGTCCTGCCAATAATCCAGCAGGGCTGATTTGCTACTCAAGTCCAGTAACCCAACCACATGACCTAACTAGGGTCGACCCCATACTGGTGGTTTAATAACCCATCAAAACAAATGACGACATTTACAATGTAACTTGTGACACTTGAAAATACAAATGATGACACTTCCAATCAGAGGAATAATACATCTCTATTGGATATACAATAAAGTACAAATGTAATATACAAGTGAATATCTTCTGAAGTTACAAATACATCAACACTCCCTCTTAACTAGGAATGTATTCTCTAGACATAGGTCATCGATACATATTGGCACAAGTATTCAATTCTAGAGCTGGATCATCATCACTGGATCACGGAGCATCATCATCATCACTGCTACTATAATCGACATCTTGATCACTGGGATATCTCCGAATTCTTCTCATCATAGGAAGTTCTACAGAGACAACCCTTTTTCATGTTGGATGTAGGCCTAGCTTCCTGTAGGTCTTCATCATCTCTGGACATCCTGTGGAATCCTCAGGACAGATTACGTTCGTCAACAAAACCTCAAAAGAACATCCCAGGACTTTTATGAGCTCACTGCTCAACCTATCGGATCTCCAAGGATCTTTTACATGCAACTGCACAACCTTTCCATGGCCACGGAGTATCATCCTAATACTCATGATCATATTGATCATATCATCTCATCGTCCACAAAGCAGAACCAAGATGCACATACACAGCACTTACACCACCGACATGGGAGAACACATCTACCACCATTCGGGGAAGGCTCCAACCCTTACTTTTTCACCATTGGAGAACACATGTACACCTAATGGATTCAACCCTTACATCTTCAACGTGGGAGAACACGTCTACACCTTGTGAAGAATGGCTCCAGCCCTTACATCTTTATCATGGGAGAACACATCTACACCTTGTAAACAATGGCTCCATCCCTTACATTTTTACTGTGGGAGAACACATCTACACCTTGTAAAGAATGGCTCCAGCCCTTACATCTTCACCATGGGAGAACGCATATACACCTTGTGAAGAATGGCTCAGCAATTACATCACGACCATGGGAAATCACATCTACACCATGTCTAAAACTCCCATGTGCATATGTGTCTTTGGAACTCATCACACATAATCCAACTGATCATGTCAAGCATCTACCTGATGAATATCATCACATATGATCATCTTGATCATCATCATAGCATCGTCCTGATACTCATCACACATGATCATCCTGATCATCGTCACTACATTGTCCTGATGCATATCATCATACCTGATCCAACTGATCATACAAAGCATCCAACTGATGCATATACATATACATGATCCAACTGATCATACAAAGCATCCAACTGATGCATATACATATACATTATCCAACTAATGCATATCCAAAGCAGTAACTGGAGCATTTTCCTAATGCTCATCACACAATGCTTACAACCACAGCCATGGGAAGGATCCTCATCTCACCATGATTGGAATGGCTCCTGCAAATGTGTCCCATCACTTCTTCCTCGAAGTATCTTCAATATGAAGAACACCAAGCCTCTCTCTGGCTAGTGGTTTCGTCAACACATCTGCAACCTGCTCATCTATCGCAACATACAGGAGCTTCACTACTCTTCTTTGCACCATATCCCTGATATAGTGATATTTGATCTCGAAGTGCTTCGACCTATCATGGAACACAGGGTTCTCAGACAGCTTCACACAACTCTAGTTGTCACAAAAGATACCAGTAGCATCCAGCGGGAGATCAAATATCTCAGATAGTAGTTTCCTAAGCCATAGTGCCTCACAACTACTCGAACAAGATGCAACATACTATGCTTTGGCTGTACTTAGTGCTACGCAGGACTGCTTCCTACTAAACCAAGAGATCACACATGATCCTATACTGAAGCAGCACCCAGAAGTGCTATTCCTATCTACAGCACTGCCTGCCCAATCTGAATCAACATAACCCTCCAGGTTAAACTTTTGATTCGCATCATACTTGAGCCCATAATCAATTGTACCCTTCAGGTACCTCAGAATATGCTTTACAGCAACCAGGTGAACACCTCTGGGATCCGTTAGGAACTAGCTCAATGTGTTCACCGCAAAGCAAATATCTGGTCTCGTGTTCGTCAAGTACATCAAGGACCCAATCATCTGACGATACACAGTGACATCAATCGGATCATATGAAGCATCACACAGAAGCTTTAGGTTCGATGCAATAGGTGTGCCCATGGTCTTGCAGTCCATCATCCCAAACCGCTTCAGGATCTCTACTGCATACTTCCCTTGTCCAAGGAAGATTCCATATGCACTCTGCCGCATTTCCATCCCTAGAAAGTAATGCATCATCCCCAAGTCCTTCGTCTCGAACTCGGCAACAAGCTTCCTCTTGGTGTCATCAATCAACCTATCTTCTCTTGTAACAAACAGGTCATCTACATACAATAGTAGTATCACAAGATTGTCTTCCTCAACTTTGTAGTAAAGGTTGGAATCCAATTTACTCTTGCTAAAGCCCAAACTGGATAGAAAGCTATCTATCCTACCATACCAAGTTCTAGGAGCTTTCTTCAAGCCATACAAGGCTTTCGTCAACCTGCACACATATGACTCCCTGTCATGTGTCTCAAAACCAAGTGGCTTCTCTACATACACTTCCTCTTCGACTACAGTATTCAAGAAAGCTGTCTTGACATCCATCTGGTGTATCTTCCGCTTCATCACCGCAGCCAGAGAAAGTACTGTTCTGATGGAAGTGTATCTGGCTATAGGTGCAAAATTATCTTCATAATCTATTCTCTCTTTCTGAGAGAAGCCACAAGCTATAAACCTCACCTTGTATTTCTCTATGCTACCATCTGCAGCATGTTTTATCTTATAGATCCACTTGGAAGTCACAACAAACTTCCCTTCAAGTCTTGGGACCACATCCCAAACATCATTCTTCATGATCGACTGGTACTCCTTGATCATAGAATCCTTCCATTCTTTCTTTTCCGCTGCTTCTTCATAACTGGAAGGTTCTTTATTCATAGTCACAGAGCAAGGCAACATAACTAGTATGTGATCTAGTCCTCTTCCTTTCTCTGTGTTCTTCTTCTAGAATGCCATACCTTTCTGTATCTTGGATGAGCTCTCTAGCCCATACAAGTTTCCTCTTGTGAGAGTTCTTCTCACGTGGTGGATCTATAGGTTCTTGTGGATCTTCAATTTCACGATCTTCTTCTAGAATTGCTTCTTTCATAGTGGTATCTTGAAATCTGGTTACCTTTGATTCTTCATGGTCTTCAACAGGTGTCTTCCTTGATTTGATATATGCTGAGTCTTCATCAAATGTTACATCCCTGCGGATATCAATCTTCTTGAACCTTGGAAAGTAGATTCTGTAAGCCTTCGAACTTTCACTGTAACCCACAAAGATGCCCTTCTTTCCTGAAGGATCTAGATTTGTCCTCTTTTCCTTTGGAATGTGTGTATATACATGACAACCCAATATCGTGAGATGGCTAACTTCAGGTTTCTTACCAGAGAAGACTTCTTCTGGTGTCTTGTTGTCAAGTATCTTGTGAGGTGCTCTGTTCTGCAGATATATAGCTGTCCTAGCTACTTCTGCCCATAGATTCATAGGAATATCTTGGTCATGAAGAATTTCCCATGCTGCTTCCATGGTAGTCCTATTCTTCCTTTCTGCAACTCCATTTTGTTGTGGATTGTAGGGAGCAGTCAACTTCCTCTTAATCCCTGAATCACTGCATAGTTTCTTGAAATCACCTGAAGTGAATTCTCCGCCATTGTCGGATCTGAAGGTCTTGATCTTCTTATCAGTTTGATTTTCTATCAAGGCCTTGAATTAATTGAACTTGTCAAACAATTCATCTTTATTATTCAAGAAGTAAACCCAAGTCTTCCTAGAGAAATCATCAATGAAAGAGACATAGTATACATACCCACTCAGAGAACTGGATGACATCAGACCACATACATCATAGTGGATAATCTCCAAGATTCCTTTTTCTTTGCTTTCACTGCTTGAAAATTCCTTCTTTGTGTTATTTCCTTTTGCACATCCTTTGCAAATACCTTCATGCTTTGACTGGATTTCAGGAAGACCTTCTACTTCTTTGCTTGCAATTGGTAGTGTCCTAGAGTGCACATGAGCAAGTCTTCTATGCCAAAGTTCACTTGGATCCATGGATTCATGTACCAAGGGATGTTTAGGTTGTCCCTTCAATTTGTACAATCCTCCCTCTTGCTCTCTAATCACTATTGCATCATCTATGGTATTACCCTTTGGCTACATGAGTACTTGGCCATCCACAAATGCAACTATCATCCCTCTTTCATCCAAAAATGATATGGATAGGAGATTCTTCTTGAGCCTAGGTACATATAGAACATCTTTCATCTTTAAAGACTTCCCAGAGTCTAGTTTGTAGGAGGCTTCACCACTTCCTTTGATAGGATATTGATAGTCATCCCCAAGTTTCACTTTATGAGGTGACTCATATTCAGATAGATCTACAAAGGATTGTTTAAACCCAGTCATGTGTTTGGAAGCCCCACTATCAATAAGCCAATCATCACATCCATGAGAGATAGTACCTGTGAGTGCAGAGATTAGAACATATTCATCTTCACTTGATGAGTCATCACTTTCTGCTCTATTCTTCTTCTTGGGAGGTTCATCATCCTCAGTAGCATGAGCATGATATCTCTTCTTCCTGCCCTTCTTCTTCTTGATGAATTTTTTGTTGTTGTTCCTTTTGTTCTTGGGACAATCTGAGGCAAAGTGTCCCTTCTCATTGCATGTGTAGCATCTCATATCTTTCTTTTATTTAGGATGGTAGTGAGAAAACTTCTTGTGATGAGTTGGCTCCCTCTTGATCTTCATTTTCTAGGTGTGTGTTGTGAGAGCCTGATCTTCACTTCCCATGTTTTCTTCTCGGGCCACAAGCCTAGCTTATTCTAGAGAACATTCCTCCCATAGTCTACTGAAAGAGATCAATTTCCTTCTTGCACGGATTCCTTGGATGAAGGAGTCCCGTGACCTAGGTAGGCCATTCAAGGTGGTCATTATGATTTCTCCATTCTCCACTACTTTATCCACAGATTCAAGTTGTTCCTTGATTTGACAGACCTTATAAAAGTAGGATTGAATGGTCTCTCCATTATAGAGCTTTACCCCTTTCAATTGGTTCCGCAGAGTCATCTTTCGATTTATGTTCTTTCCTTCAAACAACTTGGTCAAGGAGTCAAACATCTCTTTAGGGGTCTTTAGGGAAGACACATGGGGTATGAGATGGTCTTTTATAGAATCAGCAATGATTATCTTGGCTTTGAACAAGTTCTTCTTGTGTAAGGCCTTAGCCTCATCTCCCTCTGGAATAGGAAACTCTTCACTCATGTAAGTGTCCAACTCATTCTCTTATAGGATTAACCCAATCCTATACTTCTAGGCTCAAAAGTAATCAACCCCTTCAAGATTATCCTCAAGCTTGGTGTGGTGAGACATTTTAATGAGAAACTCAAATGGAAATAAAAGATTTCGGTCTTACCACTTGATTTGCTGAAAACTGGATCTGGAGCTCGATTAGGGTTTGTAAGAGAAACCCTAAAAATTCAAAATTTGAATTTCAAACTTCTGAAAGGATAGAAACATGCACCTTGCTGAGCTGGTCAAGATGGTATACTCAAATTCTGAATTATGCAAAGTTTCACCCCTCAAAATTGCTTTTGAAACTTCCAGATTCACTAGACAGGACCCCAAACTAGGGTTTGATAAAGCCCACCCTTCTGCCCAACCAAAAAGTTCGATCCAAAGCTCTAAAATTTGATTTTCTTGAGGAGAATCCAGCCGTGGATTCAGATTCCAAAAATTCCAACTTTTTTTGAAACCCTAATTTCCCACAGCAGAGATTAGGTCAAAACTGAAAATGCTCATAATTGAATTATATTTCGATAGAAAGATGCGCCCTTCCAAGGAGAGTCAATCTATCCTCCTTCCTTTGATAATCTGTGGAGAGAAACCCAAAATTTAAGAAGCCCTAGCTTCCGCAGCTGCACAATGCCTTCTTCTTAGGTCAGCTTTGATACCATGTTAATTTTTCGATAATTTCATTCCATTATCATTCAGGATCACTAAGAGAATAACATCTACAACATATCAATCATAGACACAATAGAACTCACACAAGAGACACAAAGTTTCACCGAGGAAAACCAAGAAGGTGAAAAACCCCACAACTTCCTCAGAGATAGAATAAACCCAAATACAAGATCACAAGGATCAAACCCAATAAGATGTCTCTAGCAGATTTTCCTCCTCCTCCTCCATAAGTGCGCCATTTTCTCTATTAGCTATGCGAGCTTGAGAAGTGAGTGAATGAATAGAATGAGAGACACAACCTCTCTATTTATACACTGACTTGTCCTACCAATAATCCAACAGGGTCGACTTGCTACTCAAGTCTAATAACCCAACCACATGACCTAACTAGGGTCGACCCCATACTGGTGGTCTAATAACCCGTTAATGCTTAAATTGTTCCCCTTTGTTTTTATGATTTTCTCTTATCATTAGTTTGTTATTTTACTTTTAATTTATTTTTATTTAATTTTGATTGATTTAATTTTACTTTAATTGGAATTTTTCAAATGGCTTATCAACATAGTATTAATCTCTAACCTTCATGATATGCTTGTTCAAGCCTTATTATAAAGTCTATGACTAAGTTTCAAGTTTTTTGACAAGGATATTAATCAAACATGCTATTTTGAAGATTCTGGTAGTGCAAATTGAGAAATAAACCCTGATGCGCTACAAGAATCCACTATCATGGAAAAACGTGGTTAATTATGCTGAAAAATGGTTCTGAATTTATGATGACTGGAGAAAGTTTTGCTATGATTATGTGACATGCTCACACACATGTCAAATATTTCTGATGGCGGTGGGTTTTGTAACGATTCATCATCGGGAAAATCATAGTTGAAGCCGACAAGTTAAATTAGGGATCGCAGATTTGAAGCCACCTGTTCATTGAATGCGGTTATCTCTTAAACCTTAAACATTTTTCATTTTCCTTAAAATCAGAGGTATTTGTGAGCTGCAGTTATTAAAATGGGAAAGAGGAGTGGTAATACCAACAGGTTAGAACCAATGGATATGTAGTGGGCAGACAAATTTCCATTATGTGCAGATGTGTTCAGGGTAGCTGGATGGTTCAATTTTTTCCAGAAAATCATGGGGTTTAATGAGGAGGTTTCGATTTACTTTGCAAAGAACCTAAAAGAAGATGTAATTAAATTCAAAACCCTGCAATTTTAGCTCACGGAAGCCCTAATTTCCGAGGCTACGGGTATCGCCAGGGAAGGAGAGTTATGGTTCAAGAAATTGCCTTTTGACTTTGACCCAAATCTGTTCTTACTGCTAGGTAAAGAAACTCTGAATTGGGGTAATGGAATTCATATTTCAAATTTTCGACCTGAATGGAGGCAAGTTCTAATCATTACACGAACTTATATCACTTGCGAAGGCAGGTTCTCTATGGTTTTTAAATATCATATTAGGTTTTTAATGCATCTTAAGATGAATTACAAGATGAATGTGCCATTCTACCTATATAAGAGTATCCATAAAATGTCAAACAAGGTAAAGATGCAGTCCAAGGTTTCAAGGCAGTCAGTATTTCACCATTGACTGATAAAGCTTATTATTCAAACAGTCTTAAAGAAAGAGCAGAAGACCTGGGAACATTTTATCTTCTGGTCTGGTTTCATAACTGAAAGGTATGAGCATGTGGGTAAAAGAAAACCTAAAAAGGAAAACAAGAAGAATAAGGCGTCAGGAGTATTATTACAGGAAGTTTCAGAGAAGCCCCTGTGAAAAGATAAATGTGAAGGCTCAAAACATGACCAGCAGATAGATGCATCTGAAATAAACAAACCAAAAAGCCTAGGAAGTGAGAAGGTTAATGCATTTGAAGGGGAACCTGAACAAGGTTAAAGAATTCAAGAAACCAAACAAATTAGTAATCCTATAGCTGAACAATTTCAAGACAAAGTTATATCAGAACAAGATTTGGCTAAGAGTCCAGTTACACAAGTTGTTGCAGAGAATTCAGAAGATAAAATTTCACAGGATAAAGATTTTGAGGCAGACCCAAATATTCTTATGCATTTAAAGGAAGCAAGCTGGAAATTTAGGACGAGATCAGCCATGAAAGGAAATATAGAAAGAGGTTCAAGTTCAGGTAAGAAAACAAAGGAGATAAATAACTTTCCGAGTTCTTCAAATGATGAAGGTAAAGAGGTAGAAATTGGGTCAGATTCCTATCAGACCACCCTATAGCAGGACTGCATAAAGTTAGAAGAAGCAAGGGAAGAAGTAGATAAAGTTGAAGAAGAAGAAATGATTCTTAGAATGGAGCAAGATGAACTTGAAATTGCACAAAGATTAAAAGGAGATAAAGATGAAGAAGACTTGATATTCAAAAAGTTGGATATTCCACCTTCAACATCTCAAGATTCGACTTTGCATGGAGAAATAAACATATGTCCAGAGATTGAAAGTCTCAGGAAAGTCCAAAAACAATAGCAAACAGAAATAGTTTTCCTTAATTAAACAAATGATAAGCTTACAAAGTCTAATAAGAGTTTAAGGGAGGACTTAGGAGAAGGTAATGCCCGTTATCAAGAGCTAATTGGTGTTTCCAGGAAGGATTTGAAGAGAAAGAGAGAAGCAGAGGCTAAAGCTGATGATTTAAATAGACAGGTGCAAAAGCAGAAAGAGAAGAATAAACTCCTATCAAAGAAGGTCAAAGATTTAGAAACTGAGCAGCCCCAGAACAACAAGAGAACTCATGCACTGGAGGGGATTGCTATGCTGGTTGAGGCTACTAGAAAGGCTACTTAATTCCAAGTTCTATTTCCATTTTTTGCATCAAGTATGTAATTATAATAGTTAAGTTTTTAGTTAAAGAACTAGTTTAAAGACTCGGTCAGATAACTGTTTTAAGACTTAAAACCTAAAGGTAGTTACAAACTACTTCTTTTTGGGAAAGTTTAAAAGAAGGAAAAATAGGATGAACAGGGGTTCGATGTTTTTGGTTTGAAGCTACTATACAGTGCTATTGAATATGCTTGCAAGTTTTATCAGGTAAGTTTGAAGACTAAGATCATATATATACATGTTATAATCCATTTTTATATAATTTCATTCTTGTTTTGATTTTTTTTATTCAATGAATGCTTATGTATTGTAGATGGAAACCTGAATGTGTGAATTTGGAATGTGATAGATTATGACTTATTAAGATATTGATTTCAGTTCTTTATGCTACATGGTTTAATTGAAGTTGATTTTTCCTTTCTTTATTTATATTGAAGTTTTAAAATCATTAAACCTAAAACCAACAGAAAAAACTATTGCATATTTATCTTGAGATTGTGAAGATTGTGCTGGCTTGTCCCTTAGTAGTCTAGGAACAAATTCTGGCACTAACATAACCCATCAATACAAATGACGACACTTACAATGTAACTTGCTACACTTTCAAATACAAATGACGACACTTCCAATTAGAGGAATAATACATCTCTGTTGGATACACAATAAAGTACAAATGTAATATACAAGTGAATATCTTCCGAAGTTACAAAAACATCAACAATGATCCGTCTTTCCTTTTGACAAAAATCATAGGTGCTCCCCATGGAGATACACTGGGTCTAATCAACCCCAAATCTAATAACTCTTGAAGTTGAATCTATAGTTCTTTCACTTTCGGTACCGACATTCGGTAGGGAGTTCTAGCTATACTAGGACTTGTCCCTAGTTTCAATTTAATAGTGAAATCTAATTCACGTTGCGGTGGTAGACTAGGTAGAGCTTACGAAAATACATCCATGTATTCCGAAAATAGAGGATGGTTGATTACTTCCACTTTATCCTCTTCCTTGTTCACAACTATTACTGCATAAAGTTGGCATCCCTTTCTCATAGTCTTCCTCCGTTGCATGGTCAAAATCATCCTTAAGGAAACCTTCCTTTTCCTTCCCGTGAGAACTCTCTTGTAACCCTTATCATCGTAGAAAGTTAATTCCTTACTTTGGAAATCCATCACTGCTAAATGTGCCTCAAGCCAATCCATTCCTAGGATTAGACCATAAGTTCCTAACTCTGTAGCATAAAATGACACTTTAGTATAGCATACCCCTAAGTCAACTTCGCAATCTTCTACTTTGAGACCCACTCTTTGGACAATCCCGGAAGCCATCTCGACAATGTCGAAATCCTCTTGGCTGACTGCAATCATCCTACTACTTTCTAAATATTTAAAAGAAATGAAACTTTTTGTGGCACCGGGATCTATAAGCAAAGAAAATACAATAATGTCTATCTTACCAGTGTTCTTGAGGACTGTAGATTGGTGCTTAGCTTGACAATTGTTGATGGCACATGAATGGAATGTGCTCGTCCCAGATATTCCGCAGTAGTTTTTTTAGGTCCTTGAATGATTCTGTTCCCTTGGTCTTATTGAGGGCATTCACTCTGGAAGTGTGGCCCGACACATTTCCAAAATCCATCTTTTGGACCTCTAGTGCTACTTCCATTGGGTGCATTGTTTCGCTGCAGTCCAAATTGTGTTGGTTTCACAAAAGGTTTTGCATGATCATTCCTCGGTGGCGGTCGGTAGGGTGTTATTTCTTCTCTATTAGATCTTCCATTGAAAGATCCCTTTCCAAAATTCTTCTTCCCATAATGATGTTTGCGTACATGAGAATATTGACTTCCTCGGTCACCACTGACAAAGATTCTACTGGTTAGCCCCTTGATGGAAAACTCTTCCTCAACAATAAGAGATTTCTAGACTACATCATGCAAGGTTGATGGTGTCAACATGCGAACCTTGTCTCAGATATTTTGGTTTATTCCAAAGACAAACTTGTTGACTTTTAACTTTTCTGTTGATACATGAGGTGCATACTTAAACAATTCAATAAAACAAAGCTCATACTCTTGTATCATCCGATGTCCTTTTCTCAAAAAATTGAAATCATTCAACTATCGTTCGATGAACTCATCCTATAGATAATGTTGGTGGAAATGCTCATAAAATAGTTCCCAAGAAATATTTTCTGTTTCTAGACCTAGCTGAGGTCGTAAGGTCTTCCACCAAAGGAGGGCTTCCCCCTTAAGCCGTAGTAGTGCCATACATACTTTCATGTTTGATGTACAGTCCCTCAATGTGAAACACATGGCCATATTTTCTAACCATGCTTCCACTTTGGTTCCCTAAGTGGAACCCCAAAACTCTGGAAATTTAACTTTTTTCAGTTCCTGGTGTATGTTGACCGGCAGTGGTGTCTACGGTACCGCAGTTACTTGAGAACTTATGTTCTCGTAGTCTAACCGGTTCATCACTGCCTCCGACATCTGATGAAAATCCCTCATCGTGGTCATAACCTCTCATGCGGGTAGGTTAATAGTTTCTTCAGTTCTTAGAGGCATATTCACGGGAGTCGTTGGGGTTTGTTGATTTGTTTCTCCTTTTGATCGTCTCCTAGCCCTACCTATGCGGGTTCTTCGATCCATGATAAAATCTGTTTAAAAGTAAAAGTAAGATCAATTAGTTCAAGTATGTCATTTCAAGATTCTACGGAAAATGTTTTGGTCTTATCTAAGTTCGACTAGGCTTTGATACCAAATGTAGAACTTGTCCTATTTTTTTTTTTTATAAACAAAATTCTATAAACTCTTGGGACCACTCCTGTTTACCTAAACAAAAGTAACTCAGGTCAACGTGGTTTTCCATCCATATTATTATAATATAAGTATACGACCATTATACAGGAATGAGTTGATCACTATGAAACGGATTGGGTTACCAAGATTCCAAGTTACCTATGAATTCCCTTCTGCGACAAGACGTACTCTACAAGTACATGCAAGGAAGCTAACCATGCTCACTATTTATAGATAAAATAATCAAATTATATATACTCATTCACAATTTGTTCTGTATTTTTCATGACTCAACTTAAACTTTTCTCACAACACATTCAACCTCAAGTGGCATATAGACATTTAGATATTCCGAATAAAAAACTGACCTAATTAAAATGAATGAATTATAACATACAAACATAATTCAATCTACACTCATCTAATTTGAACTTTAACTCTTCACCACATGCTCTACCACTAATTAACATGCTTTTCATTTTCATATTCTAATTCATAATTGACTAAAGTACAATAATAAAAATATACATATATATTTTTCTTTATAATTAATAACTCTTGGAACTTAAGCTTTTAATACATGTTCCACTATATAAGCAACATAATTGTCAAGGATACATTCTAGTTCTTATTTGACTAAACTAAAATAATTAAAATATACACATATCTTTTTCTCTATAATTAATAACACTTGGAACTTAAGCTTTTACTACATGTTCCACTATATAAACAACATAAGTGTCAATGATATATTCTAATTCTTAATTGACTATAGTAGAATATTTAAAATATACATATATATTTTTCTCTATAATTAATAACACTTGTAACTTAAGCTTTTACTACATGTTCCACTATATAAGCAACATAATTGACAATGATATATTCTAATTCTTAATTATCTAAAGTAGAATAATTAAAATATACATATATCTTTTTCTCTGTAATTATTAACACTTGGAACTTAAGCTTTTACTACATGTTCCACTATATAAGCAACATAATTGTCAATGATATATTCTAAATCTTAATTAACTTAAGTAAAATAATTAAAATATACATATATATCATTTTCTCTATAATTAATAACACTTGGAACTTTAGCTTTTACTACATGTTCCATAACTAAGTGACGGGTTGACAAATTTCTATCCTAAATCAATACTTGGTTATGATATGAAACAAGGTCGGATATTTGAAAAATATAAGTGTTCAATATTCTAATTAAAAATCCAGTAATGGTAGGGGAACAATGTCTAACATTCGAATCTATTAAGTGTCTTTTAAGAAGGGGGCTCTCTGAATTTAATGTTACGACTGTTTTAATAAACTGCAATACACCCCGATGAATACTCTGGCTAAAATGGTTCAGAAAGGCATGATCTTGTATAGGTGTAATACATAGTAGTGATCTCGGTGCTGGTAAGGGTGTTGTTATGTTCTGGTTGAAATTCCTGAATGGAGCAAATTGAAATTACAATATAATCTATACATAAAAGGATAAATTCGTAGTCTGAGTAGAATACACTCCGAAACCTATTTATCAACAATCTTCAGATATGTGTGTCTTGATTTCCATATCTAACAGATACAATCAAACACAAAAGAAATACAGATTCGTAGACAGAGTAAGATATGGTTTAGGATCCAGTTCTCAACCAGTCTCCCAATGGGTGAGTATTGGTTCGATTAGTTATATTTTCCAGATTTGAACAATTTCAACCTATCGCACAGAAATCACAATATGAAATGGAAGTATAACTCGAGTTTTACTTAGTGGATGACTCTAAATAAATGCTTTATGTCTAGATAGGCTAAGATTCTTGATATATCAGTTTCAAGTTTATAAAATGAGCTAACACATAGACATATTTTCGTAGTGAGAGTAAATATGTAATATGAAATCTAAATAGCGATCAACCTCCGAATGAGTGGATAATGGTTGATTGATTGAGATTCTAGATCTATAATTTAATCCAGTACGCAGATAACTCGTGGTCAAGGTAGCTTAAGTAAATTGAGATCTGACTAGCAAAAGGATTCCAGGTGGATGTATTATAAGTTGATCGATTGAACTTCAGGTATGAATAAACTTAAGATTCTGGATATAATCTAATACTCAAATAATTTGTAATCAGAGAAGCGTATGTGATCTGAGATCTGGTTAGCGCTCGACTTCGATATCAATGTATTACAAATTGGTTGATTCAGATATGAGTAACTTAAATCTTTACGAAATATTCTAATACCCAGAAAATTTATACTCAAGGAAGCTGATACGAACTTAGATCTGGTTAGCGCACAACTTCTAGATGAATGTATTACAAATTGGTCGATTGGAATTCAGATTTGAGTAACTAAAAGATTTACTAATTCAATATCACCACCCTCACCATGGTGTGAACACCCAAAAAATGCTCACTAGTTGATCTCCCTAGTCACATGACCCATTTGTCCACTTTTCCTACCATTTTAGCCTCTAAAACCTCAAAAAACCATCAAATGGTCACCAAAACGGCCAAAATCCATCTTTTTCTCCTCAAAATAGTTAAATTTCCTCAAAAAAATACCAAAAACACTCCAAAGGGTCCAAAATTCCCACAAATCAATTAAAAGGGAATAAAATTCAAAAATATATTCAAAAAAGGAAAAAGTGGGAAAAAGAGGAAAAGAAACCCTAAACCATTTTTACCAATATCATTGGTTACCTTAAACCATATTGGTTGTATTCTCCATCACCCAAAAACTATAAAAAGGTGATAGAGGCTCCCCATTATTCATCCACATTCTTACTTATCCTTATGCTACCAAATTCATTCTGAGATCTTGAGCCCATCACTTGAGCTTAGATCCACCATTGGAGTGAACCTTTCTTGGCCAATCCCCCATTTTCATTTGGAGAAGAGAAGGAACCATTGGAGCATTAGAGCAACTCATCCCTGCAGCTGCTCAAGCTCAACAAACCTCACCATTGAGGTAATATGTATTTTGTAAATCTATTTTTTATCAATAAAAAATTTGTTTTACATGGAAGATCTAAACTTTTTACTGTTTACTATAGAATGAATATGCACATGTTAGATTAGTTTTTTGTTTTTCACATTAGTTTTTTACTGTTTTATTGAAACTGCTACTACGAAGTTAGTAGGTTCTCATTTGTGCAAGCTTGGGTGAAAACCCAAGCAACAGTTTTTGGCGACTCCGCTTTTCTTGAATCTTTGGTTAGATTTAGAATTGTTCTTATCTTAATTGTTATTTAGCTTTATTATTGTAGATCTGGTTTAGCATTAAGCCTATAGCTTGCTACCCTATCCCTTTGTTGTTTCTGCAACCTCTACAGTCCCTATTTTTCCATTTCCGATTTCATTTTTGGCAGCCATTTTCATGCCGTAAATTGCAGGTTTTCTAACTCGCTGTCGCGATCCAGATCACGGCTTTTTAGCTAGAAGCCACGATTTCAAAACCCATAGTTTTGACCCGAAACCTAGCGATCTCGATCGCATACTTTTTGTTGTAAGCCACGATCCAGATCCCGGATTTTCGACCCTCATCCGTGATTCAAAATCGTGACTTATAGCCCCTCAACCGCGATCCAAATTGCAACTTGCATACCCTCAGCCGCGATCATGATCACGAGTTTTCCCTCAGATAGTCGCGATTACGACCCGAACCCTGCGATCTGCTTTTCCGAGTTTTCTTCACCCATTTCGGCCCATATTTTTTTGCCATCTACCCTGCACCTTGACATCCTACTGTTTTACTTGCAGCACTAGATATTCATTCACTTTTTTCTGTTATTTGCTTTACGGTACCATTTTGGAGATTTTTTAGTATTTTTATTGAAAAAAAAATTGTTAAGCATTTACGGTTAAATTTTCATATTTGCAAGTCAAAATCAGCATTTTAATTTGATAAATATTTTCCCAAGCGAGGCATTCTATTTGGTACATAATTACACTTACACACACTCTGTCACCATTAATCAAGTGAGCCATAAAATTTTTACTTAACTCAACCAATTTTTTAACCCCACTTGGGGAACATAAAAGAACATTGTAGTTAGGTAGGATTGAGGGGATAGGCATCCAAATAATACCCCTCTGTCACTTTCACTTGAGACATAGTTGTAGTCTATCAGGGTACAAAAATTTCTTAGTATTTTTTGACACGATTATACACCAATTTGTTGGAAATGTCTCTCCCCTAGGAGGGCAAGTAGCAAGACTAGTTCCGAAGGCCTGAGTGGAATACTGCAATCCATTCAGTAAACAAAGGCTACCTACTCATTGTTCTTGTTGTAGCACTCTGGAGGGAGTACAACGATGATAGAACAGGAGCTGCGGATTTACCTTTCTAGACGTGTCATGAACGGGGTATCTTAGTAGCCATTCTTCTAGGATTTCTTTACCCAGTGTCCCTCCCGGTAGGGGGACATTTATCTTGTAGAGGATACAACTCGTTTGAGCAAGCATACATTTTAGTTAGGATTTTGCATGCTCTCTTACCACCCCCTGGTTTAGTGAGTACACCATTTTTATTTTTCAGGAGTTGTTTGCTTGTTGGTTTTCTGACCACCCTTTTTTATCACTCCACTTACAGTAGCATAGTTGTTACTGTGAGTGTTTTGAGTTTGTTGTTGGCCTAAGTGCCATATTTTTTGCGCTCCCCTTCTGCACACTCGGTTGCATTAAGGTCTTTTGAGCTTCTTACACTCACCACTACCTACTTGCTTCAGTATCTGTATGTCAACATTGAGTCTCTGAGATGTTCTCGATGCTTCCAGGGAAAACCCCCGCTGTTAACACCTGATTTTTACACCTCATAAATATCAAGTGTGAAAGGAATAGGGTTGGAGAAACATACCTAATAAAGGCTTGAAGCCCCAGTCTTCCTCCATGGTTGAGGGGAAAAATAGGGAAAATTAATATATAAAGGGCTAAGAGGGAATACCCCATAAGAAATTCACAAAGAAGTATGTGAGGCAGCCTTCTAAGCGAATAAATAACCCCAAGTCATAAGTCCGACATCCTAAAGTATTATAAGGACCAAGTATCGGAAAGAGAACCACCGTAGATGCAAAGCGAAGCTAGATCCACGGTCCAAGATTCATCTCGTCGAGAAGCTACATGATGGATAACCAAAAAGGTGGTAGCGACAGATGATACCGCTGGACAGATGGCAGCTAGAGGGCTCGTCATGGGAAGAAAAGTGGTAAACAAAACCACCACAAGGGCGTAAGATACCGGGGTAGTAGAGGCATAAAGCAATCCACCGTGCGGAGAGTGGGTAGCCCAGATCGACAGTGCGGAGATGAAGGAAGTTGCGCGAAAGAACGGACAGTGGGACCTGTTGCTTGGTTTTTCAACCAAGCATGTGCAAGGATGCACCTACTAACTTGTAGTAGCAGTTTCAATATAGAAAGGAAAAACGATTATGAATTAAATCTAAACTAACATGTGCATATAACAATAAACTTGAAAATATTTAAGAACAAGAACAAGAAACGAAATAAAAAATGACTTTTCTATTGCAATACCTCGAATGGTGAGGATGTTTGGTGTTGAGCAGCTCCAAGGTTGAGATGCTCCAGGCTCCAATGGTCTCTTCTCCAAGATTGCTACAATGGTCAAAGAACTCAAGAGAGATTTTGACAACATGAGGATAGGATGATGGATGGATGGATAGTGAGGAGCCCCTACAACCTTTTTATAGTTTTTGGTGATGGGGAATACCATTGTGGTTTTAAGGAAACCAATGGTATTGACCAACATGGTTTAGGTCTCTTTTTCCTTCTTTTTTCCTTTTTTGAATATTTTGAATATTTTTATTCCCTTTTAATATTTTTGGGAATTTTGGACCCTTTCTGAGGGTTTTTTATATTTTTTGAGGAAAAATATATATTTTGAGGGGAAAAAATGGTGTATTATGGTCTTTTTGGTGACCTTTTGATGGCTTTAGAGGCTCAAATGGTGGAAAAGTGGACAAATGGGTCATGTGAATAAGGGAATGAGCTAGTGAGCACTTTTTGGGTGTTAACAGATTGCCCCCTGATGTGTGAGGGCAGGAGCTCATCATATGGCCGATAGACATCATAGTTCTTTTGTGTTTTTCCTGGGGTTTGGAGTAGAGAAGAGACCGGTTGGAGACTAGATCAACAGCTGCTTAGAAGCTGCAAAAACAAAAAATATTACATGGCCTCAAAATGAATGAGGAATAATCTCTGACTATGGACGAGGCGGGCATACCCATGCTCTTATCAAGACATATACATAACAATTAGGCCGACAAAGGGGGGCCATGAAGAAATACATAAAAATCTGCCAGTACATCATGATGGTCGAGAGGGGACACAATGCTGGGACATACTCATGGTCATATCATGACTGATATGAATAACTGATACACTGGAAAAAATGTAACAACCGTTCTGAATAAGGTATCAAAAGGGTTGATGAACTGCTGAAACTAAAGGTGTCCAACATCTGAAAATTGTCGCCAAGCACAACCCGAATATCCATAGGAATATGTAACTGGTTGTATCCTTAATTAGGCTCTCATATGTGGTAGAGTCGGATGATATCTGGGGTCTCCAACAAATAACTGAAAGGATTGATACCCTATACGATTCTCAACGATGCGATCATGGTGTTGAAGTCGAGCATGTGAGAAACAATCATTTTGAGAGGCACTGGGGACTCCTTTCAAAATGATCTATAGGCACTCATCACTAATGGTGATGAGTCCAAGGCATAGGGACCTCTGGGTCTATCCTCTGGAATAGATTTGGTTGGCGTCGATAGAGGGAGACCAGCAACTACCAAGGCAATGATGTTTCTTCGGTAGGAGCACAAGGTGTAGAACTGAAGTGTGATAGTACTGGTGGTAGGACTGACATACTGTGGAGATGGGAAATAACTGGGGTCATAGAGTGGGTGGACTCAAACTTCCTTTGTTCAGAGCATGATGACATGGTTGACCTGGTAGCATAGGAAACTGACTTGTAGGTGCGGGGATCATAGCTTTAAGTACTGAAGGGTATGTATTGTAGATTGGAGTGACTTTGGGGGGGGGACATGTAGAGGGACTCTCAGGGTGACATACTACAGAATGCTCTAAACAAAGGTGACCAAAATGGGGAAGCTGCCATATGAGTAGACGTAATCTGTTGTGGCACCGAGAAGCACCATTGGGTCCTTCTTCATAGTTATAATGAGCTCCAAGAAGGGATAAAAGTGTGCTCTGAAATGGTACTATCCTGTGTATTTTGTGAGCCCAGGACTGTTTGTGCCCATGAGTGCTTTCATTTTTAAGGAGTCTGAAAACGATAAGAAGACTCTGAATTGGTGGAGGAGTACCGTCCTGTGGATTTATGCGAGCCCAAGACGGGAATTGCTCGTGGTTGCTATCATTTTTCGAGAGTCTGAAAGCGGTAAGAAGACTCCATTGGTATTCTTTTTCGTAAGTTAGTCTCCAAGGCCGGAAAAAGCATAAAATGATGCAAATGGAGAACTCTTCTAGCTGATGTGACTAGAGTATTCCTTTTTCGTAATTAGTCTACAAGGTCCGGAAAAGGGGTAAACTTATACCAGGTAGATTCCCTTTCAAATACTTTTAGCGAGCATGAAAGGAAGCAAGGTTGCTCGGTGATCTTTTCATTGTTTTAGGATTCAGAAAAGAGCTTAACAGAAACTCCCTAAGTGCCTTTTTCGTAAAAGAATTGCTCGGCCCGAAAAAGGGATAAAATTATACCGAACAAAAAGGTTATTGGTGAGAGCGAGGAATGACCTCGAGCATCATCACGAGCACAGAAAGTCAAATACGGCGACAAAAAGATTGTGAAAAATGGGCAATGGTCGATGTGGCACGCAAATCGAGGTGATAAGTGGCATTTTGAAAAAATGGTGGAAAATTATGGGTGAGAGCGAGAAATGGTTTCAAGCATCATCACGAGCACGAAAAACTGAATCCAACGATATGAAACTTATAAAAAATGGACGAGGGTCGATGTGGCACGCAAACCGAGGCGACGAGGGGTATGGGAAAGAATGCCCAAAAAAATATGGAGGTGAGAGTGAGAAATGATCTCAAGCATCATCACGAGTGCAGAAAACTAAAACCGACAATTTAAGACTCGTAAAAATTTGACGATGGTCGATGTGGCACGCAAACCGAGCCGATGAGGGGGGAATGTAAAAAATGCCCAAAAATATGGGCGTGAGAGCAAGAAATGATCTCAAGCATCATCACAAGCACGAAAAATTGAATCTGGCAATATAAGACTCGTCAAAAAATGACGATGGTCAATGTGGCACGCAAATCGAGGCGATGAGGGGGGCAGGTAAAAAATGCCCAAAAAATCTAGGCGCGAGAGCGAGAAATGATCTCAAGCATCATCACAAGCGTAGAAAATTGAATCTGGCAATATAAAACTTGTCAAAAATGGATGACGGCCAAAGTGGCATGCAAACTGAGGCGACGAGGGGCATGGAAAAAATGCTCGAAAAAACTGGTGGTGACAGCGAGAAATGGTCTCAAGCATCATCACGGGCTCGAAAATATGAATCCGGCGGTGCAAATGGTGCAAAAAATGGAGGTCATAAGGACTCCAGAATGGTCAAAGGAAATAACTAGGTTAAAAATTGGCTACAAATAAAGGTGAGCCCACCAAGCCTAGGATGTAGTGGTGGGGAGAAATGATGACCCGTGGGGGAAAAATACTAGGTGTATCGAATCAAATCAAATATACAAGTGATATGTGACCTCAAAAATGGTTGAGATCATGCATGTGAAAACGTGAGCAAGGTTAATGACCTGCCCCCATGCTATGTGCATGGGGTTTATGATTGTGGATCACATATGTGTTGGTTTGAACAATGGGGTCATTGAAATACTGAGATAGATGTGATGGGGAAGGTTCAAAATGATTGATCATGCCCCCTATCCCAGGGCCGAGGTAATCTATTATGCCCCCTAACTCAGAGGTGTCAATGTGGTGCAGATGTTGTCTCAGAGAGGGATCAATAGGGCATTGAGCAACTACTGGCGGGGGGGTATACCATGAGGGTATGGGCTGTGGTGGCATACTGAAGTGATGATATGATGATGGGGGATTCCCCTTGTGGGGTGGATGCCCCTAGTATCTCCGACGAGAATCACGATGATGATGAGTAGGCAAGGTTTTGGGCCTACCCCCATGTTGTGGACATGTGGTTTCCTTGTCGATTTGAAAGGGTTGAACATGTGTGTCAAAGGGATCAGTGGAAGGGGCTGACTGGACAGAGGGGTTTCCAGTGGAAACTGTGTAAATGGTGTTAATTTCTTCCGAGGAGGAATATTTTGGGGGATATATTTCCTCAATAAGTGGTGGGGATATCTCTAGGTTGACGTTATTCAACTCGTACAGTGTTGCTCTGTAATCTGGGAGAATAGGGCAGTTATGTGAATAATGGCCGTAGATTCCGCATATTGCACAAGGATGGTTTGTGCGCAATGATTTATCACGAGGTTGAGGGGGGGAGTTCTAGTTTGACTACTAGAACATTGGTGTCATCATCCAACATATTCATGTGTTCTTGAAGTGCTGGTATTTGTGGACACTGATGGGTGGCATGGTCAATATCATCACACAAGGAGCACTTAGGGAGCACACGGGTTGGGGGATTCTTAGCTAATTTGGGTGTCACTGGGGGGGTGCAAGTTGTGGGTGCAATGTTCTAGGTTGTTGGACCTCTGCCCACAGTGTTGCGGGATTGAGGGGGGACATAACTAGATGTCGATGTAGAGCCCCCCGTTGGAATTGATCAGTTTTGGGGGTTCGAACCACCAGGTGGTGGGCAATTTTGGTGGTTTGGTATGCCAGGTGGTGGATGGTTTGACATATTCATGGGTTGTACCAGTTGTAGGACAACAGTCGAAGTTGGTGGGGGAGTTGGGGCAGGTAAGTACCATACCGGTAATCCTAATGTTAAACCTGGGAGGTTGAGTGTAGCCATTATTGGTGTGCTGATGGCGCCTGAAGGGGGAAATAAAAATGGGATAGTATGAATTGGTGTGGCTCCTACATGAGTTGGCACTGAGGGTGGTTGCGGGAGTAAAGGGGATTGTTGGTTTGGCACCTGTGTGTTATGCGAGAGGGTGCACAAATCAGATATCTCGGTTATATTCAAAGGGGGTGGGATGGATTGGAATGTGGAAGTCATAGGTGATTTTGAGTATAATCCGGGTCTGATTGTGGAGACGAATGATGTAGGTGCATTTTGAACAGGTTGTTCAATAATAGGGAGAACATTTTTAGGTGTAGTGGGGGTGTATTGGTTTCGACACATTTGGAGATTCATGTCGGACGATGACATCATAAGGAGATGATGAGTACTTGAATCCATCGGTTGGTTTGTGTGTGCAGCGTATGTGATTTGCTGTTGTGGTGATGTGGTTCCTTGAGGAGGATCCAACGGATGAGTGTTCGCCACTTCTTATGTGGGCAAAGGATTCTGTAGCACCAAGGGTTGTGGTTGAGGAGGTGGCACTGGTTGTGCCACGTGCCCTTGGCGTTGGGTGTCATTAGACCATAGTTGGTGCACTCGCTCCAACTGGGGGCAAGTGTGTGTGTGATGGCTGTATACCCTGCATATGGAACATGGGTGGTTTGTTCGTAAATTGGGTTTCTTACCCTATTTCAGTGGTTGATCATGGTTTTGGTTGGCGGGGGCAGCGTTGTTGTTGTTTGGAGGATAAGTCTGAGTGACTGGAGGTTGTGCTGCAGCGAGCACTGCCTGTGGTGGGTAATAAGCCGCTGGGGCTTGTGAGTGAATAGGAGCATGTGTGGCCTGGTGATGGTAATACATAGGGGGTGCAACCAGAGGTGGATAGGATGAAGGTGCATGACCATAACACTGTGGTGGACATGAGGGTCCATGAGTGTGGTGGGGGTGGGCCATGGGAGCATACAAAGTTGTAGCTCCAGAGTGAGATGAATCCCTAGAAAGGTCTGGGGCGTTGTTTGTACTCATCATGGTAAAAGGTTTGTTTTGCACCATAACCTGGCCGATAATACCATTGACGGCATGGGATGCCCCCAGCGCATCATGGCAGGATGGATTGCCTAGCGGGGCATCCAGTAAAATGGTGTATAGATATCCAGACTGGAAATATATGAGGTCGAACTCCTGGGCTTTTAAGATAGCTTCTTCTTCTAACTGGGGTCGTTTGGAAGCTACATCTTTGGCTATGAGGGGGAGGAATGATTTGAGGAACCAGTCCAAAAAGATTCGGTCGTCAAGTTTTATCTTGCAGAGGCTACAGCGCTTACGCCACTCATGGATATGATCGGTGATGTGTGTAGCTGTGTTCTGTCTGCAAGACAAAAGTATTTTCATTCCTGCATCATAGCGTACAGGGAGTTGAAAGAACTGGAGGAAAGTTGAGGCAAGGGACGTAAATATGTTGTGGGTCCCATGTGGCTGCTCAATGTACCACTTGCCTGCAGAGCCAGTGAAAGTTCTTTGTAAAAGTCTCAGTCTAATGGAATCATCTACTATGGAGTTAGAGGAACACCATAGGTGAAACGACATGATGTGGTTTTGGGGATCTTCCTCGGCTTTGCCTTCAAATTTTGGGATATCTGAGGGAAGCTTTGTGGGCATGGGTGGCCACGTAGGGTTGTGTCTAATAGGTTCGTTGGTTAACCTTGCCAGGTCTGGTAGATTTAGACTAGCCATGTATGGCATACTGGCAGATGGGTGTGGCATGGTCACTGGGGCATAACTATTAATGGTAGCATTATGGAGTGGTCGAGCGCCCCCTAAGGGTATGCTAGGTGTGAAAGGGATGTTACGTCTAGCCGATGTGGTATGGGAGGTACCTGCGTTCCCAAGTGCAAGATGGGTTGCAGATGGGTTAGGAATGGTTCCAGTAATCACTGGGATCTAGGTAGTGGTGATGAGGGGGGGCGTGATGCCCATGTTGGGCATACCTAAAATAGGCATTGAACCTATGTTGGGCATGCCTAGAGGGGGTGTGGCCCCCATGTTTAGCATGCCTAAAGGGCTTGTGTCTATCGTGGTTGTCACAGTAGTAGTGGGGTTTGTTGATGTAGCTCCAATAGCACTGGTGAAAAGGGGGTCATATGGTGATCCAGCCATGGGGTTGGTTGGTGATGTCTTGGTAGGTTGTTCGGATTCATCGTCAGAATCAGAAGTGAAATGAGGTGCGTCAGAATCGGATGACTGGGTTCTATGCAGATGACGTGTGGAGTCAAGGGACAAAGCTCTACATCTATGATGTGTAGAGTCAAGTGTACCAAATTGAGGGGGTTGACCCTGAAAATGGCGAGATCGTTTTAAGTTCTCAATAGTGAGATATGTCTAGAAATACCAATGGATGGTGGTGAGATAAGAACTCAAAACCCTAGTGCAACAATGTGTGTAGGAGGGGAGTGTGAAAAATAATGGCTCTCAGGCCAACAACCAACCTCAAAAGCACTTATTATAATAGTTGTGCTATAATAAGTGGACGAATCAAGAAAAGTGGTCAGAATACGAAAAGTCAAACAGTTCCTAGAAAAAAGTGGTGCTTACTAGACCAAGGGGGGTAGTAGAGCATGCAAACACCTAACTAAAAGTGGTATTATGACTCAACTAAACATATCCTCTGCAAGGTGATGAAATCCAAGTCAGACAATATGGGTAGTGGGACTAAAGGCTAGATATCCCCCTACCAGGAGGGACACCGGGTAGTCACTCCTAAAAAATGGCAACTAGGATACCGCATTCATCACACGTTCGGTTGGGTGAATCTACAATTTGGTTCTATCACCGCTGTACTCCCATACGGGTGTACACCAAGAACTTCAAAAGGTATCCTTTGGTTACTGAATGGATTGTGGTATTCCACTTAGGCTTCCGGAACCAATCTGGCTACTTCAACCCTTCTTAAGGGAGAGGCCTTCCCGATAAATTGGTGTATAACCGTGTCAACAAATAATAAGGGATTTTTGGGACCCTAAAAGACAACTTCTATGTCTCAGATGTAAATAATTGAGGGGTGTTATTGGCACACCTATCCCCCCAATCCTACCTAGCTACAAGATTCTTCAAGTGTTCCCCAAGTGGGGTTAAAGTGTTTGTTGAGTTAAGGTAGATTTTAAGGCTCCGTTAATTAAAAATGTGACAGATTGGGTGCAAGTGTGATTATTTAACTGAAAATGAATTTGCCTTGCTTGGGCGATTGATTATAAATGAAAGACAAGATGATTCCAATTTGCAAAATATAAAGGCTTTTTCTAAAATGTAAATGCTTTAAAAAAAGTAATTCAAAAACTATGGATTTTCGAAATAACTTTTAAAGGAAAGCAAATATCGTAAAATTGTAAGAAATAAATGGATTTCTAAGTGCTTGCTTGGGAAAAACTATATAGCAAATTAAAAATTTTGTTTTAATTTTGCAAAAATGAAATTGCTTCACAATTTTTCTTTCACTAAACTGAAATTTTTTTAAAATGATGAAGTAAAGCAAAATAATAGTAAGAAATATCAATATGTTATGCTACAAAATGAAACATTAGGCTGTTCAAAAGTGCAAGGAAGATGGCTGGAAAATATAGGCCAAAATGGGTGAACTGAAGTGATAAATAACACTAAAATAAAATATTAGGGAAATTTCTATGAAAAATTTCTTAAATCTAATAGGATATTTGGATTCCTTGATCGAAAACACCCAATTTGAAAAAACAAATCGTCTCAAACGGAGTTTAGGAGAGGGAGGTATGGCCGTTTGAAAGTTGAGTCGTGCTGCCAGAAAATTACATCGTGGGTTTGAGCCGCGAAGTCGCGATGTGCAGCACAAAAAACAACTGCGAAGCCGCGATGAGCAGCGCAGAAAAAGGCCGTGAAGTCGCGTTGTGCAGCGCAGAAAAAGGCTGCGAAGCCGCAATGCACAGTGTGGAAAAAGGTCGCGAGGTCGCGATGAGCCGCGCGACTGTCGGGTGAAAAGTCGCGATGCGAAAAATGGAAAAAAGGTCACCAAAAATGAAACCAAAAAGTGAAATTTCGGTCTATTAAAGGCTACAGAAAGGGCCAATGGCTAGGGCAGTAATGAATATGCTATCTAGTATGGCAGATCTGCTAATTGGAATGGTAAAAACAAGTAAAAAACTAAGATCTAAAGAAAAAATTTAAAGCTCGAAAGCCAGTGGAGTTGCCAAAAAACTGTTGCTTTGTTTTTCAACCAAGCATGTACAAGGATGCACCTACTAACTTGTAGTAGCAGCCTTCAAATTGAAATCAAATACAACTATAAATTAATCTGAATCAACATGTGCATATAACAATAAACTTGAAAAGATTTAAGAACAAGAACAAGAAATGAAATAAAAAATGACTTTTGTATTGCAATACCTCAAATGGTGAGAATGTTTGGTGTTGAGCAGCTCCAAGGTTGAGATGCTCCAGGCTCCAATGGTCTCTTCTCCAAGATTGCTACAATGGTCCAAGAACTCAAGAGATATTTTGACAGCATGAGGATATGATGATGGATGGATGGATAGTGAGGAGCCCCTATCACCTTTTTATAGTTTTTGGTGATGGGGAATACCATTGTGGTTTTAAGGAAACCAATGGTATTAACCAACATGGTTTAGGTCTCTTTTCCCTCTTTTTTCTTTTTTTGAATATTTTTATTCCCTTTTAATATTTTTGGGAATTCTGGACCCTTTTTGAGGGTTTTTTTTATGTTTTTTGAGGAAAAATATATATTTTGAGGGAAAAAAAGGGTGTATTATGGTATTTTTTGTGACCTTTTGATGACTTTAGAGGCTCAAATGGTGGAAAAGTGGACAAATGGGTCATGTGAATAAGGGAATGAGCTAGTGAACACTTTTTGAGTTTTAACACCACCTGTTGTTGGGGAAAGGTTGAAAATTAAATGTGTCGCTCATCTCCACCGTAGATGTAAAGTGGAACAAGATCTACGGTCCAACCTTACTCTCGTCGAGAAGTAGCACAATATATACCTAATAAGGTGGTCGTGATGGATAAAACCGTTGGACAGGTGTAGTGCTCTGGTTTTTACAGCAGAGTACTGTGTAAAATTTCAGGTTTAATTTTCTACGTTTTAACTTTACCAGTTTATGGAAGTAAATTTCTAAGAATTACTATGTGCCTAAATAATATTTAGTGTACTGTCGTGTTTTCTTTTATCACCTTACATTCGTAATTTAAAATAGACTAACATACCAATATTTTCTTTCCAACAATCTAGCATAAGAATATGTTTCACAACTCAGTAAATCAGTAAATAGCAGTAAATCAGTAAATAGCAAGTGATGCATGTTTATAGTAAGTTTAAGCATAATAGTAAATAACGGAAATTACCTGATGCTGATGCTAACCGTAAGTTGTAGCAGGTTTTATAACCCCTTAGACAGCCAAACTGAAGTGTCCACCCTACCGACCAGCTATAATCTTGCTGGCCCTTGGAAATCAAAGGATTTCCAAGCCCCCGAGCCCACAATCTGATAATCTCGAGAGCAGTCTTTCCTTCTGTTCTCAAAATCTTTCTGTTCACCAAACTTTCTGTTCTCCCAACTTTTGTTCTCCAAACTTCTTTTCTTCCCCAATCAAAAAAACCCTCCCCACCTTCAACCTTCTCCCCCTCTATATACATGTCCATCCTCGAGAAGACCTTGGGCTTACTCCACCGCCCCAAACTCCCCCTCTCGAGCCCCTCAAACCTTTACTCCTTTCCCTAGTTCATTCATCCACGTCTCATTATAAAAATGTATAATTAATTACTCTTATGGAAAATTCATTTGGTTTTGGATTGACGGTCGTAATTATTTATTACGGTGGGAATTATCACCCCAAGGTTATCCATTCGGGACAAGTTTCATTAAATACAAGTCTATCCGCCGTCCTTGATATTTTAATGTTATTAATTTAATTAATAAAATATTATATAATTAGTTGCCCCCTTGTCAACTTGGACATGATGTGTCTTAATGATCCACCTTATCCGTCGAGACTACTTAGCTTGAGGTTTAAATTCCAAGATTAACATTGAATAATTAAATATCCATTTTCCATCACATCACGTTTATTCCAAAAATGATTATCTTATTATGGCTAACTTTTGAAATGGAATTAATCACACAATTTTAATTTATAAATCAATATTTTAAATCTTACTTATATTGCATTTGTTACGATAGGGATATAAATGTTGCTGGAATATCATTTATTAATTAATAATAATAATTAAATCACCCTTTGACAATAATAAAAGGTGAATCAATCATAGTATTCTTAATTATTTGTTTATCACATGGGTACCCTATCATCAACATAGCATCCTTGTTATTATAAACAAAGCACTTGTGAGGGCTTAAACAATTTTACTAATTAATTAGACACTATCATTACCCTATTCACAACAGTTCTTCTATGACAATGTTAACTGACGATACTTGTCTTAGTTTATTATTACAATGTTTTCATATAATTACTAATTCACTTATTTACACATTGACAACCTAACCATTCATTACCTAAGTTGATTGATGTATCCTTAACTGAGTTATCTATGACATTTATACTACTATTCAAGCATGACAAGTATGTTATACACCAGTAATATTGTACACGTACAAGGTGTGCATGCATGGCCAGTGTATGCACATGTCGGACATGTACTATAAACAAACCCCATTCCGCCTATGCATACTTGCTAACTAACAATAGTATCTACCCCCATGCAGAAGAGCAAGCATAATCTATAGTATAATTACTTTAACATCCTCGGTTATTTAACAGTTAACCCTTTATGATTTAACATCATTGTCTTTATGTTTACATTAGTTTAATCAATCAAGTACAGGAAGGGTGCCTACTTCCACTAACTCGGAATCAAGGAATACTAAACCCCCAATAGTGCTAACTAACACATCCTCCCTTCATAACCTACGTCCAGCATCCTCCCTATCCTTCCTCTGCTAGTACAACAGTGGATGTCGGACTCACCGATCTGACCACATAGAACTTGAGAGCGATAGCGTCGGCTGAACAACGGACCTATCCTCCCCTAGCAGGCATCCGACAATCGTCATCACAACAACATGGGGAGCGTGTCTCAGCACGGCCCTCCCACAACCTCGGGTCTCATGGAAACATAGGGTGGGAAACACATCCATCCCTCTCAACATACTGGGCCTACGCCCTTATCAACTCATACTTGCTGCTATCGGGATTATCAGTTTGTGTTATCGTATCCTCATTTTGGCTGCTAAGGTTTGCTGTATGAACATGTTTTTCCTTTCCAATGTATATCAGATCAAGTAACTGGCTATCCCATAGCCCTTGTGTCCTGTAGGTTAGTGTTTTGCAAAATACAATTTATAGAAAGCATTTTCCATTGATCGCCAATTGATCCATTTTATCATTTCATTTCATGTAACCTTTTAGCTCATCATAGATACATATAACATATAAGAAGATGGTATCCACGTACCGAATCATATATTTCACATTTCATTAAGGAAAACATATAAACATATACTGCAATCGTAAAATAAGGAAATCATATGATAATCATGACATCATAACTGCATAACATAGTAACATCATAATCATGGTGAAATCATAAGACAGAGTAACATCATATAATGAGGTCCAATATAGTTTACTCAGTCGAGATGAGTTCGACAAAATATATAAGAAATAAAGTATGGTGTGTCTAACTAATAAATATGCCGAATCAAAATATGGGCATTACAACAGGTGTCAACACCATAGGTGATCGCGGGGAAGGGAAGTGGTATCTAAAACCACTCTGGGAAAACATCGATGACGCCCCATGGACACGTGGTAACAGTGGAATGACACAAAGTGGGTCCTACCTGGGATCCGATGGAGGAAAGGCATAAAATATCACATCAGAAGATTAAATAAAGGTCTAGATCTGACGGCCGAAAATCACACATGAAAAATCAGCGATCGGGATCGTCGGACAAGTCATGGATAAGACCGATGGTTAAGTAAAGAAGATATATATATATAACCCTCAGTTGGTGTTGTAGACATTTGTTTGTTTGGAAAACTATCAAAGTCTGGAAGCTTCTCGGCAGGTGGGAGACGACGAGGGCGATGGGGCTTTCGACATAAGCATTCCAGAGGATTTGCTGGCAACAGCTAGGCCCTTCAAACTGAAACTTGTCAGTAAAATAGATAATTCAGTAGAATCATGGAAAAAGGTTCTGCCGTGAGCACAAGTAGAGTTAGGAATGCCCTGGAGGACAGGGATGATAATATTTTTGACACAGTTACCCAACTTTTCGTGACTGAAATAAAAAGAAGGCTGAAAAGCCTTCAGGATGAAGGTACAGATGTACATAGGGTTTTTCAGTCGGCTTTCATTTTGTTTTGTCCATATCAGATCATGTCGTTTCCCGAGTTCGTCTATTGGTGTGCATACAAATACGAGGGATCCCAGAGAGTTATCATGAATAGCCGGCTGAGTAAAATTGTCTGTTCTATAGAACCTTCGGTGGTGCATCAGTCGTTTGAAGGCCCTAGTTTTCTCACACCCGAGTCTGAAGAGTTCTCCAAAATAGCACTGGTAACCCTCTATCGTAAAAGCCCTCCCAAGAATCGGCAAGTCTTTTTGACCACTTGCCTAAAACTGAACCTGGAAATTGAAGAGACCCCTTACCCAGTAGATGTTAGCCTGTTTAATACCAATACCCAATTGGTTTTGTCGTTACTTGCACAGTTTTTAGGTCTTCATAGTGATAGGGTGGTGACGGAAGTGCAATTAAGCTTGCTATATAGAATGAGCGTCGGCCCACCCCTGGTCACTTATGAGTCAATCCCTGGTCTCAGGTTTGAAGGTTTTATAGCAGAAAGCATTAACGCCCAATTGGCGTCTTTTCTGAACACTAGATGTTTCCAATTTTAGGCCTATCTAATGAAGTTGGTTATGGACAGTAACCTCAATGAGTTACATTACCCGTCGGAGGTTTATGTCGATCACCTAGAACACAACATGTTCAATTACATGAATTTTATGTTATCTGTGTTGTACAAATTATTTTTTGAAGAAGGGATGCCAAGAGTATTTCCTGAAATGAAAATCTTGTTGCAGTACAAATGGGAAGCAGAAATGGCCCCCGGCTTGCAAGGCGATAATCTCGCTTTGTTAAAGGAAGAAGTGCCTAAGACTGCTGATTTAGGAGAGAAGAGGAATTTGCACGAAATCTTAGAAGAGTATGATGAAGAAAGAGGAAAAAGATGCAGAGTTGGGGACCAGGAATTTTCCTAGACACAAGCTATTGTGACTATTTCAATGGAAGCTGAAGATAATAGAGAAGGGGAAAATCCAATTCTCGGTGTGCAGGTAGTGGAATACAATTTAAGTGGAGCTCAGGAAAGCGATGATACAAGTAAGTTCTCTTCGAGAGAAAAGATGTTTGAGAAATATGCACAGGACAAGTAGGCCTTAGCTCAGCAGATATACGACCTGTTACCGAAGGCTCGAAATTTGTCAAAATCAGGCGTCTCCCTAGTAGCCAGACGAAATGTGAAGGCAGGTACTCTAAATGTGGCGGTGGCTACCTTGAGTAAACTGACTGAGGTAATGTATGATTTAACAAAAATATCGGCTCCCGATAAGGTCCAGATGCATAAACAACTAGGGAACGTTATTTATGAAGGTTATATGCAGGCGAAGCTGAAAGTGGGGAAGTTTGAGGAAATAATCAATAAATTGAACACTCAGTTGAGACAAGAAAGACAGTAGAACAAAGCGCACAAGCAGCAAATCAAGAAGATACAATTAGATCTAGTTGTTAGTGATGGTAGCGATAAAGCTACTAAGAAATTGTTGACAGAAAAGGAAAGCCTGATCCAAACATTACAAAAGAAAGCAAAGGTCTCAAATACCCAGTTGATCCAAATTCCTGAAGTGACAAAGATGGAATAGGGGAAAGAAGCCTTTGTCAAATAACTCGGTGAAAAATGGGCTGAATTGTTAAAGTTGATTGAGAAAAAGGCAGATTGGGAAAAGGAGAAGTTAATTTTGGAGCAACAGATTGAAGACATGAAAGATAACTTGCCCATTTTGAGCATGCGGCCTACCCAGGAAAATCAGGAGAAGGAGAAAAATAATACTGATAGCCTCTCGTGGGCTATGTCCCAAGTTAGTCTCAAGGAAGTAGAGATCAAAGAACTCAAGGAAAGGACTTCGAAGCTAGAAGAACAGAACATGCATATGGAAGAAGAAGTGAAAAAATTGCAGAAAGAGAATAAAGGGATGATAGAAACAAATCATCTATTTGTCTCCCAAGTAACCGGGTATATCCCTATGCAGATGGGTAGAGATATAATATGGGACGAGATTATAGAGATCGCTACAAATCTCAGACCATACTTAATTTCCTTGAACACTCGGGAGAGAGCGATAAAGAAAGCTTTGAAGAGTTGTGCATTAACCAGAAGTAACTTGCAACTCAGACCTAAGGAAATAGCTCGAGATGCCATAGAATTCTTGATATCTCGGTCCGAAGAACAATTGAGTGCTCTGGGTATAAAAAACATAGTGGCTGCTATTGCTTGGGCACGGAGGACATTAGGTAAGTTTTCCGTCGTAGAAGAGCTTGAGGACCGATGTGCATCGATGAACGAGCAGATTGCAAAGATAAATAAAAGGTTCGAGAAGATCTTCCAGAAAGGGTTTCCCTCTCTTTGGAATGAAAGCAATGAGCTCATCCTACATAATGATTACAAAGACCTTCTATGTGCCATAAATATGGACCATGAAAAATTTCAGATGTTGAGCAGGATCCTCATGGGAAAAATACTGCTAGAAAAGATTGCACCTAATTTCGAGATCCTGAACCGGCTGAGAAGTTTGAGCGAGGGAGCTTTCGTATTGCCAAATGACAAAAATGTGGAGCTAAAAGTATTGGTGAAATAGATGGCGTCGCATGAGAGCATCACGACCGACCAGTGGGGTTACGTGGAGAAGTACGGGAGAATGAAACATTCACTTTAGACTCTTTAGTAGTGGTTATTTGTCCTTTTATTTTCAAAGGATCGATGTTATGAGTAAAAGGATTCTAAGACATTCCTATTTTTGAAAAGTAATTTGTAATATTTTTTGAGGCGGCTAAATGGATATCCAGCTGGAACTTTTATACTTAGTATGTTTACTTTACTATGATGTCAAATTCCATTCAGTAATAATACCGACAAATGTAAAAAATAGTTAGGATGGCTCTACCTGTTTTTTATTTGAAAACAGTTACGGGAAACCAATTTTTGGTGAGATGGCATATGGTTGTAATTGTTTTCTGTTTTGAAGGAGCCGAGCCTAGAGCTCGAAGATATCTATATTACATTTGCAATCAAAGGCACAAGGGTTGGAAATCTTATGAAAAAACTATTTGTGTTTTGATGATCAGTTTGTAAGACTTTTTCTTGGAGTTTTGTTTAATAGAAATTGCAGAGCTGAAGCCTGCGTTTTGACAAGGATTCTTGTGTAATCGGTCTGGTAGTCTGTACCTTCCTTTTTTCCCATGTGCAAATGTGTTTCTCTCTTTGTTATTCCATTATGTGTTATTTCCTTCATGCTTGGATCATGGTAACAGTTAAGTAGAATTCATAGAGATTATGCTCTGCTAAGCTTATTCCAAGTATTTCACCATAAATATTCTGCTAAAGTTGATGTAGGACTCATCCTTGTTAGATGCCTTACATTGATGGACTATTTCTTTTCTCTTATGTTCCACAAATTAAAGCTCTTTGACTGCTAGCTGCTTGCTACCTCACCCTTGTGAATGCGTTTGCAGAATCTTTGTGAATACTGCTTTCCAGAACTTGTTAAAGGTGACTCCATCGCCCAAATGAAATTCATGTGTTTTCAACCAAATGATTCTTGAATCCGTTTTTTTTTCATTCCAAAACAGAAATCTGATCTTCTGTATAATTGTTGTAATTGAATATCTTAGCCATGAATGCTGGTGTTCCTCTTTCATTATTGACAATCTTGATTATTCCAGTTGTTTCACGAGGTCGTAGAGAGAGCCCTCTCTGTTTATGTTTGATCAGAAGCGTAAACCAAAGATTGGTTAGTAGTTACCCAAGATTACCCTCTTTCAGCCTTGGGGGTCAGTTTTGGTGTTAACAAATTGGCACCACTGCCGGGGAACACGATTGTTTTTATCAATCCCTGGGAACGATATATATGTTCGAATTTCAAAGAATAAGAGAAATACCTGTGGGAAAATAGAGGTTTCCGCAGTTTCAAGAAGACTCCACTGGAGAAAGATCAGTATGCCAAAACATACTACTGAGCAAATTCCAAAAGGCATCCTGGCCTTGAGAAAGATTCATACAAGAGGTAACCCTTTCCCTTAAATCTTGTTAGGAGTGGATAACCCTGAAAGTCTACTTAGACGAAAAACTGTGAAAGATCGGGCTAGTGCTCCTAGCATTGAGACTGTTTCTTTTTTCGAAGGTGCATCTATTTTTCAAGAATTGGATATAGAGATTGATATTAGTAAACCTTTATCAAGAACAAAATATGAGTCATACCTAAACCTAGGAGGAGAACCTTTGAATAATTTTGGATCTTACCTTTTAGATCTTGTGTGGCTTGATTCTAAGAATCTTGCAAAATTTGAAGGCGATAAACCCAATTCTCAGACCCCCCAAGCCCCCGCTGTAATCCCAACCAGTGATCTTGCTCAGAATAATTTCCCACAAGCTCAGAATCCACCCAGACCTATGGCTGCCAGATATGCGCCTTTGGTCCTACATGCTTCCTTGAATGACCTCCCTCAGAATTACACCCAGAGAATTGTCTCTTATAATGGAGAGGGAGACTGGTCAGCCAAACAACATGTTGATAGATTTGAAGATTTTTTAGACCTAGAGGAAGTGGACCACGATGATGCTAAAATGAGATTGTTTGCTCAAATCCTATTTGGAGAACCTAAGAAATGGTTTAGACAGCTACCTAATGCATCCATAGCCGATTTTGCATCTTTTAAAGTATTGTTTCTAGAAAGATGGGAAACCATGGGAAGTCCTGCTATAGTCTTGTCCCAGTATAAACACTTAAAGAAAGGCGGGTTTGAATCAGTCCATGAGTTTTTTTCCAGATTCATGAAAGCATACAATTCTATTCCCGATGATCTAAAACCTTCGGTAGGCGCTGCAAAGCTCCACTATGCAGATGCCTTTTATGGAGACTTCTCGTGCACATTGAGAGAAAGAAAATCTACCTCACTGCCTACCATGCTGAAGGATGCCTTAGAAGTTGAGGCCAACATGATGGATTCTGGGAAAATGAAGGGTAAAACTAAAGAAGATAAGAAGAAGCAAGAAAACCAAGCCTCTTCTAGTGATGCTAAATTCGATACCATGATGAGAACTATGGAGAAATTGTTGGATAAGTTAGCCATAGAGAATAAGCCTCCTGCTAGGGAACAGCCTGAAAATCAGATAAGGAACCCTACCCCCTCCAAGAAATCTGAGAAACCAAGAAGATCATCAACTAAGACCTCCTTTTCCTGAGAATTTGGTAGACAAAGAAGGACCAGAAAACCCTGCTGTTGAACAGATACATCTCTTTGATACCCTTGAACACACAGTCCATTTGATTGAAAAGGAGCATGATTTTTTCACCAAGGGGAATGCTTATAAGGCAGCAGAGTTCGATTCTGAACAATATCAAATGGGTTACATGAATGCTGTGGACGACATCCAGAGAAAAATGAGGCTGAGAAACAAAGAAATACCAATAACTGAAGGGCAGTCTGCCCAGAGTCAGCCCCCTAAGACTCAATAGAATACAGATAAACTGAAGGGGAAACAACTAGTGGATCCAGTACAGAAAGTCTCAAAAGATGGAGGGAAGCATTCTAAATAGGGTAGGCAAACAGAATTAACTGAAGCAGGGAAGCTGGTGTCAATATTCAGCTTGAAGGCTAAACTGTATAAGGTAAAGATCTCTATCCCCCTGAATGAGCTATTGAGAGTTAATGAATATATGGAAGAGATAAATAGCCTAGTAAAGGGGTAGGCTGGAAATACACAAGATATGTTGGAAGTGACGGATGATGCCCCCACTATAATATTTGGTTCCAAAATGGAAGAACCAGATGATGAAGAAGTCCCTCCCTTCTATTTGAGCCTAAATATCCACAATAACTTATTACACAATGCCCTGATAGATTTTGGAGCTTCGCATAACTTGATGCCAAAGTCGGTAGTAGACTTATTGGGGTTAGAGGTCACTAGACCCTATAAAGACCTATATTCTTTTGATTCCAGAAGGGTACCCTGTTTGGGGTTGATTAAAGACGTGATGGTAACCCTCGCCTAGATTCCAGCAAAGAGTGTCATGATGGACATAGTGGTAGTTCATCTACCTACTAAGTTTGGGATGTTGTTATCAAGATCCTAGGTAAAGAAGCTAAAGGGAACCATGTAGATGGATTTATCTTATGCTACTATACCACTATTCGGAAGCAATAGGAAGTTATACAGAGAAAAAAGGATGGATTATGTAGTCAGCAGTGATGACAAGCCTGAAAATCACCCTATATTTGCTGTGGACACAGACATGGGTTCCTCCATCCTTTTCAATGATGGTCCACATACTGATCCTAGACCCCTAGTTTTTCATGAAGTAGAGGAAGACAAAGAGTTTGCAGCAAGGCATGAGGCATTAGAGAGGCGAAAAAACGAAGAAGGATTTTGGAAGATGTACTTTGATGGTTCACTAAGCAAAAATGGAGCTGGGGCTAGGGTTTGGATCATACCTCCAGACCAAGAATCTAGGGCCCTATCCTATAAATTGAATTTTGAATGCACAAACAATGTGGCTGAATATGAAGCTTTGCTTTTAGGACTGAGAGCTCTGAAAGAACTCGGAGCCAGGAGAGTACACATATCTGGAGATTCAGAACTGGTGGTGAGTCAATTGAATGATAGCTATCAAGCGATGCACCCCAGAATGAGAGCTTATAGAAACGAAGTTTGGGACATGTTTAGAAATTTTTTCGACGAACATAAGATCTGGGAAATTCCTAGATGTGACAATCAAGTAGTTGATTCCTTGGCTACTAATGCAGGTGGTTTTAAAACACCCATTTTTTCCCAAGAAAAATACGAGGTCGAAGTGATAAACAAACCATCCATCCCAGACAATTCCAAGTATTGGCAAGTATTTGAAGATGACCTACAAATTAGGCGGTTTTAGAACTGTCTCATGAGTTTGCTAATGTTCAGATCGATACAGTGAATGAGAATGTAGAAGGTCTAATGGACCAAGAGCAGTCAGATGGCGAAGAGAATGGAAATAGGGTTTGGAGGAACACTCTAGGAGGCAAAGACATTGTCCAATTAAAAAGAAACTATATTCCCGAAGGACTGATACCTCTAGAAAAGCTCTTTGACCAAAACAATGTGGCAAAGAATCCTAAATTTGAACCTCCCAGGGATACATTAGAAGATTAGAATTTGGGTTCTGTTGGTGAACCTCAGATGGTAAAGTTGTCTAAAAAATTTGAGACCGGGAGGAAAAAGTAGTATGTTGATCTGATGAAAAAGTATGTTGTTGCCTTCGCCTGGAGCTATGAATAGTTAAAGGAGTATGCTACCTCAATAATCCAGCATTCCATCCCAATTCGGCCTCGAGAAAAACCTTTCAAATAAAAGTTGAGAAGAATAAATCCCAGGTTGGTACCGGTGGTAGAAAAGGAGATCAAGAGGTTGTTCAACACAAAGACTATTGTCACTTTGAGATTCTCTCAATGGGTGGCTAACCTAGTTCCTGTAAGGAAAAAGAATGGGGAAATTAGAATTTGTATAGACTTCAGGAATTTGAACAGAGCATCCTTAAAGGACAATTACCCTCTGCCCAAAATGGAACACATCTTGCAGAAGGTAGTAGGGGCAGAAAGGATTTCTACAGTGGATGGTTTCTCAGGGTATAATCAGATCAAAGTCAGTCCAGAAGGTCAAAGAAAAGACTACTTTCACCACACCATGGGGCACTTTCATGTATGCTAAGATGCCTTTTGGATTGATGAATGCTGGAGCTACCTTCCAGAGAGCGATGGAAATTTCCTTTGCTGAAAAAAAATATAAGTTTCTGGTGGTGTACATGGACGATATAACAGTATACTCAAAGTCTGATGACGAGCATCTAAAACACCTAGAACAGGTTTTTAAGAAGTGCATAAAATATGGTATCTCCCTCAACCCAAAGAAATCCCACTTTGCTTTAGAAGAGGATAAGCTCCTGGGACATATTATTTCTAAGGGAGGTATTAAGATTGACCCTGAGAGGGTTAGTGTGATCCAGAAAGTTGGAGAGCCTAGAAGTAAAAAGGAGGTGCAATCTTTTATTGGACAAGTGGCTTTTTTGAGAAGGTTCATACCTAGATTTGTTGAGATTATGATGAGCATTACCAATATGCTAAGAAAGGAAAACCAGATAAGGTGGACGGAGGAAACAAGAGATTCTTTCAAGGGAATAAAAAATGCTATTTCTGAGGCCCCGGTATTAGCAAGCCCCGATTTTTCTAAATATTTCCTGATCTTTTCCTATGCTTCTGAGCATACAATAGCAGGAGTGTTGCTACAGAAGAATGATCAGAATGCCGAACAGCCAATTGCTTTTTCCAGCAGAGTATTGAGAGATGCAGAATTAAAATATGATATCATGGAGAAACAGGCTTATGCTTTAATCAATCCATTGAAATATTTCAGGGTCTATATTCTCCATTCACACATCATTGCTCATGTCCCAAACAGTGCAATAAAAGGTATCCTCACCCAGGCTGATCCAGAAGGAAGAAGAGCAAAACGGATCGCTATGATGCTAGAATATGACCTGGAAATAAAGCTTATCAAACTGATAAAGGGGCAAGGGTTAGCAAAATTGATGACCAAAGCTAACTATGACTCCTTGCAACTAAAGTTTTTGCAAGACTCTTTATGTCAAATGGACATAGGATTACAAATAAAGCCTGGATTTTCTACGTCTCCCTGGTACTCTAACAATGTTTATGTATCACAAAATCTACAGGCTCCAGTAGGATTAAGTAAGAGCAGGGCCAAAGCCATGAAATTAAAGGCCGCAAAACACTGTATCATGAATCAATTCTTGTGCTGGAAGGACCCTGGGGGTGTATTACTAAATTTCCTGTTAGAGGACGAAGCCAAACATACTAAGAGAGAATTTCATAATGGAGATTTTTGTGGTCACCATTCTTGGAAGGTCACAGTGAACAAGATCATGAGGGCTGGTCTCTATTGGCCCACCATGTTCATAGATGTGTATAAAGAAATAGTAACCTGTCACCAATGTCAAATTTTTGAAGGAAAGAGGAAAGTCGTATCACTACCCCTTCACCCAGCCATAGTAGAAGCTCCTTTTCAACAATGGGGACTGGATTTCATTGGGGAGATAAACCCTAACTCTTCTAGGTAGCACAGGTGGATATTGACAGCCACAGATTACTTCACTAAGTGGGTAGAAGCTATACCTACCAGAAATGCAATAGAAAATGTTATTATGGACTTTCTAGAGGATAATATCCTATCTACGTTTGGTTGCCCCAAAAAGATTGTGACTGATAATGCGCCTACATTTTGTTCTAAGAAGATGGTTAATTTCTACCACAAATATCATATCAGTCTGAACCACTCTGCAGCCTATTACCCCCAAGGAAACGGTCTGGCAGGATCCTCCAATAAAAGCTTAGTAAAGATCATAAAGAAATTATTGGAAGAGAATAAGAGGGCATGGCACACTAAGCTGAATTATGCCTTGTGGGCTGATAGAATAAGCACTAAAAGGGCCATTGGAATGTCTCCATTCCAGTTGGTGTATGGAGCTGAAGTGGTTTTTCCAGCTTCTTTGGGGTTACCAGTTATGAGGTTGCTGCAAGGTTTAGAAGAAGAACTGAATCATATGCAAAGGAGAGTGAACCAGATAATTGATTTAAATGAGTTGAGAACTAAAGCCTATGATAGAGCACAAGGACACCAAGAAAAGATGAAAGAGGCATTTGATAAGAAGACCAAGGAAGATAAATTTTAGGTGAATGACCTGGTTCTAAAATGGGACTGCCCAAGAGAAGACAAACACGGTAAATTTGACCACATGTGGGTGGGTCCATACATCATTGCTGCACCCATAGGAACCAACTCTTTTATACTGGAAGAGCAAGATGGGTCTGCCTAGTCCAGAGGACCAGTCAATGGCATATTTTTAAAGCATTATCTGTCCTAGATGAGCCAGGCAATTCATGTACCATAACTTGTACATATTTTTCCCTTTTTCAATTGTTTGAAGGTTTAATGGCAAACCAGAAGACTTGAAGCCCGAAGTGAAGTCCCTAAGGTCTGAAAGGGGAGGCCATGCAATTTTTGTTGTCTTTTTTGTTTTTCTTTAAGTATTCTACCCAGAGGCGAAGGCAAGCATAGTTCCCAGCGTTAGGTTCTGAGAAAAAATTTCAGTCTAAGGCCACAAGGAAAGCTTCCCAATGGATCAGGAACTTAGTCAACGGAGTTCTTTGCTAACTCGCAGGGAGGATAGCATCCCCGAGTTGGAGCCAGTTGTTAACACCTGATTTTTACACCTCATAAATATCAAGTGTGAAAGGAATAGGGTTGGAGAAACATATCTGATAAAGGCTTGAAGCCCCAGTCTTCCTCCATGGTTGAGGGCCAGAATAGGGAAAATTAATATATAAAGGGCTAAGAGGGAATACCCCATAAGAAATTCACAAAGAAGTATGTGAAGGAGCCTTCTAAGCAAATAAATAACCCCATGTCCTAAGTCCGACATCCTAAAGTATTATAAGGACTAAGTCTCCGCAAGCGAACCACCGTAGATGCAAAGTGAAGTCAGATCCACGGTCCAAGATTCATATCGTCGAGAAGCTGCATGATGGATAACCAAAAAGGTGGTAGTGACATATGATACCACCGAACAGATGACAGCTAGAGGGCTCATCGCGGGAAGAAGAGCGGTAAACAAAAACACCACAAGGGTGCGAGATATAGGGGTGGTAGAGGCATAAAGCAATCCACGGTGCAGAGAGTAGGTAGCCTAGATCGACCGTGTGGAGACGAAGGAAGTTGGGCGAAAGAACAAACAGTGGGACCCGTCATCAAGAAAAGGTTCAACATTAAATGTGTTGCTCATCTCCATTGTAGATGCAAAGTGGAACAACATCTATGATCCAAGCTTAGTCTCGTCGAGAAGTAGCACGATATAGACCTAAGAAGGTGGTCGTGATGGATAAAACCATTAGATAGGTGTCAACGCCACAGGTGATCGCGGGGAAGGGAAGCGGTATCTAAAACCACTCTGGGAAAACATCGATGACGCTCTGTGGACACATGGTAACAGTGGAATGACACAGAGTGGGTCCTACCTGGGATCCAACGGAGGGCAGGCATAAAATGTCACATCAAAAGATTAAATAAAGGTTTAGATCTGACGACCGAAAATCACATGTGAAAAATCAGCGGTCGGGATCGTCGGACAAGTCGCGGATAAGATCGATGGTTAAGTAAAGAAGATTTATATATAAAACCCTTAGCGGGTGTTATAGACATTTGTTCATTTGGAAAACTGTCAAAGTCTGGAAGCTTCTCGGCGGGTGGGAGACGGCGAGGGAAACGGGGCTTTCAACAAAAGCATTCCAGAGGATTTGCTGGAAACAGGTAGGTCCTTCCAACTAAAACTTGTCAGTAAAATAGATAATTCAGTAGAATCATGGAAGAAGGTTCCGTCATGAGCACAAGTAGAGTTAGGAATGCCTTGTAGGACAGGGATGATAATATTTTTGACACAGTTACCCAACTTCCCATGACTGAAATAAAAAGAAGGATGAAAATCCTACGGGATGAAGGTACAGATGTACATAGGTTTTTTCAGTCATCTTTCATTTTTTTTTGTCCAGATCAGATCATGTCATTTCCCAAGTTCGTCTCTTGGTGTGCATCCAACTACGAGGGATCCTAGAGAGTTATCATGAATAGCCGACAGAGTAAAATTGTCTGTTCCATAGAACCTTCGGTGGTGCGTCGGTCATTTGAAGTCCCTGGTTTTCTCACACCCGAGTCTGAAGAGTTCTCCGAAATAGCACTGGTAACCCTCTATTGTAAAAGCCCTCCTGAGAATCGGCAAGTCTTTTTGACCACTTGCTAAAATCAGACTTGGAAATTAAAGAGACCCCTTACCCAGTAGATGTTATCCTGTTTAATACCAATACCCAATTTGTTTTTTCATCACTTGCACAGTTTTTAGGTCTTGATAGTGACAGGGTGGTGAAGGAAGTGCAATTAAGCTTGCTATATAGAATAAGCATCGGCCCGCCCCTGGTTAGTTATGAGTCAGTTACTGGTCTCAGGTTTGAATGTTTTATAGCAGCAAGCATTAACGCCCAATTGGCATCTTTTCTGAACACTAGATGTTTCCGATTTCAGGCCTATCGAATGAAGTTGGTTATGGACAGTAACCTCAATGAGTTACGTTTCTTGCCGAAGGTTTATGTCGGTCACCTAGAAGACAACATGTTCAATTACATGAATTCTATGTTATCTGTGTTGTACAAATTATTTTTTGAAGAAGGGATGCCAAGAGTATTGCCTGAAATGAAAACCTTGTTGCAGTACGAACCGGAAGCAGAAATGGCCCCCGACTCGAAAGGTGATGATCTTGCTTTGTTAAAGGCAGGTATAGAAATGGAAGAAGTGCCTAAGACTGCTGAAGAAGGAGAGAAGAGGAATTTGCATGAAATATTAGAAGAGTATGATGACGAAAGAGGAAAAAGATGCAGAGTTGGGGACCAGGAATTTGCCCAGACACAAGCTATCGTGACTATTTCAATGGAAGCCGAAGATAATAGAGAAGGGGAAAATCCAATTCCTGGTGTGCAGGTAGTGGAATACAATTTCAACGGAGCTCAGGAAAGTAGTGATAAAAGTAAGTTCTCTTCGAGAGAAAAGATGTTTGAGAAATATGCACAGGACAAGCAGGCCTCAGCTCAGCAGATATACGACCTGTTACAAAAGGCTCAAAATTTGTCAAAATCAGGAGTCTCCCTAGTATCCAACCGAAATGTGAAGGCATGTACTCTAAATGTGGTGGTGGCTACCTCGAGTAAACTGACTGAGGTAACGTATGATTTAACAAAAATATCATCTCCCGATAAGGTCCAGATGCATAAACAACTAGGGAACGTTATTTATGAAGATTATATACAGGCGAAGCTGAAAGTGGGGAAGTTTGAGGAAATAATCAGTAAAATGGAAACTCAGTTGAGACAAGAAAGACAGGAGAACAAAGTGCATCAGCAACAAATCAGGAAGATACAATTAGATCTAGTTGCTAGTGATGGTAGCGGTAAAGCTACTAAGAAATTGTTGACAGAAAAGGAAAGCCTGATCCAAACATTACAGAAGAAAGCAAAGGTCTCAAATACCCAGTTGATCCAAACTCCTGAAGTGACTAAGTTGGAACAGGGGAAAGAAGCCTTAGTCAAAGAACTCAGTGAAAACCGGGCTGAATTGCTAAAGTTGATTGAGAAAAAGGCAGATTGGGAAAAGGAGAAGTTAAGTTTGGAGCAACAGATTGAAGACTTGAAAGATAACTTGCCCATTTTGAGCTTGCGGCCTACCCAGGAAAATCAGGAGAAGGAGAAAAATAATACTGATAGCCTCTTGTGGGCTATGTCCCAATTTAGTCTGAAGGAAGTAGAGATCAAAGAACTGAAGAAAAGGACTTCGAAGCTAGAATAACAGAACATGCATATGGAAGAAGAAGTGAAAAAATTACAGAAAGAGAATAAAGGGCTGATAGAAACAAATCACCGATTTGTCTCCCAAGTAACCGGGTATATCCCTATGCAGATGGGCATAGATCTAATCTGGGATGAGATTATAGAGATCGCTACAAATCTCAGACCATACTTAATCTCCTTGAACACTCGGGAGAGAGCGATCAAGAAAGCTTTGAATAGTTGTGCATTAACCAGAAGTAACTTGCAAGTCAGACCTAAGGAAATAGCTCGAGACGCCATAGACTTCTTGAGACCTCAGTCCAAAGAACAATTGAGTGCTTTGGGTATAAAAAACATAGTGGCTGCTATTGCTTGGGCACGGAGGATGTTAGGTAAGTTTTCCCTCATAGAAGAGCTTGAGGATCGATGTGCATCGATGAACGAGCAGATTGTAGAGATAAAGAAAATGTTCAAGAAAATATTCCAGAAAGGGTTGCCCTCTCTTTGGAATGAAAGCAATGAAATCATCCTACACAATGATTACAAAGACCTGCTATGTGCCATAAATATGGACCATGAAAAATTTCAGATGTTGAGCTGGATCCTCATGGGAAAAATACTGCTGGAAAAGCTTGCACCTGATTTCGAGATCCTGAACTGGCTGAGAAGTTTGAGCGAGGGAGCTTTCGTATCACCAAATGATGAAAATGTGGAGCTAAAAGTATTGGTGAAAGAGATGGCGTCGCATGAGAGCATCAAGGCCGACCAGTGGGGTTACGTGGCGAAGTACGGGAGAATGAAACATTCACTTCAGACTCTTTAGTAGTGGTTATTTGTCCTTTTATTTTCAAAGGATTGATGTTATGAGTAAAAGGCTTCTAAGACAATCCTATTTTTGAAAATTAATTTGTAATATTGTTTGAGGTGGCTAAATAGATAGCTAGATGGAACTTTTATACTTACTATGTTTACTTTACTATGATGTCAAATTCCATTCAGTAATAATACTGGCAAATGTAAAAAATAGTTAGGATGGCTCTACCTGTTTTTGTTTGAAAAGAGTTACAACAAACCAATTTTTGGTGAGATGGCATATGGTTGTAACTGTTTTCTGTTTTGAAGGATCCGAGCCTAGAGCTCGAAGATATCTATATATACATTTGCAATTGAAGGAACAAGGGTTGGAAATCTTATGAAAAAACTATTTGTGTTTTGATGATCAGTTTGTAAGACTTTTTCTTGGAGTTTTGTTTAATAGAAATTGCAGAGCTGAAGCCTGCGTTTTGACAAGGATTCTTGTGTAATCAGTCTGGTAGTCTGTACCTTCCTTTTTTCCCATGTTCAAATGTGTTTCTTTCTTTGTTATTCCATTCTTTGTTATTTCCTTCATGCTTGGATCAGGGTAACAGTTAAGTAGAATTCATAGAGATTATGATCCGCTTAGCTTATTCCAAGTATTTCACCAAATATATTCTACTAAAGTTGATGTAGGATTCATCCTTGTTAGATGCCTTACATTGATGGACTGTTTCTTTTCTCTTGTGTTCCACAAATTAAAGCTCTTTGACTACTAGCTGCTTGCTACCTCGCCCTTGTGAATGCGTTTGCAGAATCTTTGTGAATACTGCTTTCCAGAACTTGTTAAAGTTGACTCCATCGCCCAAATGAAATTCATGTGTTTTCAACAAAATGATTCTTGAATCCTTTTTTTTTCGTTCCAAAACATAAATCTGATCTTCTGTATAATTGTTGTAATTGAATATCTTAGCCGTGAATGCTGGTGTTCCTTTTTCATTATTAACAATCTTGATTATTCCATTTGTTTCACGAGGTCGTAGAGAGAGACCTCTCTGTTTTTGTTTGATCAGAAGCGTAAACCAAAGTTTGGTTAGTAGTTACCCGAGATTACCCTCTTTCACCCTTAGGGGTCAGTTTTGGTGTTAACACCCGTATTATGACTCACTTGACACCACTTGTCATAGATGTAGAGCCTTGTCACTTGACTCCACATGCCATCGGCATAGAGCCTCGTCACCCGATTCTGACGCCCCTCATTTCACATCTGACTCTGAGGCAGAATCAGAAAACCATACATACATAGCAATGCATAGCACCAACTAGCCCCATGACTGGCATGACTTCTAACCCATTCTTTGTAGGGACTACTGGTGTAGCATCCACCACTACCCTAGCCACCACATTAGCCACGACTACAATACCTACCCTAGGTATTCCCTCAATGGGACCCACACCTACCATCCCCGTCACTACTCCGATTCCAACAGCTACAGGACCCAATCCAGACCCATCTGTGACCCACGTTACACTTGGAGGTGCAGGCCCCTCTCATGCCAACCCAACACCTCTATTTGGGGGTCATATCTCCCTCACGGATAATATTCCCTTTGGGGGAAGCAACCTGATCAACAATGCTACCACCAGCACATATGCCCCGCTGACCATGTCACACTCTTCTGCCAGTTTTCCATTTATGGCTAGTCTCAACCTACCAGACCTAGCAATATTAACGAATGATCCCATCATACATGATCCTACTTGGCCTCACATGCCTACTAAAATCCCATCAGACATCCCCAAGTTTGACGGGAAGGATGGTGAGGATCCCCAAATTCACATTATGTCTTTCCCTCTATGGTCTTCCTCCAACTCCATAGTACATGACTCCATTCTCCTATGTTTGTTGCAAAGGACTTTCGTTGGCTCGAAAGCCAAGTGGTATATCGAGCAGCCTCATGGGACCCACCCCAGTTTTACATCCCTTGCCTTGACCTTCTTGCAGTTATTTTAGCTACCCATCCGTTATGATGTGGGAATAGAGATCCTCTTGTTTTGCAGGAAGAACACAGCTACCCACATCACTGATCACATTCATGAGTGGCATAAACGTCGTAGTTTATGCAAGATTAAGTTGGATGACCGTATTTTCCTAGATTGGTTCCTAAAATCTCTGCTTCCATCCATTTCCAAAGATGTAGCATCTGAATGACCCCAGTCGAAAGAAGAAGCCATTCCCAAAGCCCAGCAGTTTGATTAATCTACGCCTAGTCTGGCTACGTATATACAAATTTACCTGACGCCCCACGTGGCGATTCCTCTCAGAATGATGCGTCAGGGCATCCCATGTCGCCGAGGGCATCATTGGCCAGGTTGTGTTTCAAAACAAACCCTTTACCATTATGAGCAACAATAATGGCCCCGACCTTTCGCGGGCCACATCTCATTCCGGAGCTACAACTTTGTATGATCCCATGACACACACCAACCACACTCATGGACCCTCATGTCCACCACAGTGTTACGGACACGCACCTCTAGCTTATGCACCTCCTATCTATTATCACCAATAGGAAACTCATGCTCTTGTTTACTCACAAGCCCAATCGGCTTATTACCCCCCACAAGCAGCACCTGCAGCACCACAACATCCAGTTGCTCAGACTTACCAACAACAACAATCAGTACTTGGACCACCTCCAGCCTTGCCAGCTTATTATCCACCGCAGCCTGCCCACGCACATGCGCAACCTCAAAATCCACCTACTTCCCAAGGGAAAGTTTATGCACGGCAGAACTAGCCCCAAAACCAGAACAACCAATGCAATCAAGGAGGTCAACAAAACCACAACAAAGGACACAACCGCGGGAACAATCAACCTCAAATCCAAGGTGGTAGACAACCTAATCCTCCAAACAACAATAATGCTGCTCCTGCCAACCAAAACCCTGATTGTCCACCGACTCAGGGTAAAAATACTAATTTAAGAACAAACCATATGTGCTCCATATGTGGGGTATATGGCCATTACACACACTCATTCCCCCATTTGGAGCGAGCACATCAACTTTGGAATGATGACGCCCAATGTCAAAGACATGTGGCACAGCTAGTGCCACCTCCTCAACCGCAACCCATGGTGTTGCAGAATCCTTTACCCACACAAAGAGTAGTGAACACCCATCTAATGGATCCCCCACAAGGGTATGACCGAGATTTCACAACCCCTAAGAGTACCAAATCCCTAGCACTTGCTCAACTCATTGCAGACCTACCATCTCTATCGCCATCTCCCTTGGTCAATACTAATCTAACTGGAAACCATTTGTTCATCATCTCGTTAGATGACCCTTTGTATGGCGACATTTTAGTTTACCTCCATACACAAAATTTTTGACCCGATGTTGACCGTGACGGACGCTGTCGCATCCGTCACCATGCTTCCCGTTATCTCCTCCTAGGCGATGTCCTCTATCATCATGGTGTTGAGACCATATTACGACATTGCCTTTCAGGGGAAGAAGCAGAACAATTTCTCAATGATTGTCATAGCGGTGCCTGCGGCGACAATTTTTCGGGAATGGCCACTGCCCAAAAGGTGATCTGCGCAAGGTATTTTTGGCCCTCATTATTTACCGATTGCATCACTGCAGTCAGACATTGACAAAATTGCCAGCTCTTTTCCCCCAAGGCAAGGACCCCCCTGCCTCCCTTCATCCAGTCGTCACCGTTGGTCCTTTTTGCAAATGGGCCATCGACTTCATGGAGTGTAATCCTGCATCAATGGGAAACCATAAATACATCATTGTTTTCGTTGATTACTTTACCAAATAGGCAGAAGCCATGCCTATTTCAACTGCATAGCCGACACTGCAGCCCGCTTCTTCTTCAACCATGTTATTACTCATTTCAGAGTACCTAAGCAACTCGTCTCATACCATGGTTCTCATTTCAAGGACTCTATCTGGTGAGAATTGTCAACCCTCCTCAAATTCAAACATCAATACGCCTCCCGCTACTACCCCCAAGGGAACAACCAAGTCAAATCCATTAACAAAATTTTGAAGACAATCCTCCATTGCACTGTCAATTGACATAAGTCTAATTGGCATCATATGCTTTTTCCCGCAATGTGGGATTACCGTACATCCAATAAAACCACCATCGGTTTTACCCCTTTCCATTTGGTTCATGGTGTGGAGTCTGTCCTCCCCATTGAGTGTCAGATCCCAACATTGCATATCGCTATCAAATTCCTCCGAGACACCTCACCACTCAAGCAATGCTTGATTTTGTTGGAGCAAGCTGACAAGGATCGCCGAGCATCCCTCCAAACCATTGAAGCCACAAAAAACCGCTCCAAATCCAACTATGATAAATGCGTTCACCCATGAGCCTTCCATGAAGGGGATCTTTTACTCGTTTACGATCAAACCCATGACAAAACGAGTAAAGGAAAATTTGAATCCATGTTGCAAGGCCCATACATCATACACACTTGCCTCGGACATGGGGCATACATTCTAACCGACTTAGAAGGTAACCCCCTGCGCAACCCTCATAATGGGTTGTATCTCAAATGCTTTTAACCATAAAATATTTTGGATACCATAGTCCATATTGTACAGTTTTGATTCTTTTTTCATTGTCAACTTTCAAAAACTTACATTCTGTTTTTTCTGCATGACCACAGATGGATTCTGTTCTGCTATACTATGTTGGCTTTACCGACGGTGAGAGTCGTTGGTCTCCAAATCTCACCTTCGTAGCTTGGGTACTCTATTCCCACTCACATGAGTTGATACACCTCAATGAAGTGTGTATAGGTGCTGCTACAAATAACCAGGCTGAGTACGATGCTGTAACCGGTCTTCTGACCACTTCCCTCCAAATGGGTATAAGTTACCTTTGTGTCTTCCTAGACTCCCAGCTTCTTGTTTCCCAAATCAACAATTGCTACCAGGTACATGACCCTTGCCTCTTTAGAAAGTTCCTGCGCACTAAACGAATGATTAGACAATTTGAAACCATCACATTCACTCATGTCCCAACAAATAAAAATAGTGTGGCAGACCAAATGGATAACAACATCCTAGATTGGCATGTCAACCAAACCATGTAGGACAATAACCATGCATCATCATAACATCATATAGGCATCTAAAACCATAGAAACAACCAAAAGAACTCATTCAAAAAAAGATGAATCCACGTGCACATAATAATATTGCATCCACGTGCATATCAATACCATAAAACATGCATCCACGTGCAACAAAACATAAAAACAACAACAGATGTGCATCCATGTGCATACACGAATCGATAACCAAAAATGCATCCACGTGCATAAATATATATCACATAGTCAGAAAATGTCAAGAGTTCCCTCAACACCCGAATATACAAAAAATACATCATCCATACATAATACATATCCACAAAAACATCCCCGTATGCTCATCAGCATTTGGGGGTAGGTAAGGAACAGTCTAGTCCTCGTCATCACGACCTGCCTCTTCCTCGTGATTGATGTCCCTAGCCCTCCTCACTGCTACCAACACAACAATCCACTGCAAAATCGATCTCCACTCTCGTGGAGCACCAAAACATAGGTCTGACACCCCCTAGTCCAACTCCCTCCAACCATCATCTGCCACACCATCCAATAGTCGATCGATGGTAGCCCGTACGTCCTCTACCTCCACATCATTGCCTCGGTGGCGTACGAATCCTCACGTAGGTGGGGGTACCACCACCACATGACCCCTACAGCCCTGATGCCCCGGTGGAGGCCTTGGACCCACATCTGCAATAACCAACACTCGAAGGTGTCAGCATCATAAAAACACCTCTAGCTATCATCATAAACTATTAAGCAAAAAATACAAACATGATATGCTAAAAGAGAAAACAAAAACAAATATGTACCATCTGTCCCCCAGGCCTATCCTGGAGCTCATGGCATCTCAATATCCCCCCGGTAATCCATAGTTCGGTACAGATAATCATCAAACAGAATCGGCATCTGCTCCCACTACCGATACATCTCTGAAGTGAAGAAATTTCCAACTACCCTGCCACCACTACGGCACATCATCTCTCCCCACCGCACCATTCGCGACTCACTCATCCCACCATCCCGGACTGGCACGTGGGGCCGTAACATAGGCACCCGCTCAAAAAAGAAACAACATAGAAATGAAGCATAGCTAAACTCTCCCCCTAGCTGCCTCACCTTGTTCATCTCACGCTGACCACAGGCAAGGAACATCTGCCTGCATACATCGTATGTCCCAGGCATAACCCGATGAACCAACAACATCTACCCCCCGATACTCGATGAGGTGCCTGTGCTCCGAGTACTCATAGTATGCTAGCCACGACTACTTGTGTCGTCGGATCCCGCAAATCACGAACTAACAGTGTATTTACATGCACATGAGACCCTGGACGACAAAATCTCTCCAGCAGCTCCTCTATCTCAACATCCCCTAGTATCCTAGGTTAAGTGTCCCCTATCATACCTAAGCAGGGAAATCTAGTTAGGAATTAAACAACTGTCAAGGTGAGATCCAACCTCTCACCTTGAACCATGAAGGCCTGAATGATTGGGTCCCAGAACTCAATCAACTTGTTCAGCAACAAATGTGTTGAACGCATAAGGGGAACCTGGGAAGACTTTAGCAGTCCACCCAATGCCAAAGCAGCCTGTGCATGAAGGTCCTCATGGATGATCTGCATCAAATCATCCGGCATCTCCCTCTCCCTCCACGACGCGCTTGGCAACCTGAGCATCCTACCAAACACACAAGAAAATTTTAATTAGAAATAGACCAAAAAAATTCCCCCTAGCAACAATCCAGATCGAGGTTGTGGGGCCCACAGCCGTGATCCAAATCGCGACTGTGGAGACCACAGTCGCGATCCACATCGCAACTGTGGAGACCATAGTCGCGATTGTTAACACCTAAAAAGTGCTCACTAGCTCATTCCCTTACTCACATGACCCATTTGTCCACTTTTCCACCATCTGAGCCTCTGAAACCAACAAAAGGTCACCAAAAGACCTTAGTACACCCCTTTTTCCATTAAAAAAGATTATTTTTCCAAGAAAATCATAAAAAACCCTCAAAAAGGGTCCAAATTCCCAAAAATATTAAAAAGGGAATTAAAATATTATTTTTATTCAAAAAAGGAAAAAGGAGGGAAGAGTACCTAAACCATGTTGGTCAATACCATTTGGTTTCCACAAAACCACAAATGGTATTCCTCACCACCAAAACCTATAAAAAGGTGGTAGGGGCTCCTCATTTCACATCCTTCCATTATCTCATCCTTATGCTGCTGAAATCTCCCCTGAGCACTTTTAGCCATTGAAGCAACCTTGGAGAAGGAGACCTCTTGGAGTTTGGAGCTACTCATCTTGGGTGTTGCTCAACATCAACCTTCACCGTTGAAGGTAATATCGCAAGCACTTGCTTGGCCCCCATTCTTTAATACAAAAAATTATTTCTTATGTTTCTTGTTCTTGATTTTGAAATGTTTACATTATTTGCTTAGATTCTTGCTTAGATCCATGAAAAGTATTGTTTATTTAGTTTATTGTTTTTATTTCTATTGAAACTGCTGCTACTAGTTAGCAGGTGCCCATAGCACTAAGCCTGGTTGCAAAACCGGGCCAACAGTTTTTGGCAACTCCGCTGGGGATTGAACTTTAGATCTCTAGTTTTACCTTTAAATCTTAGTTTTTATGAGTTTTTAACCTTTAGATCCATAGATCTGCCATCTTAGACAGCAGATCCATTGCTGTTCTGAGATTTGGCCCCATAAACAGCCCGAAATTTTCAATTTTCGGGTTCGTTTCTCGGTTTCCGTGCACGGCTTCCGCCTCGCGGTTTTTTGCCAGACAGTCGCACGGTCCATTGCGAATTTTCTGCTTTTTTCCGCGCGGTCCATCGCGGCCTTTTTCCAGACAGTCGCGCGGTCCATCGCGACTTTTCTGCGTTTTTCCGTGCTGCACGTCGCGGCTTCGTGGTCGATTTCTGCGCTGCTCATCGCGACTGTGCGGCCAAAACCCACGCGGTCCATCGCGACTGTGCAGCTAAAAACCCGCGCGGTCCATCGCGACTGTGCTGCCAAAACCCGTGCGGTCCATCGCGACTGTTCGTCCAAAACCCGCGCGGCCCATCGCGGCTGTTCGTCCAAAACCCGCGCGGCTGAATTTTTCATTCGGCCATCCCGATTTTGAAAAATATTTTTTACTGTACTTTCTGCCCATAGCACATTTTTTACAGTATTGCATTCTGCATATTTTACAGCTTTGAAAATTTTTTTTTACTATTTAAAAGTGCATATCTAGAAATCTTTTTAAAAATTTTCAAGAAAGTGAAAGAAAGACTCATTTTGCATTTTCATCTAGATTCAAATTTTTTCTTGTTTACTTCTTTAGAATCTTGCCCTTAGCAATTTTTCTTGAAACGAAGAAATCCATTTATTTCTTTTAAAAAGGAGTTTATTATTTGCTTTCATAAATCCAAGAAATCCTTTATTTTTTGAGTTATTTTTTGAAAAGCATATTAATTCCTTTTAGTGAAAAAAGTCTTAAATATTTGCTTTTTATTTTCGAAAAAATCCTTTATTTTTTGAAAATTTCCCTTAAAGCATTTAATTTTTTCAAGTTCAGTTTACAACACCTCACGTGCACTCACACGATCACTTAATTGAACTAAGCCTTAAAACGTACCTTAATTTGAACACACTTTTAACCCCACTTGGGGAACATTAAAAGAATTCTTGTAGCTAGGTAGTATTGGGGGGATAGGTGTTCCAATAACACCCCTCAGTTCATACATCTGAGACATAGAAGTTGTCCAATTAGGGAGCTAAAATCTCTTAGTACTTTTTGGCGCGGTCACAACCGGTTTGTGGGAAGGCCTCTCCCCTAGGAGGGTTGAAGTCGCGAGGATGGTTCCGGAAGCCTGAGTGGGATACCGAAACCCATTCAGTAACCGAAGGGCTACCATTCGCAGTTCTCGGGATATCCCTGTATTGGGATATTGCGATCAAAGGACCAAACGGCAGATTTACCTTTTCTCGACGCGTCATGAACGGAGTATCCTAGTAGCCTGTCTTTTAGGATTGATTACCCGGTGTCCCTCCCGGTAGGGGGATATCTAGCCGTTGTCTCAACATTCATATTGTCTGACTTGGATTTCATCACCTTGCAGAGGATATTGTCTGTTTGAGTCACAATACTTTTAGATTAGGTGTTTGCATGATCTTTACCACCTTTTGAGTCTAGTTACACCTATTTTTTCTAGGAGCCGCTTGCATGTTGGTATTCTGACCAGTTGTTGCATTCCTCCACTTATTGTAGCACAGCTGCTAGAATAAGTGCATTTTTTTAGGATTGATTTTTTGGCCTGTGAGCCTTCTCTTTTCACTCCCCTTCTTGCACCCTTGGTTGCACTAGGGTTTTTAGTCTTTTACGTACATATCACCACCTGATACTTAAAACAAATTTTTACATAAAAAACATATTCTCACCATTGAGAATTCTAGACGTTCTCGTCGTCTACAGGGCGAACTCCCAGAGTTTAGTCCACTTGGCTCTCCACGTCACGGACGCAGAGCATTATCCCTTGATTCGACACATCGTCAATCAATTAGACGGTCATCCGATTCTGACATACCCCACTTCACCTTTGATTTGGAGGTAGAATCCGAAAACCCCACCGAGTTACCACCAACCACAAGTATGTATGGAACACCAGTTGATCCACAATTTACATTAACCATAGGTCAGACATCCGCAGACCCTTCTGCGGTAGTACCATCAACGGCAACAACCACCCCCTTGGGTATGCCCAATATGGGTAACACTCCACATTCAGGAATGCCTAGCACAGGGCCACCATCTGTCATGGGCATGCCCAGCATGGGGGTCATACCCCCTTCGGTTTCCACAAACCCTATCCCAGGAATCCCTAGTGCGATTCCTAACCCAAGTGTAACTCCTGTTCCACTTGGGAGTGCTATCCCAGGAATCCCTAGTGCGATTCCTAACCCAAGTGTAACTCATGTTGCACTTGGCAGTGCTATACCAGGAATCCCTAGTGCGATTCCTAACCCAAGTGTAACCCAAGTTGCACTTGGGAGCGCTAACCCATATCAGGACACACCTTTTGGAGGGCACATACCCTCCATACCTAGCATACCTATAGGCGCTACTGGACCCCCACACCATACCACAATGGCTAGGCAGGTCCCGGTTCCGGTCACCACATCCGCTAGTCTACCATACATGGCAAGTCTCAACCTGCCAGATTTAGCTAGGCTCACAAATGACCCCATCAGACATGATCCTGCTTGGCCCCATATGCCCACTAAGCTCCCCTTTGACATCCCTAAGTTTGAGGGAAAGGCTGGAGAAGACCCCCAAAATCACATCATGTCCTTCCATTTATGGTGTTCCTCCAACTCCATAGTGGATGACTCAATCCGCCTACGGCTTTTACAACGCACCTTCACTGGCTCCGCAGCCAAATGGTATATCGAGCAACCCCATGGGACGCATTCCACATTTACCTCCCTTGCCTCGACCTTTCTACAATTCTTCTAGCTACCTGTCCGCTACGATGCGGGCGTCGAGATCCTATTGTCTTGCAGACAGAACACGGCCACGCATATCACTGACCATATTCATGATTGGCGTCGGCGCCGAAGCCTATGCAAGATCAAATTAGACGACCGAATCTTTTTAGACTGGTTCCTTAAATCCCTCCTTCCCCTCATTGCGAAGGATGTAGCATCTGAAAGACCCCAGTCTGAGGAGGAGGCCATCCTTAAGGCCCAAAAGTTTAATCTTATCTATGCCCAGTCAGGTTACCTATACACGATCATACCTGACGCCCCACGAGGTGACTCTGCACGCGGTGACACACCGGGGGCATCACACGCCGCTGATGGCATTATTGGCCAAATTACACCGCAAGCAAAACCTTTCAGTATGGTGAGCACCATGCCTGCCCCAGACCTTTCTAGGGCTACATCTAGTTCCGGGGCGACAACTTCTTATGCTCCAACAAACCAGACCCATCACGTTCATGGACCCTATTGTCCACAACATTGTTATGGCCAAGCGCCATCAGCATATGTACCCCCTACATACTATGCTCAACCTACGGTACAAAACCCCATGCAGTTCCAACAACATCCCATGCATTACCCACAACCGGTTGCACCGGCTAACCTCACACCTCCACAAGCTCAGGGGTACCAACAACCCCAGCAGGCAACTGGACCACCTCCAGCTCCACCTGCGTACTATCCACCGCAACCTGCTCCCGCACCTGCGGCTCCTCAGAATCCCCCCAATGCTCAAGGGCATGTGTACGTACAACAACATCAGCCCCAATACCAAAATAACGAACGCAACCAGGGTGGGCAACCAAACCACGGAAGAGGACGCAACCGTGGAAACAATCAAAACCGTAACCAAGCTCCACAACCTACCCATCCTCCGCAAGAAAATAACGCGGCGCCCGCTCATCAGAATCCTGATCAGCCACCTAAGCAACCCAAAAACGCTAATTTACGAACAAACCATCCTTGTTCCATTTGCGGTGTCTATGGCCACTATACCCACGCTTGCCCACATCTCGAGCGAGCTCGACAACTATGGACAAATGACGCCCATCGTCAAGGGCAGGCGGCTCCTCAGCCACCACCCAACCCCCCACCACCTCCACAACAACCTTTGGTACTACAAAACCCTTTTCCAACACAAGGAGTGGTGAACACTCAGCCGTTATCCCCCCCACAGGGCAACGTGCAACCACAACAAATTACCTACGCAGCTCCTGACCAACCCATGTTTGATTCAGGCACCCACCACTTATTGATGATGTCCACTGCCGACGTCAATATCCAAACCCATCGAAACCAATACGGACCGACTGCTGAAGCCCCCCCCGCTGAAAAGGATACCAGTGCCCATCCCACTGATCAGACATTGCGTATACCTCAGGTTCCACTCGACGGCGCTTCTAAAGCACCTCGCTTTCCTCTATGCCGAATCAACAACAACCCCAATGCACGGGCTGCGTCCAATTACAACATTGTCGATGACTTAGCTCAATCTCCCGCAGCCATGTCTGCGTTAGAAGTCTTAAAAACCTGTCCTACGCAGCGCAAGACTTTACTTTCCGCCATTGGGGCGATTGACCCAAATGATTCGAAATTGATGACCTTTGATTTAGACCAATCTGAACCACGGCTTCCTTCTACCATAGCAGTCCAAGTTTCCGTTTCTATTCGGAATCTTGTCATCCATCGATGTATCATCGACGAGGGTGCCTCCACATGCGTCATGTCCACTTTTGTTTGGCAGAAGTTGGGATCCCCTGCTCTCCAGCAATCCACCACTGCCTTGCGGGCCTACGACGGCCGGTCAGCTCAACCTCAAGGTTTATTACCCAAGGTACCCGTCCAATTAGGTGGGAAAACTGTGCTCATCGACATAGAGGTCATTAACGCCCAGCTCGACTATAACCTTTTACTTGGCCGCAGTTACATGTACGCCATGAAAGCGGTCGCCTCCTCCGTCTTCCGCACCATGATGTTCCCCCACGAGGGACGCGTGGTCAAAATTGACCAACTCACCTACTATGATCCCAACGCCCCTGCAGCACTCGAGAATGTTCTTCCCATGATTGAACAACCCGCTTCTAGTGCAGTTACCTCCTTTGTGTCTTCTGTGGCACCCGGACTTTATTCGGATACACCAATGACCTCTACATTCCAGGCCATTCCACCACCGTCACCGGAGACCCAAGTCGCAAACCTCTGTACTCTTTCGCAGAATACGCAAACGTCCGGTGGTCAACCACCATTGATCCCCAGTCACATTGGTGTTGCACCCATCCACACCATCCCCTTCCTATTTCCTCCTTCGGGTGTAGTAAGCGCCCCGGTTATGGCTACCCTTAGCCTACCCGGGCTAACATTGGGATTACCCGTGTGGTATATTCCGCCTCCCGTTCGACCACCGACACCAGACGTCATCCTCCAACCGGTACAACCTATTGTTACCACAAATCAACCTCCTCCTGGTGCCGCAATCCCTTCGTCGTCAATGACACCTCCTCCTAACCTCAATATCCCTTCGTCGTCAATGAAACCTCCTCCTGGTCTCACGATTGCTTCGACGTCAAAGGATCCCCCTCTTCTTACTAAGCCCACTGGGGGCAGAGGTCCACAACCGTACACTGCTATACCACCTTCTAAGGCAGTCAAACCCCCACCGGTGTTTCGAGCTCCCCCCAAATGTTCATTATGCGATGAAATTGGCCATCCAACTCATCAATGCCCACATTTACCGGCACTCCAAGAGCATATGAATATGTTGGACGATGACATCGGCATCCCAGTAGTCAGATTAGAGCCACCTCTACAGCCTCGCGACAAATCACTGCGCACTAACCATCCTTGTGCTATATGCAGTGTTTACGGCCACTACTCTCACCATTGCCCTGATCTACCTGACTATAGAGCAGCGTTGTACGAGTTAAACAATGCCGACTTAGAGATATCTCCTCCCCTCATCGAGGAGATCCACCCCCCACCATCATCCTCGTCAGAAGAAGTCAATACGATATATATGATTTCAACAACCTTCAAACCAGAACCCCTTAATTTATGGTCTGACTACTTCAATACTGACAAGCAAATTTTGGAGACACTCACTGCACCCGACTACCCTTGGGATGATATGCATCATCGCTCGTACTTCCTCCCGGAAGCATCTACCTCCACCGCATCCAACCAGCTATCGATCGAGTCGAAAGACTTCATACCCACCAAAGTCGATTGGTTAAAGGACCCCATCCCAGCACCGGATGCATTTGAAGAAGGGAACATGTCAAACATTTCCCCCACTATACAGATAGACATTTCCACAACACCAGGGAAACCTGAGCTCATCTCACTGGGTGCATCTTGCACTCAAGCAGAAACTCAGGCATACAAAAAACTCTTTCAAGAGTTCCGTGATGTCTTTGCCTGGTCCTATACCGAGATGCCTGGTCTCGACCCCGCCATTATTGAACACCACATCGATACATGGCCAGAAGTACCCCCTGTTCGTCAGAAACAGCGACCTATTCACCCTGCCAAGCTCCCCGCTGTTAAGGTTGAAGTCAAGAAACTTAGAAAAGCAGGGTTCATCTACCCTATTCCGTACACCACCTGGGTGTCGAACCCCGTTCCTGTCAACAAAAAGCAAGGCACCCTTAGAGTATGCACTGACTTCCGCGATCTAAACCATGCTTGTCCAAAAGACAATTTCCCCACGCCATTCATTGACCAACTCATTGATGAGTGTGCGGGCCATGAGGTCCTATCCTTCATGGACGGGTTCTCCGGATATAACCAGATTCACATCCGCAAGGAGGATCAGTACAAGACTGCCTTTACCACACCATGGGGCACCTTTGCCTATCGCGTCATGCCATTTGGCCTTAAAAATGCTGGTGCCACTTTCCAGCGAGCCATGACCTATTGCTTTCACGACTTGGTCCATATCTTGCGAGTCTACCTCGACGACCTCACAGCTCGTTCCCGAAAATGATCAGACCACCTTAACGACCTCCGACAAGTTTTCCTGCGGTGTCGCCAGTATAAAATCCGCTTGAACCCACACAAGTGTGTCTTTTGCGTCCCTGCGGGCCGGTTGTTGGGTTTCATTGTTTCCCAAGACGGAATCACTGTTGATCCCCTAAAAGTCAAAGCCATCTTAGAACTTCCCCCTCCTCGCACGCTTCGGCAGCTTCAGAGCTTACAAGGGCGGTCCAATTTTCTTAGGCGCTTTGTTCCTGATTACGCCACCAAAGTCCATGGATTCTTACGCTTACTTCGTACCCACATACCCTTTGTTTGGGATGAGCAAGCAGACACGGCATTCGTAGCCCTCAAGAAAGCTCTCACACAAGCCCCCTTGATATCCCCACCGGATTTCTCTCAAAACTTCACCCTTTACGTCTCGGCATCTGAACATGCCGTGTCCGGAGTTTTGGTCCAAGAAGATGCTTCCCACAAAGAACATGTGATTTATTACGTCAGCCAGACCTTGTCCGGCCCACCTCTACGTTACCCATACGAGGAAAGATTAGCCCTAGCTGTAGTCTTTTCCGTACAAAAACTGCGACACTATATTTTGCTTAGTCATACCACGGTTGTCGCCGACTCCAACCCCATGGTCTACCTCCTCACCCGGCGGCTCCTACAAGGACGTGTTGCGAAATGGGTCATTATCCTCCAGGAATATGACCTCACTTTTAAAACTCCCAAAAGCACCAAAGCCCTCGCGCTAGCTCACCTCATCACGGACCTCCCATCCTCCTCAACATCACCCGTGATCCAAACGGTCCTGATTGACGAGCAGATCTTCATTATTTCGTCTGACAACCCTTGGTATGGAGACATATTGACTTATCTTCGTACGCAAAAATTCCGACCACACATCGATCATGATGGCCGCCGTCGCATACGACACCACGCCCCCCGATACCTACTGATTGGGGATGTACTTTACCGACGCGGCATTGATACTATCTTACGCCGCTGCCTATCCCATAGTGAGGCAGAACAAGTCCTCAATGATTGTCATAGCGGTGCCTGTGGAGGCCATTTCTCCGGCATGGCCACCGCCCAGAAAATCATTCGGGCCGGTTACTTTTGGCCATCATTGTTTACTGATTGCATCACCGCAGTCAAGCATTGCCAGAACTGCCAGCTATTTGCCCCCAAAGCAAGAACCCCTCCTGCCCCCCTTCATCCAGTCATCACTGTTGGACCATTCTGCAAATGGGCCATAGACTTCCTCGACTGCAACCCCCCGTCAGCCGGCGGTCACAAACACATCATTGTGGCTGTAGATTATTTCACCAAGTGGGCAGAAGCCATGCCGACCTATAATTGCAAAGCCGACACTGCGGCGCGGTTTTTCTTCAACCATGTTATTGCTCGTTTCGGAGTACCACAGCAACTAGTCTCCGACCATGGCTCTCACTTCGAAGATGCCGTCTGGAAGGAATTATCAACCATGTTGAAATTTGAACACCATTTCTCTTCCGCTTACTATCCCCAAGGAAATGGCCAAGTCGAAGCGATCAATAAAATCTTGAAGACCATTCTCCAACGCACTGTAGACAAGCACAAATCCAATTGGCATCACATGCTTTTCCCGGCACTATGGGCCTACCGCACCTCAACCAAAACCACCACCGGTTTTACCCCTTTCCATTTAGTTCACGGCGTCGAATCTGTCCTCCCTATTGAGTGCCAGATCCCAGCCTTACATATCGCCGTTGAGCTCCTACCGGATACTTCCCCGATCGAGCAACGTTTACTGCTCCTAGAGCAGGCCGATGAAGATCGGCGCACAGCCATTCAAAACATGGAAGCTGCTAAACAACGATCGAAACTAAGTTACGACAAACGCGTCCACCCAAGAACCTTTTCGGAGGGAGACCTTGTCCTCGCTTACGATCAAGCTCATGATAAAACTGGAAAGGGAAAGTTCGTGTCTATGTGGCAAGGCCCCTACATCATACACACTTGCCTCGGGCAGGGGGCATACATTCTGACCGATTCAGAAGGCAACACCTTACGCAACCCACGCAACGGGTTGTACCTTAAACGATTTTACCCATAGAAAATCTGATGGACACCATCGTCCATTTTAGTATAGGCATACGTTTTTCGTTCACAAAAAAAATTTCAAAAACCTAAATATTTGTTTTTCTCTGCATGACCACAGATGGAGCCTCTTCCACTCTGCCATGTCGGTTTCGCTGATGGTGCAAGCCGTTGGTCTCCCAATCTCGCCTCCGCAGCTTGGGTAATATACTCCCCTTCACATGAGTTAATTCACATTGATGGAGTATGTTTAGGTGCCGCCACCAATAATCAAGCTGAATACGATGCCGTGACCGGTCTCCTGGCCGCTGCTCTCCAGATGAGCATACGTCACCTCAACGTTTTCTTGGACTCACAACTCCTAGTTTCCCAGCTCAACAATGATTACCAGGTACGCGATCCCTGTCTTTTCAGAAAATTCCTGCGCACTAAACAAATGGTCAGACAGTTTGAATCCATTACATTCACACATGTCCCAAGACACCTCAATAGTGTAGCAGATAATATGGCCAACAGTATCCTCGACTGGCACACCAATCACATCATGCCATATCCATAAACAAAAAATGCATCCATGTGCAAAACATGTGCCTCCACGGGCATATACAAAAAACCAATAGCGCATCCACGTGCGTAACATGTGCCTCCACGGGCATAAAACAAACAACCAAAATAATGCATCCATGTGCATAACATGTGCCTCCACGGGCATACAGAAATAAAAAGACAAAGGTGCATCCACGTGCATACACAACAGTATATCCAAATATATATCCACATATATATACAAATCAAATAGTCAACACGTCATAAGTGCCCTTAGCACTCGATATACAAAAAATACATCTGTCATACAAAAAATGCTTCCCCACATGCTCATCAGCATTTGGGGGTAGATACTGTACCATCTACTCATCTGGATCCTGAGGATCCTCAGGCTCCTCCTCCGGCTCCTCCTCCGGCTCCTCCTCCGCCGGCCCCGCCGGGTCATGACGACCCCGAACTCGCCGCTCTGCTGGCCCAGCTGGATCGTCCCTAAGACGTATCCTCCCCTGAGCCGGCCTTGCCGGAGCATCTCCTCTACCACCCCCGTGTCTCGCAACGAACACCGCTGCCCTCAACAGAAGTGACTGCCACTCAGGCGGCGCACCAAGACATCCCTGCAAAATGTCCCGATCAAGGTCCCTCCAGCCATCCTCGGGGAGCCCATCTACGATCCGGGATAAAGTCCGTCGGACACCATCTATAGCATCGTCGTGAGGTCCAACCCCTCGCCCACGGGCTGCATATCCTCCACCGCGAGGAGGACGTACAGGCACAGGGGGACGAGCGACCACCATCGCCCGTCCCTGCCGAGCCACATAGTCGGGTGGTGGTACTGGACCCATATCTGCACAAAGCAAGTAAAACCATCAGATACTATACAACATATATCATCATGATAAATCAAACTACATATGATATAATATCACATAATACACAAAAACATACCGTCTAAGCTCCAGGCCTGTCCTGGGGCACGTGGCATCTCTGGATCACCCCGGTAGTCCATGCCGGCGTAGGGATAGTCCTCCATCACCAGAGGCATCTGCTCCCACTGCTGATAAAAGTCCTCTGTGAAGTAGCCACGGATACCACCTCCAGCACGGGGCATCATCTGCCCCCACCTCATCATACGAGGCTCGCTCGGAAACCCAGCACGAACGGGTACATGTGGCCTCAAGGTCGGCACCCGCTCAAAGAAAAAACAGCATAAAAAAGAGGCGTAACAAAACTCGCCTCCCTCTCTCACGGCGTTGTCCAGATCTCTCCGGACACCGGCCAAGAACATCTGCGCCCAAGCGTAGTAAGTACCCCGTAGAACAGAATCCACCATCATCGTCTGCCCCCCAGACATACGATGTGGTGCAGCAGCACCCAAAATCCTCAGAACACAGGCACCAACAGCCCGCATATCCCACTCATGTAGGAACTTCAGACTAATAGAGCTGTTTACCAAAACAGCGTCATCCACACAGAAGGTCTGTAAGAGGTCCTCCATATCCACACCCGGAGGCAACCTCGGAGAAATATCACCCACCTCACCCAAGCGAGGCAAACCGGTCAAAAAATATACATCAGTGAGAGTAATCTCTAACCTCTCACCACCAATAATGAAGGCACCCTCTGCCGGCACCCACCACTGCATGAGCTTGTTCAGGAGTCGCCTCACTGAACGGATAGGAGGAATCTGAGCGAACTTCAAGAGTCCGCTCATGGCTAGGGTCTGTCTCACCCCTCCATCAGTCTCAATCCTCAACATGATCTCGGCATCAATCTCTCTCTCCCGCCACACGGACTGAGCTCTCCGCAACATCCTGTCAGGAAAACACAAGAAATTTTTAGCCCCAGCACAAAAAATTTACAAAAATCCCATCGCGGCTTTTACACAAAAAGCCGCGATGCCCATCGCGGCTTTTCCTCAAAAAGCCGCGATGACCATCGCGGGATCCATGCAAAAACCCGCGATGAACATCGCGAGTTTTTTCCAGACAGTCGCGATGAACATCGCGACTATCACCCATGAACACGCGATGAACATCGCGGGTTCCGACTTCACAATCGCGATGAACATCGCGACTGTAAGCCTAAAACCCGCGCGGTTCATCGCGGGTTCAGCCCCGAAACCCGCGCGGTTCCACGTTGGAGAGTCAACGTGGAGTTTCGCGGCCTTCGGGGGCCCACCGCCAAACAAAAAAGACATAATTGACTAGGCTAAGGCGAATAGAGTTACCTGCAACTCGCTAAATCGAAAACCAACGGTGAAATCTCCCGGAAATCGAGAAATAGCTCTGACAGCTCTATCAAACTCGCACGTAACAATGACAAGTCATATTGGGCCCCACGTCCTATTTATAGAAATTCCACAAATTTCAAACAACCATTGCGGTAGCATACGAAGTCCATTTCTCAAACCGTTGGTACCGTTGGGATCAGCACAGCGAGAACTTCATAGAGGTTCCTTCCGTTTCCCGTTTTCACGGGGTCCATTTTTTGAACATTTTTTACGCCCCCTCGTCGCCTCGGTTTGCGTGCCACATCGGCCGTTCTCCGTTTTCGATGTGTCTTATATCGCCGGATTCAGTTTTCCGCGCTCGTGATGATGCTTGAGACCATTTCTCGCTCTCACCCTTAGATTTTTCGGGCTTTTTTTCCACGCCCCCTCGTCACCTCGGTTTGCGTGCCACATCGGCCATTCTCCGTTTTCGATGTGTCTTATATCGCCGGATTCAGTTTTCCGCGCTCGTGATGATGCTTGAGATCATTTCTCGCTCTCACCTGTAGATTTTTCGGGCATTTTTTCCACGCCCCCTCGTCACCTCGATTTGCGTGCCACATCGGCCGTTCGTCGTTTTCGACAATCCTTATGTCACCGGATCCAGTTTTCCGCGCTGATGACGATGCTTGAGACCTTTCCTCGCCCTCATCAATCCATTTTTGTTCGGTATAATTTTATCCCTTTTTCGGGCCGAGCAACCCCTCTTTACGAAAAAGACACTTAGGGAGTTTCTGTTAAGCTCTTTTCTGACTCCTAAAACAATGAAAAGATCGCCGAGCAATCTTGCTTCCTTTCATGCTCGCTAAATGTATCTGAAAGGGCGTCTACCTGGTATAAGTTTACCCCTTTTCCGGACCTTGTAGACTAATTACGAAAAAGGTATACTCTAGTCACATCGGCTAGAAGAGTTCTCCATTCGCATCATTTTATGCTTTTTCGGGCCTTGGAGACTAAACTTACGAAAAAGAAACACCAATAGAGTCCACTTACCGCTTTCAGACTCTCTAAACACGAAAGCAACCATGAGCATGAGCCGCCCTGGGCTCATAAAAATCCACAGGACCGTACCATTTTAGAGCACACTTTTATCCCTTCTTGGAGCTCATTAAAACTACGAAGAAGGAATCAATGGTGCCTCTTGGCGCTACGACAGATCACATCTACTCACATAGCAGCTTCCCCATTTTGGTCGCCTTTGTTCAGAGTATTCTGCAGTATGTCCCCCTGAAACTCCCTCGACAGCTACCATCAGCTTCACCCCCCCAGAGTCAGTACATACCCTTCAAGTCCCTAAAAGATGATCCCCACACCTACAAGTCAGTTCCCTACGCTGATAGGTCAACCATGTCATCATGCTCTGAACAAAGGAAGTTTGAGTCTACCCATTTTTTGACCCAGTTATTTCCCATCCCCACAAGTATGTCAGTCCTACCATCAGTACTACATCACTTCAGTTATACACCTCTTGCTCCTATCAAGGAAACATCATTGCCTTGTTAGTTGCCGGTCTCCCTCTGTCGACGACAACTACATTGATTCCAGAGGATAGACCTAGAGGTCCCTGTGTCTTGGACTCATTACCATTTATGATGAGTGCCTACGAATCATTTCGAGAGGAATCCTCAGTGCCTCTCCGAATGGTTGTTTCTCACATGCTCGACTTCAACACCTTGATCGCATCGTTGAGACTCGCACAGGGTATTGGGCCGTTCAGTTATTAGTCCAAGACCCCGGATACCTCCTGACTCCTCCACATTTGAGAGTCTTCCTATGGATAACACCAGTTACACTTTTTCTATAGAGCTCCGGGTTGCGCATGACGACAGTATTCAGATTTACCCCAATTTCATACTCCCTTGAGTATACAGTTACATTATTTCTCAGAAATGACTCATAGTCATTGACTCCATACAGATGTTGGACACCTTCAGTTTCAGCAGTTCAACAGTTATTCCAGTGTATCAGTCATTGAGATCAGTCATGATCATGAGTATATCCCACAATAATGTCCCCTATGGACCATTATGATGTACCAATATATTTCTTTATGTATTAGATCCCCCTTCTTGGGACTAATTGTTTTGTATAAGTCTTGATACGAGCATGGGAATGCCCGCCTCGTCCTTTATCAGAGATTATACCTCATTCATATTGAGGCCATGTAATATTTTTGTTTTTGCAGCTTCCAAGGGCCGTGGCTCCAGTCTCCAACCGGTCTCTTCTCTCCCCTAAACCCCAGAAAAAAGAACAAAAGAACTATGATGTCTATCGGCCATACGATGAGCTCCTACCCTCACACATCAGGGGGCAATCTGTTAACACCTAAAAAGTGCTCACTAGCTCATTCCCTTACTCACATGACCCATTTGTCCACTTTTCCACCATCTGAGCCTCTGAAACCAACAAAAGGTCACCAAAAGACCTTAGTACACCCCTTTTTCCATTAAAAAAGATTATTTTTCCAAGAAAATCATAAAAAACCCTCAAAAAGGGTCCAAATTCCCAAAAATATTAAAAAGGGAATTAAAATATTATTTTTATTCAAAAAAGGAAAAAGGAGGGAAGAGTACCTAAACCATGTTGGTCAATACCATTTGGTTTCCACAAAACCACAAATGGTATTCCTCACCACCAAAACCTATAAAAAGGTGGTAGGGGCTCCTCATTTCACATCCTTCCATTATCTCATCCTTATGCTGCTGAAATCTCCCCTGAGCACTTTTAGCCATTGAAGCAACCTTGGAGAAGGAGACCTCTTGGAGTTTGGAGCTACTCATCTTGGGAGTTGCTCAACATCAACCTTCACCATTGAAGGTAATATCGCAAGCACTTGCTTGCCCCCCATTCTTTAATACAAAAAATTATTTCTTATGTTTCTTGTTCTTGATTTTGAAATGTTTACATTATTTGCTTAGATTCTTGCTTAGATCCATGAAAAGTATTGTTTATTTAGTTTATTGTTTTTATTTCTATTGAAACTGCTGCTACTAGTTAGCAGGTGCCCATAGCACTAAGCCTGGTTGCAAAACCGGGCCAACAACGATCCAAATCACGACTGTGAAGACCACAGTTGCGATCCACATTGCGACTGTGGAGGCCAAAGCCGCGATCCACATCACACAAAAATCCTTGGAAGTCATGATTTACCCCATTGGTCACCCAACGTGACCATTGCACCACACCCGAAGACCCAATTCCCCCCCGAAATTGAATAAAGTTAAAGCTTAGGGCCAATAGGATTACCTGGAACTCACGCAATGAAAATCCAATGGTCAGTTCTCCCACAAATGACGAAATAGCTTTGGCTAACTCAAATCTCTTGTCAAACTCAATAGTACAAATGACACGTGTCACTATGGGTCCACTTGCTATTTATAGACATTTGACCCATTTTTAGTCAACCATTCCGGAGTCATACGACGTCCATTTTCCAAACTATTGATACCATTGGATTCAGCGCAGCGAGAACTTCGCGGTGGTCAAGTCGGTTTCTCGATTTCACTGGCCCCTTTTTTGGGGCTATTTTTAGATGCCCCTTGTCACCTCGGTTTATGTGCCACATCGATCGGTCCCCATTTTTGACAAGTTTTATATCGCCGGATTCAGTTTTCTACACTAGTGATGATGCTTGAGATCATCTCTCGTTCTCAGCACCATATTTTTTGGGCATTTTTTCACATGCCTGTCGTTACTTTGATTTGCGTGCCACATCGACCGTTGTCCATTTTTTACGATATTTATATAACTGGATTCAGTTTTCTGCACTCGTGATGATCCTTGAGATCATTTCTCTTTTTCACCAATTTTTTTTGACATTGTGTCGACACACCTTTTTGCCTTGATTTGCGTGCCACATCGGCTGTTGTCATATTTTACAAATTCGTGCATCACATCTTATACACGATCCCTCTGCTCCATCCATACTGCAATTATGGCACTGTTTTGCTACCATTCATCAACCCAGAAGGAGGCCCCATCAGTGTTCCCCCCTACCAGGGTTCTTGATCCCCATACTTGCCCCTTGATTGAACACTTCCTCCTTGCCTCACCATTACTTTTGTTGGGTATAATTTTATCCCTTTTTCGGGCTGATGGATTCCTTTACAAAAAAAGGCACTTAGGGAGTTTCTGTTAAGCTCTTTTCTGACTCCTAAAACAATGAAAATATTGCCGAGCAATCTTGCTTCCTTTCATGCTTGCTAAAAGTATCTGAAAGAGCGTCTGCCTAGTATAAGTTTACCCCTTTTCCGAATCTTGTAGAATAATTACGAAAAAATGAATACTCTAGTCACATCAGCTAGAAGAGTTCTTCATTGCATCCTTTTATACTTTTTCGAGCCTTGGAGACTAACAAACGAAAAAGAACCCCTTTGGAGTCTACTTACTGCTTTCAGACTCTCTAAAATTGAAAGCAACCAAGAGCATGAACTGTCCTGGGCTCGTACAAATCCACACGATAGTACCATTGTTGAGCACACTTTTTATCCCTTCTTTGAGCTCCTTAAACCACAAAGAAGGCCCCAATGGTGCCTTTCGGTGCTACAACAAGCACATATCATCACACTATTACGGAAGCTCCCCCAATTTGGTCTCCTTTGTTCAGAGTATTCTATAATATGTAACTTTGAGAGTTTCCTGACACCATACATTAGTTTGTCCCCCTGAGTCTCTCCCACTGCAGTACTTACCCTTGATCCCTTAAGCTATGGTCTCCATACCCAAAGTTACTTTCATATGCTACCAGGTCATCCATGTCACCCATGTCATCATACTATGAACAAAGGAAGTTTGAATCCCACCACTCTGTGACCTCATTTATTCCCCATCCCCACAGTATGTGAGTCCCACCTTCAGTATCATCACCTTTTGGTTGTACACCTCGTACTCCTATCAAGGAAGCATCATTTCCTTGGTAGTTACAGGTCTCCCTCTGTCGACGCCAATCATCCTATTCCAGAGGATAGACCCATAGGTCCTTGTTCCTTGGACTCATCACCATCAGTGTTGAGTTCCTACAGATCATTTTGAAAGGAGTCCTTAGTCCCTCTCCAAATGATTGTTTCTCACATGCTCAATGTCAACACCTTGATCGCATTGTTGAGATTCATATAGGGTATTGGTCCTTTCAGTTATTAGTCAAAGACCCCGGATGTCACCTGACTCGAGCACATTGGTGACTCTAATTTCGGAACAACCAGTTATATGTTCCTGTGGATATCCGGGCTGCACTTGGTGTCAGTATTCGGAAGTAACCCAGTTGTATACTTCTTCAAATAAACAATTAAGACACAGTTCAGTGTACCCTTGAGATTCTGACTCATAGTTATTGAATCAATCCAGTTGTTGGATACCTTCACATCCAGCAGTTCATCAGCCCTTTTGACACTATAGTCAAAACAAATGTTTCTTTTTTCCAGTGTATCAGTTCTTCAGATCAACGATGGTATAGAACATGAGTATGTACTAGCGTTGTGTCCCCTCTATACCATTATGATGTACACAACAGTTCTCCATGTATAGTTTAGGTCCCATTTTTTTGGGCCTCATTGTTATTTATATGTCTTGATACGAGCATGGGTATGATTGCCTCATCCATATATTAAGATTATTTCTCATTCATGATTGAGGCCATGTATTTTCATCTTTTTGTAGTTTGTATGGGACTGTTGTTCCAGTCTCCAATCAGTCTCTTTTGTCCTCCAAACCCCAGGAAAAAGACAAAGAAACTGTGATGTCTATCGTCTATACGATGAGCTACTACCCTTGCACATTAGGGGGAAATCTATTAACACCCAAAAAATGATCACTAGCTCATCTCCCTAGTCACATGACCCATTTGTCCACTTTTCCTTCCATTTTAGCGTCTAAAACCTCAAAAAACCATCAAATGGTCACCAAAAAGGCCAAAATCCATCTTTTTCTCCTAGTTAAATTTTCTCAAAAAATATCGAAAACCCTCTGAAGGGGTCCAAAATTCCCAAAAATCAATTAAAAGGGAATAAAATTCAAAAATATATTCAAAAAATGAAAAGAGGGAAAAAGAGGAAAAGAAACCCTAAACCATTTTTACTAATACCATTGGTTACCTTAAACCATGGTTGTATTATCCATCACCCAAAAGCTATAAAAAGGTGATAGAGGCTCCCCATTATTCATCCACATTCTTACCTATCCTTATGCTGCCAAATTCATTCTTGAGATCTTGAGCCCATCACTTGAGCTTAGATCCACCATTAGAGTGAACCTTTCTTGGCCGATCCCCCATTTGCATTTGGAGAAGAGAAGGAACCATTGGAGCATTAGAGAAATTCATCCCTGCAGCTACTCAAGCTCAACCAACCTCACCATTGAGGTAATCTGTCTTTTGTAAATCTATTTTTTATAAATAAAAAATTTGTTTTACATGCAAGATCTGAACTTTTTACTATTTACTGTAGAATTAATATGCACATGTTAGATTAATTTTTTTCTTTTCACATTAGTTTTTACTTTTTTATTGAAACTGCTACTATGAAGTTAGTAGGTGCTCATTTGCACAAGCTTGGGTGAAAACCCAAGTGACACATTGTTGATGTATTGGTAACTTTGGAAGATATTCACTTGTATATTACATTTGTACTTTATTGTATATCCAATAGAGATGTATTATTCCTCTGATTGGAAGTGTCGTCATTTGTATTTGCAAGTGTCGCAAGTTACATTGTAAAGTGTCGTCATTTGTATTGATGGGTTGTTAGACCACCAGTGTGGGGTCGGCCCTAGTTAGGTCATTTGGTTGGGTTATTAGGATTCCTTAGGAAGTCATCCTTGTTGTTTTATTGCCAGGTCAAGTCAATGTATGAATAAAGGGTGTGCCTCTCTCATTCTATTCATTCACTCACTTCTCAATCTCGCATAGCTAAGAGAGAAAGTGGCGCACTAGTGGAGGAGGAGGAGTATCTGTTGGACACATCTCTTTGGGTTTGATCATTGTGATCTTGGTTTGTGGCTTATCTTATCTTTGAGTAAGTTGCGGGGGTTTTCACCTTCTTGGTTTTCCTCAAGGAAACTTTGTTTCTCTTATGTGCTTTCTATTGTGTTTATGATTGATATGTTGTACATGTTATTCTCTTAGTGATCCTCAATGATAATGGAATGAAATTATCGAAAAAATAACATGGTATCAGAGCTGACCTAAGAGAAAGGCACTCTGCAGCTGCGGAAACTAGGGATTCTTATTTTTTGGGTTTCTCTCCACAGATCATCAAATGCAGGAGGCTATATTCACTCTCCTAACAAGGGCGCATCTTTTTGTCAAGACAGAATTCAATTCTAGGCATTTTCAGTTTTTGACCTAAACATTAGGGTTTCTGCAAAAATTGGAATTTTTGAAATCCGAGACCACAGCTTGAAGCTCCTCTGAAAAATCAAAGTTTAGAGCTTTCGATCGAACTTTTTGGTTGCATGAAGCTTCGGTAAAATCAAACCCTAATTCAGGGTCGTGTCTAGTGAATTTGGAAGTTTCAAAAGCAATTTTGAGGGGTGAAAATTTGCAGATTTCAAATTCTGAGTATACCAACTTGACCAACTTAGAAAGGCACATCTTTCTATCCTTTCAGAAATTTGAAATTCAATGTTTGAATTTTTAGGGTTTCTCTGACAAACCCTAATCCAGCTCCAGATCCAGTTTTCAGCAAATCAAGTGGTAAGGCCTAAATCTTTTATTTCCATTTGAGTTTCTCATTAAGATATCTCACCACACCGAGCTTGAGGATAGGCTTGAAGGGGATGATAATTTCCAAGCCTGGAAGTATAGGATTGGGTTAATCCTAGAAGAGAATGAGTTGGACAACTACATAAAGGAAGAGGTTCTAGTTCCAGAGGGAGATGAGGCTAAGGCCTTACACAAGAAGAACTTGTTCAAAGCCAAGAGAATCATTGCTGATTCTATTAAGGACCATCTCATACCTCATGTGTATTCCCTAAAGACACCCAAGGAGATGTTTGACTCCTTGACCAAGTTGTTTGAAGGAAAGAACATAAATCGAAAGATGACTCTGCGGAACCAATTGAAAGGGGTAAAGATCCATAATGGAGAGACCATCTAATTCTACTTTTCAAAGGTCTCTCAAATCAAGGAACAACTTGAAGCTATGGATGGAGTGGTGGAGAATGAAGAAATTGTCATGACCACATTGAATGGCCTTCCTAGGTCATGGGAATCCTTCATCCAAGGAATCTGTGCGAGAAGGAAATTGACCTCCTTCAATAGACTTTGGGAAGAATGTTCACAAGAAGAAGCTAGGCTTGTGGCTTGAGAAGAAAAGATTGGAAGTGAAGATCAAGCCCTCACAACACACACTAAAGGAAGTAAATTTAAGAGGGAGAATTCTCACAACAAGAAACATCCTCACTTTCATCATAAGAAGAGAGATCTCTCTCATGTTCTATGCTTCACTTGTGATGAGATTGGACACTTTGCCTCAAGTTGTCCCAAGAAAAAAAGGGAAAAAAACAACAACAGCTTCAACAACAAGAAGAAGAAGAACAAGAAAATATATCATGCTCATGTTGCTGAGGATGATGAACCTCCAAAGAAGAAGAAAAGGGAAGAAAGTGAAGACTCATCAAGTGAAGATGAATATGTCTTGATCTTTGCTCTCACAGGTACTGTTACACATGGGTGTAATGATTGGCTTATTGATAGTGGGGCTTCTAAACACATGACTCGGTTTAAAGAATCCTTTATGGACCTATCTAAACATGAGTCACCTCACTAGGTGAAACTTGGCGATGACTATAAATATCCTATAAAAGGAAGTGGTGAAGCCTCCTAAATGCTAGAATCTAGGAAGTCTTTGAAAATGAAAGATGTTCTGTATGTACCTAGACTCAAGAAGAATCTTCTCTCCATATCATCTTTGGATGCAAAAGGGATGAGAGTTGCATTTATGGATGGCCAAGTACTCATGTGGCCAAAAGGTAAGACCATAGATGATGCAGTGGTGATTGGAGAGCAAGAGGGAGGATTGTACAATTTGAAGGGACAACCTGAACATCCCATGGTACATAAATCCATGGAGCCAAGTGAACTGTGGCATAGAAGGCGTGCTCATGTGCACTATAGATCACTTCCAATTGCAAGCAAAGCAGTAGAAGATCTTCCTGAAATCCACTCAAAGCATGAAGGAATTTGCAAAGGATGTGCAAAAGGAAAGAACACAAAGAAGGAATTTCCAATCCGTGAAAGCAAAGCGAAAGGAATCTTGGAGATTATCCACTCTGATGTATGCAGACCAATGTCATCCAGTTCTATGAGTGGGTATGTATACTATGTTTCCTTCATTGATGATTTCTTTAGGAAGATTTGGGTTTATTTCTTGAAGAATAAAGATGAGGTGTTTGATAAGTTTAAGGAATTCAAAGCCTTGATAGAAAATCAAACTGATAAGAAGATCAAGACATTCAGATTCGACAATGGTAGAGAATTCACTTCAGGTGATTTCAAGAAGCTATGCAGTGATTCAGGAATTAAGAGGGATTTGACTGCTCCCTACAATCCACAACAAAATGGAGTTGCAGAAAGGAAGAATAGAACTATCATGGAAGCAGCACGGGCAATGCTTAATGACCAGGATCTTCCTATGCACCTATGGGCAGAAGCAGCTAGGACAGTTGTATATGTGCAGAATAGAACACCTCACAAGATACTTGAAAATAAGACACAAGAAGAAGTTTTCTCTAGTAAGAAACCAGAAGTTAGCCATCTCAGAATATTTGGCTATCCAGTATATACACACATTCAAAAGGAAAAGAGGACAAAGCTAGATCCTTCCGGAAAGAAGGGCATCTTTGTGGGTTACAGTGAAAGCTCGAAGGCTTACATAATATACTTTCCAAGGTTCAAGAAGATTGACATCAACATGGATGTGACATTTGATGAAAACTCAACATATATGAAATCAACAAAGACACCTGCTGAAGACAATGAAGAACCAAGGGTAACCAGAATTCAAGACACCAATATGAATGAAGCAATTCCAGAAGAAGATCATGAAATTGAAGATCCACAAGAACCTATAAATCCACCTCGTGAGAAGAAATCTCACAAGAGGAAACCTGCATGGGCTAGAGATCTCATTCAAGATATGGAAAGATATGGCATTCCAAAAGAAGAACACAGAGAAAGGAATAGGACTAGATCACATACCAGTTATGTTGCATTACTTTGTGATATTAGAACAAAGAACCTTCTAGTTATGAAGAGGCAACGAAAAATAAAGAATGGAAGGATGCCATGGTTGAGGAATACCAATTGATCATGAAGAATGATGTTTGGGATGTGGTCCCAAGACCAAAAGGGAAGTCTATTGTGACTTCCAAGTGGATCTATAAGATCAAGCATGCTGCATATGGTAACATAGAGAAATACAAGGCAAGATTTGTAGCTCGTGGCTTCTCCTAGAAAGAGGGAATAGAATATCAAGAGGATTTTGCACCTATAGCCAGATACACTTCCATCAGAACAATACTTGCTCTAGCTGCAGTGATGAAATGGAAGATACACCAGATGGATGTCAAGACAACTTTCTTGAATAGTGTAGTCGAAGAGGAAGTGTATGTGGAGCAGCCACTTGGTTTTGAGACACATGACAGGGAGTCATATGTGTGCAGATTGAAGAAATCCTTGTATGGCTTCAAGCAAGCTCCTAGAACTTGGTATGGTAGGATAGATAGCTTTCTATCCAGCTTGCACTTTACTAAGAGTAAAGCGGATTCCAACCTTTACTACAAGGTTGAGGAAGGAAATCCAGTGATACTACTATTGTATGTGGATGACCTATTTGTTACACGTGAGGATGGGTTGATTGTCGACACTAAGAGGAAGCTTGCTGTCGAGTTCGAGATGAAGGACTCGGGGATGATGCATTACTTTCTAGGAATGGAGGTGTGCCAGAGTGCAGATGGAATCTTCCTTGGACAAGGGAAGTATGCAGTAGAGATCCTGAAGTGGTTCGGGATGATGGACTGCAAGGCCATGGCCACACCTATGGCATCGAACCTGAAGCTTCTGTGTGATGCTTCATCTGATCCGGTTGATGTCACGGTGTATCATCAGATGATTGGGTCCTTGATGTACCTGATGAACACGAGACCAGATATTTTCTTTGCGGTGAACACATTGAGCCAGTTCCTAACGGATCCCAGAAGTGTTCACCTGGTTGCTGTAAAGCATATTCTGAGGTACCTGAAGGGTACAATTGATTATGGGCTCAAGTATGATGTGAATCAAAAGTTTAACCTAGAGGGTTATGTAGATTCAGATTGGGCAGGAAGGACTGCAGATAGGAAGAGCACTTCTGGGTGCTGCTTTAGTATGAGATCAGGTGTGATCTCTTGGTTTAGCAAGAAGCAGTGCTGCGTAGCACTGAGTACAGTCGAAGTAGAGTATGTCGCAGCTTTTTCAACTAGTTGTGAGACAGTATGGCTTACGAAGCTACTGTCTGAGTTATTTGATCACCTATTGGATGCTTCTGGTATCTTTTGTGACAACTAGAGTTGTGTGAAGTTGTCGGAGAACCCGGTGTTTCATGACAAGTCGAAGCACACTGAGATCAAATATCACTATATCAGGGATATGGTGTAGAGAGGAGTAGTGAAGCTCCTATATGTTGTGGTGGATGAACAGGTTGCAGATGTGTTGACGAAACCACTAGCCAGAGTGAAGTTTGGGTACTTCAGAGAGAGGCTTGGTGTTCTTCACATTGAAGATAGTTCGAGGAAGAAGTGATGGGACACATTTGCAGTAGCCATTCCAAGCATGGTGAGAGGAGGATCTTTCCCATGGCTATGGATGTAAGCATCAGGACGATGCTCTAGTTACTCCTATGATGATGATCAGGATGACCATATGTGATGAGTATCAGGACGATACTCCAGATGATATGCATCAGGTGGATGCTTTACATGATCAAATGGATCATGTGTGATGATATGCTTGAGGTGGATTCTTTACATGATCAGGTGGATCATGTGTGATGATTTGCATCAGGTGGATGCTTTACATGATCAGGTGGATCATGTGTTATGATATGCATTAGGTGGATGCTTTATATGATCAGGTGGATCATGTGTGATGACGAGTATCAGGATGATGCTCCAGATGACATGCATCAGGATGATGCTATGATGATGTGCATCAGGATGATGCAGTATATGATGATGATCGGTATGATCATGAGTATAAGGTTGATACTCCATGGCCATGGATAGGTTGTGCATGTAGCATAGAAACGATCCTGGGAGATCCGATAGATTGAGCGGTAAGCTCGTAAATCAGTCCTGGGATGCTCTTTCGAGGTTTTTCTACTAGAGGCATATAATCCATCCTGGAGATCCGATAGGTTGAGTGGTAAGCTTGTAAATCAATACTGGGATGCTCTTTAGAGTTCTTGTGGGAAGTAAGACACTCTTTAAAGCTTTTTCGTGACCACATGTAATCAGTCCTAGAGATCCGATAGGTTGAGCGGTAAGCTCGTAAATCAGTCTTGGGATGCTCTTTAGAGTTCTTGCGGTAAGTAAGACACTCTTTAAATATTTTGTGGTGGTGGTCACATGTAATAAGTCCTGGAGATCCGATAGGTTGAGCGGTAAGCTCATATATCAGTCTTGGGATGCTCTTTAGAGTTCTTGCGGGAAGTAAGACACTCTTTTAAGGTTTTGTTATAGTCAACATGTAAAAGATCCTGGGAGATCCAATAGGTTGAGTGGTAAGCTCGTAAATCAGTCATGGGATGCTCTTTTGAGGTTTTGTTGACGCACGTAATAAGTCCTGAGGATTCCACAGTATGGCCAGTGATGATGAAGACCTGCAGGAGGCTAGGCCTACATTTAGCATGAAAAAGGGTTGGCTCTGTAGAACTTCCTATGACGAGAAGAATTCAGAGACATCCTAGTGATCGAGATGTCAAGTACAACAGTAGTGATGATGATGATGCTCCGTGATCCAGTGATGATGATCCAGCTCCAGAATTTAAGACTTGCGCCAATATGTATTGATGACCGGTGTCTAGAGAATACCTTCCTAGTTAAGAGGGAGTGTTGATGTATTTGTAACTTCGGAAGATATTCACTTGTATTTTACATTTTTACTTTATTGTATATCCAACAAAGATGTATTATTCCTCTGATTGGAAGTGTCTTCATTTGTATTTGTAAGTGTTGCAAGTTACATTATAAAGTGTCGTCATTTGTATTGATGGGTTATTAGACCACAAGTGTGCGTTCGGACCTAGTTAGGTCATGTGGTTGGGTTATTAGGCTTCCTTAGGAAGTCGGCCGTGTTGGTTTATTCGCAGGTCAAGTCAATGTATAAATAGAGGGTGTGCCTCTGTCATTCTATTCATTCACTCACTTCTCAAGCTCACATAGCTAAGAGAGAAAGTGGCACACTAGTGGAGGAGGAGTATCTGCTAGAGACATCTCTTTGGGTTTGATGATTGTGATCTTGGTTTGTGGCTTATCTTATCTCTGAGGAAGTTGCAGGGTTTTTCACCTTCTTGGTTTTCCCCAAGGAAGCTCTGTGTCTCTTGTGTGCTTTCTATTGTGTTTATGATTGATATGTTGTACATGTTATTCTCTTAGTGATCCTGAATGATAATGGAATGAAATTATCAAAAAATTAACACACATGGCCCTTCGGATATCACCACCCTCACCCAGGTATTCAATATTTAACCATACAATGCTTCTCCTCCATAAGAAGATGCAACTTCAATCCAGTATCCAAGAGAAATCCCATGAGAGAGCCCATTTTAATTCATATAGAGCAATTCGAATCCACTCCAAGAGTCTAAATCAACCTCACTATGGAGGTTAACCAAACCACAATACGTTAACTCCAACCCAAATATGCCAACTAGAATTAGTCAGAGGAGGTTTCAAAACATGAGAGGAGTTACACAACTTTTGAGCTGTCAAGGATAAAAATAGACACTAAGGGTGCAATTGTGCAAGTGGGGGTTACAAAGCCAAGTGCAACCTCCAAAAAGGAGTTACAAAACCACTAAAGGGGCACATTTAACAAGTGGAATCGATCCAAGCACTAAGGAAGGCCCACTAAATCATGTATTGGGCTCAATAATACCAACATAAGCTAAAATAACAAAAATAGGAAACAAAGAGTGTTTTTAGGGAGAGCGACAACTCTTAGTCCCAAACCCCCTCATATGTGGAATCCATGGCCCCTCAACCACATTAGTTGTCCAGGTTGAGCTAGTTATTTAATTAATAATAATAATAATAATAATAATAATGTACATAGTCCATAGTCCATGCACCTAGTGCCACATTACAACATAAATAATAATCACAACATATGTCCACGAGCTTAACACACGAGGTATTACATTAAATGATTTGATGAGATTTGAATTATTGATAGTCACGATCATCATAATCATGATCTAAGACACATTATTATCCACTGTCTTAATGATTACATAGGATTTAGAGAGAGATGTTTTTTCATTTTAATAATTTATTTATGAATCATGCATGATGAAAACTTTATATCATTATTCCCATTATATAAATATAATAATATTTGATTTATGAACATAAGTGATAAAAATTTATGATGAATGTATTAATAGATATAATAATACTGTATTTAATAACTAAGTTAAACACTTATCTTGAATGTACTTTTTATTATTATTCAATGGAAATCACAAATTGTTTATGGAGAAAAAAATTATAATAATATTTGACTTGTGAATAGAATAGGAACTCTTTAAAGTAAAAAACCCTTTTTAGTGTAAACTAAGTGTAAAAAAAAATTAATATAAAATTTACACCTTAATATCCTATTTGACCATGTTAAATCCAGATCGAGGATGGATCTATCCTAATTTTATTATAATGATTCCTTCATTAATTATTTATTTGTTATTTTTAATTATGTCATTTATTTATTTGATTTGTTAATATTAAGAAAATCAATCTAGTCGGTACACTTATCAAATCCTAGTGCAATGTAATGTAAACCTATCGATATAACAAACAAAAGTATTAATTATATTCAAACATTATTATTTTCAAGCATTATTATTATTATTATTATTACTTTTTTACGGTTTTCTAAAATACTATATTAAAAGTTATAATCTCTTTCATATCAAGCTCTAAAAATTAATATGATATACAACTTCACAAGGAAGGCTTGTTGCTTAGCATAGTGGTGAGGCAAACTGAAACTCTTGTCCATGGCCGAGGTTTCTACCCTTTCCATACTTATATTTGTCTAAAAGAAGTGCGAAGTTATCCAAATCCTATACTGTGTTTATGGTGAGGTCATGAATAAGTGTTGAGTAGCAAAAGATTCATATAAATTTTTATTTTTATTTTAGATGACAGAGAAATTTTGAAAACCAAACAACTTAACTCCAAAAAAGTTTTACAAGGTTGCAATTATAGAGACATGTTTTCAACATTCTAATAACAACTATGCAAATAAGGGTTTTGGAACATGGGCATGAGACTGAAAATATGGATATGAAAATTTTTCTTGAAAATCCTAGCTCGATATTGTGAAGAAGATATGCGACAGACTTGGACTCCAACCACTTGACAAGGGTTGGCCTAGTACCAACCAGGTAAGAAAGCAGGAAGTAATATGATTTTACACCTCTGTATTATACTCTTCGTTAGATTTCCTAGGGTTGGTTTTTTGTGTTATTTTTAAGATTTGGTAAGTTTGTGATTTTGTGTTTTGGATTTTTCATTTGGTGGTGATTTTTGGGGTAGTTTTGTATTTCCCATTAACCAAATCACACTATATTACCTTTTGTAAATACTAGTGGGGTTCATTTCTAATGTCGATAACATGTGACATACACATCAATCATGTCCTGTCAGATATGATAGTGGGAGGGGTGAGCTGGAGACCTCTCGAAGCCCTGGTGTCACATAACCCAACTTCACTCTTATTCAAGTCTGGAATAACTCTAACTCCCAGGTAAGATTTACATCGTCGTTGAAGGGGGAGGGTTTAGCTCTACCGCAAAAATTGCTCTCTTCATTGGCAACTAAGGATAGGGTTTAACTAGTTTTCAGTGTGTGAATTCTTCTAGGAATTCAGAGGACAACTTGGTTTCCTATCAGAATTGGTGAGTTCCTTGTGGATAAAATGAAAGAAACAGACATCAGACGAAGACTGAGAAATCTAAAAAGGGTTGATCTCTCTATCTCTTAGGGAAGGACATTACCATGGATATGGTACAAATATTATCCTTGAGCGAACTCCTAGGGAAGTTCAAATATATCAAGCTGAATAGGGTCAATATATTGAACTGGATCATGAAGGTTTGGAAACCCTTAATTGAATATGTACCGAGGGTTATTATGTTGGTAAATGGATGGGTATATTTCCATTTTATCTCTAAGGAATACTTGCAACTTATTCAGTCCAGGTTCTAGGTTATAGGTTCAGGATCGCTAGTTCTCTGTATATGGAATTTGGCGTTTGATAAATGGAAATAAAAACTAAAGAAAATACATTTGTGGGTCCTCTTACTAGGGTTTCCACTACACTGTTGAAATTTTCAGGCTTTCATGCAATTGGAAAACTCAATTGACATTTTATTCTGATTGTGGAATAAACCCGAATGTCCTCATATCAACAAATCCCTAGAGTTTTTGCTGAAATAGACACCTCTGAAGGACTACATGAGGAATTCAAAGTGATATGGGTAGAGGGGACATTCAACCAATGCCTTGATTACTGGAAGGTTCTATTCCGTTGTTTCAGATGTCATAGGACCAACCACTTAGGACATAATTGTTCTTTTTACATTAATGATGACTCTATTGTTTCACTCGAGGGATCCCCTACTAGAGAGGGTTATGAAGATATGGATAAAAACTTGTCTTTCCCCTTCCATTGGATATAGATTCAACCAAGCAATTCATGAGTAAGTTTTGTATTTTTCTTCCACTCCTTCTTAAATCATTTTCCGGTGATGAAATTTTGGGGAATATTAAAATATTTGAGAATTTGTTGGAGATACCGGATACATCTAAATATTTAAATAATTCTCATACTTCGAGGAGGATTTTCCCTCAATTAGAGGAATCCCCTAAATGTAGTAGGCCATGTGAGGAATTTTCTAAGCCTACTGAAAGGGTATCACATAATTTTAATGATACTAGTACCTTTGATGTTTCTATAGATGGCTATGATCCTTTGTTGATTCCCAAGGATAACTCGCATGCCCTGAATATCATTATTTATCCCTCTCCCATTGATGATTATCCAATTCTGGTCTCTGTTGATCTCCCCTTTGTGATAGACCCCCCATTCATTATTCCTTCCACAGTTGATAAAATACCGAGTCCTACTTACGGGGGGAATTCTAAGGGTAATTGTGTTTTTCTTCATATAGGGCCCATTAGAAAATCCTTATTGCTACTCGGAAGAAAAATTGTGGACCAACAAAGATTAATAAGGAAAGCTCTAAGGGACAAGCTAAATGGGTCAACTTGAAAGTCTCCAATATCACATATGTTGCATCTGCACTATCCTATGACTCACACGAGGGGCCCCTTAGAAAAAATGTGACCCAACGTAGTGGTTCTTAATGATAATATTGTCTTTCAACATTCGTGATATAGGTAGTCTCGCCAAAAGGATTGCTTTTAGGAGATTATTAGATTCTACTAGACGTGATATTGTTGTGCTACATGAAATAATGTCTACATGGGAAAAATCCTTTGAACTCTTCCTTAAACTTAGATTGGATTGGAAATGTTGTGGGTTTGTCGCAAATGGTCTATCGAGGGAATTATTGATGGCTTGGTATCCCTTGGTTACTGAATTCTCCCTGTTTTCTACGGCTGGAGGTATCAAAATTGAAGGTCGATTCAGAGGCGTCGAATATTTCCTTAGTCTATTGAAAACATATGGTCCATACAACAATCGACTGGATTTATGGGAAAGGATAGTTTCATCGGGATTACTTCACGATCCAAATTTAATCATAGGTAGTTATCTAAATATGACTTTCTCTGTTGATGAAATATGGGGCTTGGGAAGTGTTTTTGATCCTTTGGATACATACTTCAATGATATATTTGATCCTACTAGTTTAATTTATATATTCCCGTATACATTATATCCTACATGGTCAAATGGTCATGTACGAAGGGAAGTTATGGCCAAGCGATTGGATTGCTTCCTAATGAATGATAGTATTGGTAATAATTTTGGGAAATACCTCTATTGGTGTATCCCTACTGGTGTGTCTGGTCACAAGGCTATAGCATTGCAATTGGAATTTGAAAATAAATTTAAATTTTATCCTTTTAAGTTCAACAGTACTTGGTTGGAGCATATAGGATTTTGTGAGTTTGTAAAGGATTGTTGGTCTTCTATCATTAATTCGGTGTCCCTTCTGCCATTACAATCATTGGTTAACAAACTCAAGTTTCTTAGAGATGAAGTGGTGAACTAGGACAAGAATCATAAGAGATATATATCAAATGATCTTATACCAACTTGCAAGTATGTAAAATTATATTGATGAGGATTATTTCTCAGCAACCAGGAAAGAAATAATATTGAAGCTGGAAAAACAGAAAGCTCTAATCTTGAAGTAGATTGATAATACTTGGCGTATTAAGAGTAGGGTGACATGTGTTTCTCAAGGTGACCATAATACGAAATTATTCCAAAGATATGCATCACAGAGGAGGAATAAAAACTCCATTTTGGAACTCAAGAATAATGAAGGAAAAGTCTTTTCAGATAATTTATCACTACAGGAAGCTACTCTCTTACATTTTAAGGAAATACATAAACAAGGAACATCAAATGATATTGAAGATAAATTGAAGATAGTAAAGCTATATTGAAACTTCTTTATGAAGATGAAGGGAGGGAGGTGGGAAGAGAGGTCAATCTGGATGAGGTGAAGCAAGTATTGAAGAATTTTGTAAAAGAGAAAAGTCTCGGTCCAGAATGATATATCGTGGAATTTTTTCTACAGTTCTTTGATATTATTGGACATGACCTTTTGATGGCTATTGAAGAGTCTAGAAGGAAGGAATATGTTCCAGATAATTTGAATTCTACATATATCCCTTTGATCCTTAGAAAGGATAGGCCTGAAAACTACAATTACTTTCGACCTGTTTCACTCTGCAATTTAATTTATAAGGTCATTACAAAAATTCTATCAAATATAATTAAGCCATTTTTGCTGAAGTTAATTACTTTTGACCAATTTTGGTTTCTCTTCAATCACCAAATCCTTGATGCATTCGGTGTGGCACATGAGTGTCTACACTCAGTAAAAGTTAAGGACCTTCAAGCTTTCATATTGAAGATGGATTTAATCAAAGCTTATGACATAGTTGACTAGACATACATGAGGTTTGTATTAATTCAGATTGGCCTCCTGATTGAAGTGACAAATTGGATGATGGCATGTATCACATATGCCACATTTTCTATATAAATCAATGGTTCTCATACCACTTTCTTCACCTGTAGCAAAGGACTATGGAAAGGGTGTCCTTTATCACCACTACTGTTCATTTTAGTCATCAAGGGTCTCAACAAACTTATTGTTGAAGCAAAGAAGTCAAAGAAGATTAAAGGTATCAAGATTTCAAGTTATCTTTCTATTACACACTTATTTTTTGTTGATGATGTATTGATTTTTTGTGAAGGTACAATTAATGAATGGAAACTTTACAAAACTATTTTTGACACCTTCTGTAATGCTACTAGGATGGCTATCAGTGTTCAAAAATCTAGTTTTCTTTACCATTGTTCAGATGAAGGATGTTGTGATCATATTATAAGTTTTATTCCATATATTATGGAGAAGTTGGACATGGGATCCAAATATCTCAGTTATTATCTCAAACCAAATCGGTACACCATTGAAGACTGAAACTGGATGATACAAGAAGTTGCCCTGATCTCAATTCCATGCTTGGAAGCTCTAACAATCCCGACCAGTCAATTTATATCTCTCTTTTTCTACCTACGAGATCAATTGATGATTCGAGCGAAGATCCCATACGATGGGAAAGCGTAATTACATATATAATGACTGACTGGAATAAATGGTGCGTTCAGAAAGAGTCACCCTAATTATGCGCTCTTTGAGGGGAAGGATGTTGTGATCATATTATAAGTTTTATTCCATATATTATGGAGAAGCTGGACATGGGATCCAAATATCTCAGTTATTATCTCAAACCAAATCGGTACAACATTGAAGACTGAAACTGGATGATACAAGAAGTTAATAAGAGAATAAGCAATTGGGTGTTTTGTTGGCTTTCTATTGGTGGTAGGCCAATTTTAGTCAAATCTATCCTTCAAATCATTCTAGTATATTTGTTTGATCTGATCAAGGTTCTGGTTTCTATCACTAATACTATCAGCAAGAATATTTTCCACTTCATTTGGTCTGGTAAGCCACATATTACTAAGTTTCATTTATCTAACTGGGAAAGTCTTTCTTGTCGAAGAATATGGGTGGTTAGGGTATTTTGAATTTGGAATGGTTCAACCAGGCATTACGGGCCAAGAGTATGTGGAGATGGATATTCGGTGATGGTTTATGGAGTATTATTACCCGGAATAAGTATTTAAAAACCTTTTCTATTATTTAGTGGATTTGTTGTCTATTACTATTCTATCAAAATGCCTCAACTATTTGGCGGGGGCTCATCAAAACGTTTCCTTATTTCAGTGGATATTTAAGTTGGAAAATCAGAAGGGGGACACAAATTTTCCTGTGAATTGTTCCATATGTGGGATATGGTGATAGATATAAACTTTCTCTTTCTATACTTTCACAGCTACATACTAAGAATATACAAGCCTGGAAATGGAACATACCTATGAAAATAAAATGTTTCATATTGTTATGTCTTGAAGACAAAATACTCACTTGGAAAAATATTCTTAAACATGACTTCAATGGACGAGGTATTTGTATACTATGTAAAAAGGATGACATGTGTATTTCACATTTATTTATACACTGTCACTTTCTCAGAGCTGTTTAGTTTGAACTTCAAAGAATACTACAACATTCAGATGATTGGTATGATATTACTTTTTAGGACTGTATGCTTAGATGGTTCCAATCAAAGGTAAAATATAAATTTTTACCTCTTTTTACTATATGGGAGATTTGGAAATGTAGAAATCTCTACATTTTTTAGAACATTGAGCCTTTAGTTTATGTCATATGCCAAAAAGTGTTATGCTCATTGAATGAATTTCCAAATTCTATTAAGAAACCAAAGATTATAAATATAATGACTCTTGGAATTGGTAGGGATGCATCCTTTGGGTATTTTGATGGAGCAACAAAAAATGGCATTGATGGTGCCACATGGTGTTTCATATTAAAAAGGATCACAAGATTTGATTAAAGATGTGTGTTAGGGAGGGAAATAATGCTAGGGATAAATTATTATATGTTTGGGGTTTGATGTGATTTGCAAAAAAAAGAGATATTTATCATGTTAGATTTTTTGGTGGTTCACGTGTTATCACTGAGTGCACGACTAGCATCACTTCTTTACATGTGATACAATTGGAACATTGGATGCACAGAACCAAGTTTTTGATCAATGAATTTGATGATATATCCTTTCTTCATATTTACCCGGAGGTCAACGAGGGAGCAGATTTATTATGTAAGGAGGATGGGCCAATGGACGGCCACGTCTACTTTGAAGAATACATTGCATAATCTATTTTAGACACCGGTTCTGTTACTATATTTTAAGGGGTACGTAATGACTTAGTAAGTGGAAGTATAATAGTTTCTTTTGTAGACATCTACAAGAGTATTTTGTCGACTGGATACTTGGAATTGTACTAGCTTGATATAATAGATAGGGATATAGAACCATAGTGACATATGCATTTTGAGAAGACACTCTTCTATCCATTGATGACAGATAGAGAAAATATGTGGGGCATACAAATCTATTTCCAAATATTCTAACCTGGAACATGATTGGCCTCATATCATCTTTTTTTTGAGATAGCAATGGCCGTTCCTTTCCTTAAGTCTTCTCTAAGTGGTTCCATTAAGGCATCCTTGATATCAACCTGTAGAGTATCCACTACCACTGCTAGAAACCTTACCATTGTCATTGGAATTCACCTTCACAAGTTTATCCTATTGTGAGCAAATCATACAGTCTATATTAAAAACTTAAAGATATCAAATATCATGTATAATGAGCAAATAATCATGAACATAAAATCTCTTTAGTTGTCATATCTGTTCATGCAAAATTTTCACATCATGCTCAATTTATTCATTCACAATTGCTTTGTTTTGTATGTCTTTTTCTCATTTTGTAAACCTTAATGTGATTAAATTTTCATTCATACAACTGCATAACCATGGAGAGGAAAATGTAAGTCTCTCTCTTTCACCCATGTACATGGATAGAGGACAGATAATTACATTCAATGAACAAAAAATGTTTGAATGAAAACAACACTAAACCAAATTATTTGATACCTAAGTGGAATGAATATCATGTGGAAAATTACTTCTTGAAGATCCCATAAATTGTCTTAACAATCCTTCAACAAGGCATGTTTGACTAGTTCCTTGGAGTTTTGGGTTTATGGTATATTATACTATAGTCCGGCTAAGCTTAACTAAAGATTAGGATGTGGCAGGTTCCTACATGAGTCATTTTTGTCTAATGTTCCAACGATGTCATAATTTCTACTGAAGTCATTTAGTTTTTACCAACTACAATTCATGTCTTGTTTGACCAAATCAATATGTGGTTTGCATCGAGTTTGACCATATTACTATTTAGCTTGCATCACAGGCCATATTATAATTTATAATTAATAATTTATTTTGCATCACCGGGTTCATATTCAATAACAAATACGCATTATTTATAATTGGAAGGTAATTTTGGCCAACAAATTTCATAAAGAGATTGTTAGGATATTTAGACACTTAGGAGTTAGTTAAGATCAACTTGTGTAATATATCCGTTAGGGATAGTGTGTTTCTTTAGTATGCATTAATATGCATTTGTAAATACTTAATCCGACGGTCACGATATGTTTCCGACATAGAGTGATCCGACGGCTCAACTTCTCTTAGATCAAACCTAACCTTGATCCGTGGCTTAACACCCGATTGGTCCATGATCTCTATTTAAAGAGCATGGAGGGTCATTGTTTAGTTGATCGATTATGAGAAGCTCATTTGTAACTTTCTTTCTTTGCATAATAAATTGTCCCGTAGAAGCTATTTGGCCGAGGCCGTGGAGTGTTTCCCTCAAGAGGGTTTAAACCACGTCAAAACATCGGTGTGTTGATATGTGATCTGTTTGTGTGAAGTGGTTTCTCTTGGTGTTTGGTCCTTTGGTAGTACCCTGTGTACCCGAACATGGTATCAGAGCTTTTATGAAGTGTCGCTTCCGGTTATGATCTAGATCTTGAACTGTTGTTGCCGAAACTCGTAAGGGTTTCTAGTTCTGGTATTTCTATGCATTTCTGGGCTGTGGGAGGTGTTCCATTCCGTCCGGAGCGTCGTTTCCATTGGGAAATAGTTTTCGTTTGATCGAAAACGGTTTCCGGTTGCTCCAGAAACGCGTATTTCATCAGATCTGAAGGTATAATGTTACAGTGACGCATTTTTTTTATTTCGTTTTTTGAAAAGAAAAAATCTCATATTTCATTTTTTTTTTACTGTTAGATTTTTTTTGGTTCGGATTGTTGCTTTCCCGTCTGCATATGCTCTTTGCCGTGCACCTTGAGCGGTCTCGGCAAATCAGAAACAGAAAGGGAAAGGGTTTTTTCGGCTGCGTATGCTCTTTGCCGTGCACTTTGCGCGATCTCGGCAAATCAGAAACAGAGAGAAAACGTAGACTTTCCAGGCAAGCTAACAAGATCTAACTCCATAAGTGTGGAAAATTTTGTTTGTTTCGATTTGTGCTCTGTTTTGCAGGAAAAAGGGCAAGCACGCAAACCGAGCAAGAAGAGTATAAAAAAAAAAAAAAAGAGCCCCCTTCCTCATTCCCATATTTTACATACCTTTTAATCCAGCTCACTTGGTTCAAAGTTGCTTTATTCCTTAATAGGTCTTGAGTTCAAGTCTTAGGAAGTTACTTTTAAAAAGAAAAGTGCATGCAATTTCTATTTTCAAGTTACTTTATTGTAAAAGTGCATCTCACTTAAATAATAAAAAATAAAAATACAAGTGAGTCACTTAAGTTTTTTATTTATTGTTGCACTATTTAAAAGTAATATCATTGTAAAAGTGAAATCACTTATTTTACAAAAGTGGTTCACTTAAAGCAACTTTCTTGTAAAGTGATTGTCAAAAGGTTTATCTTCGGAAGAGGGGGGTTCTTTTTTTTTGCTGGACATTCTCTAGCTGCCATGTCACTATTGGGGACATCTTCAAAAGTTTATTTGTTCAAGCATAACTTCATCATACAGAGTCAGTTTTCAGTGCCGTTTTTTTTGAAACCGCCTATTTTTTCGAGCTCTTCATATTCAAACTATTGGTTTATGCTTTTACAGCTATTAAATTATAAATATGGCCGCCCCTTGTGATATTCTACTTAATAGTTCCAACTATTTCTCATGGAAATCTCGTATGGAGGATGTTCTACGAAGTAGGGGACTTTTCAGAATTACAACAGGGAAAGAAAAAGAACCCACTGATGATGATAAGAAAATAAAATGGGTAAATAGATGTGATGAAGCTCGTGGATTGATTGGGATGTCAATCTCTACTGATTTACGATTCCACATATCTGGAATTGATGAACCTAATGCTGCTTGGGACAAGTTGGAAACTGTGTTTGGTAAACACAATGAAATTCGAGGTCACCAACTCGAAAATGAGTTGATTTCTTTAAATCCAAGTGACTTTTCATGCATTCAAGATTATTTATCTAAGTACAAAACTCTTAAACTCTTATGTGCAGAATGTAAGATTGAGAGGGAAGACAAACAGTGCATTTATCATATTCTTTCCAAACTTGGACCTGCATATTCTGTTTTTGTATCTACATTTTACTCCATGAAAGTATCCTTGAATGCAACTAGCTATCAAGAGCCTAGTCTTGAATCCTTTTGTGATTCACTGATTAGAGAACAAGATAAACTCATTCATCTTGGAATAATCAACAATGCAGATACATCTGGGAAAGCCTTATTGTCCCAACAGAAAGAAAAGTCCAAGCCTCCCAAGAAACAAAATTTTTGCAATAATAAGTCAAACAAGGGTCCCAAACCCTCTCAGTCAGCTCCTTCTTTAAAAAATGACAAAGGATCAAAGCAAAAAGGCAAGAAGACTGAGCGTCATTGCAACTATTGCGGGAAAGATAATCATGATGAATCTAAGTGTTTCAAGAAGATGGCAGCCTTAGAAGCAGCAGTGAAGAAGCACCACATCAGCCTAGATTCGTCTTCAGAATCTACCTCTCATGGACATGCACTTTGTGCTTCTGGTTATTCTTATAATGCATCTTCTTCTTCTACTTCAAATGAATGGCTCATTGATTCTGGAGCATCTTATCATATGGCTAAGGATCAAGCCATCTTTTCTACTATGCATGAATGTAACACCAAACAAATATTTGTTGGTGATGATAGATCTCTAAGTGTTGTAGGCGCTGAAACAGTTCCAGCAGATAATGGTCACTTTAGTGATGTACTATGTGTTCCAAGAATTTCCTGCAATTTGTTATCAGTCTATCAGATCACTCATTCTGGTGAAGGTAAAACTGTGACCTTTACACCTCACCAAGTTGTAATCAAGGATTTTAAAGATCCTCAACAGGTCCTAGCTACCGGAATTGTTGATGATATTACCAGGTTGTACAAGTTTAACAAGTTTGGGTCATCACCTTTCCCTTCAGTTTTTGTTGCTCATAGTGATAACTTGAGCAAACTTTGGCATGAGCGATTTGGTCACTTAAATTATCGCTCATTGCAACAACTATGTAAAGAAAATATGGTGACAAGTCTTCCGATGGTATCTTGCAGAGATGGTGTTTGTTCCGGTTGTGTACTCGAAAAACATCATCGGGACAGTTTTGACAAACATGCCTCTTGGCACGCCTCGGTTCCCTTGGAGCTTGTGCATAGTGACTTGTGTGGTCCTCTTCCATCTGCTTCCTTTTCTGGTTTCAAATATTTCTTAACTTTCATTGATGATTACACCAGACGCACTTGGGTTTATTTCCTAAAACTTAAGAGCGAAGTATTTAACATGTTCTTGGCCTACAAGGCCCTTATTGAAAAACAATCTGGTCATCAAATTATTAAGTTAAGATCTGGCAATGGAGGAGAATATGTTAACAAAGAGTTCACTACTTTCTGCACTGAACAAGGCATCCAACAACAGCACACTGTTCCATATACACCACAACAAAATGGTGTAGCTGAGCGGAAAAACCGCACTTTAAAAGAAATGGCTAATTGTATGATCCAATCTAAGGGACTAAGTCTTCAATTTTGGGCTGAAGCCATAAATTGTGCAAATTACATAGTTAATCGCACCCCCACAAAAGCATTACAAGGTATAACACCGGAAGAAGCATGGAGTAAAATTAAACCTGATGTAAGTCACTTTCGTGTGTTTGGTAGTGAAGCATGGGCTCACATTCCAGATGAAAAACGGAAAGCATTGTAGCCTAAAAGTGAAAAGTGCATATTTGTTGGATATTCTGAAGATGTAAAAGGTTATAGACTTCTTCAACCACATTCTCATGCTATAATCATTAGAAGAGATGTTAAATTTGATGAAAATATCTTGGCCTGCGAGCCTAACTCGGCGAGTGTGCCATCTTTGGCCTGCGAGCCTGATTCGGCGTTTGTGCCTTCTTCTTCTTCTTCCAACTTCCTTGACAGGTTTTCAACTCCAGTTTCTGATGATGACAGTGAGGATGAAAATCCACCTCCGCCTACTCATGTTCCTCCAGTTGCACCAGCACAAGTGCTTCCTCGATGGGTCCGTTCAACATGTGAAGCAGCTGGTGATCTTGCCGGTGATCCTAGAGATCAGCGTCGAACACGTTCTCAGTTTCAGCGAGCCTCTTCTCTTTTGGCTCAAGTTTCCGAGAATCATGATCCAGAAACTTTTGCAGAAGCTTCAGGGAATCCAGATTGGGATGCAGCCATGGATGAAGAATATGGTTCCTTAATGGCGAACGATACTTGGGATCTTGTGCCTCTTCCAAAAGGAAGAAAACTTGTCAGATGTAAATGGGTCTACAGAACTAAGTATGCATCAGATGGAAGTGTTGAAAGACTTAAGACAAGGTTAGTTGCCAAAGGTTTTTCCCAAGTTGAAGGGATTGACTACAATGAAACCTTTGCTCCCGTCGCCAAAATGAACTCCATCTGCCTTGTTCTTTCCCTTGCAGCCTTACACAACTGGGAAGTCCATCAAATGGATGTCAAGTCTGCCTTCTTACATGGTGATTTACAGGAGGAAATTTACATGGAACAACCTCCTGGCTATGTTCAGAATAACTCTAGCCTTGTCTGCCGCCTTAAGAAATCCTTATATGGCCTTAAGCAAGCTCCTAGAGCTTGATATGCCAAAATGGATAACTTTCTCCTTGACACTGGTTTTTCTAGATGCCATTCTGACCCCAATGTCTATACCAAGAAAGTAGTAAACCATCTCATCATACTTGTTCTATATGTTGATGACCTTATTCTTACTGGTAGTAACCCTAATCTTATAACCCATGTGAAATCCAGTCTTAAACAAACTTTTGAAATGTCGGACTTAGGACATTTGCATTATTTTCTTGGTCTCCAAGTTCTGCAAACCAAAGAAGGAATCTTTCTTTCTCAGTCTAAGTATGCTTGTGACCTTCTTCGTCGCTTTCACATGGAAGATTGTACACCAGCCCCTTCTCCCTTCCAGTCTCGAGTCAAACTTTCTGCCACTTGTACTTCACCTGAAGTAGATGCCACCTTGTATCGTCAGCTTGTTGGTAGTCTTTTATACTTGACTCATTCCCGTCCCGACCTTTCCTTTGCCGTTGGTCGAGTTGCCCGTTATATGCAGACACCTCATGAAAGTCACTGGAAAGCAGCTAAAAGAATACTTCGATATATTCGAGGTACAGTTCAGTTTGGGATTCATTACAGTACAGGGGGGAAACCTTTGTTGGTTGGTTTCACTGATTCAGATTGGGCCGGCGATCCTGATGATCGAAAGTCTACTGCAGGTTATGTTTTCAGTCTGGGATCTGGACCTATTACTTGGGCTTGTAAGAAACAAAAAGCTCTTGCTCTTTCTTCAGCAGAGGCAGAATATCGAGCAGCAGTTAATGCCAGTCAGGAAGCTTTATGGCTTCGACAGATCCTTTCAGAGTTTGGATTCGAGCAGCAACAACCTACTCCACTTTGGTGCGACAATCAAAGTGCCATCAAGCTTGCCAAAGATCCAGTTCTACATCAACGCAGAAAACACATTGAACTACATATGCACTTCATCAGAAATCTTGTTCATGATCGTGTTCTTGAAGTGCTCTTTTGCCCTACACATGATCAAGTTGCAGACATCTTCACCAAGTCTCTTACAGAAGCGAAGTTTTCTAAACTTCGATCTATGTTAGGAGTTCAGGAACTTGTCATTAAGGGGGGATAGGCTCTAATGCCTCCTTCATTCTCCTAATAGTGTCACTTTTGTAAATCCTTCAATCCTATCCCAAGTTGTTCTTAAGGGGAGATGTTAGGATATTTAGACACTTAGGAGTTAGTTAAGATCAACTTGTGTAATATATCCGTTAGGGATAGTGTGTTTCTTTAGTATGCATTAGTATGCATTTGTAAATACTTAATCCGACGGTCACGATATGTTTCCGACATAGAGTGATCCGACGGCTCAACTTCTCTTAGATCAAACCTAACCTTGATCCGTGGCTTAACACCCGATTGGTCCATGATCTCTATTTAAAGAGCATGGAGGGTCATTGTTTAGTTGATCGATTATGAGAAGCTCATTTGTAACTTTCTTTATTTGCATAATAAATTGTCCTGTAGAAGCTATTTGGCCGGGGCCGTGGAGTGTTTCCCTCAAGAGGGTTTAAACCACGTCAAAACATCGGTGTGTTGATCTGTGATCTGTTTGTGTGAAGTGGTTGCTCTTGGTGTTCGGTCCTTTGGTAGTACCCTGTGTACCCGAACAGAGATTAGATGGTTTCATGCAGAAAAGGGAACATCTATTAGTAGTTACATTCAAATTTAACATAATACAATCCTAGTGGCCGCATATGCATATAATATTTTAAGTTGGATGAGTGTCGATTGTGAAATAGTCCACAAACTACGAACATTGAAAGATAAAAAATATTTAAAGTTTGAAGTCTTTGAACCATACTTTTTAATACCCTACTAGAATAGCAGAGAGAAGCCATTGATTTCATCATGAAAAGATGAGACAAATTGGAAGGCACCAATAGGTTGAGCACATTGTAGTACATGTATGTGATCTATTACATACAAGAGAGTCGATACTATACATTTGAGAGAACAAATCACTCATAAAAGTGTATGGTTCTATGGGACTTTATTTGAAATTGATGGTGTTTTTAAGGTATGGGATAGATTTTGTAAAAATTGCATATCAATATGAAGTTGCAATCTAGTAGATTTCACACCTAATTTGTCAGCTTGTATTGTTACTAGTGTTAGTAAAATGTACTTTGAAAAGATAGCTTGCAAGATTGATATAGTTGTAGATTAATAGAATTACAATTTGGTGAAATACTGTGTGGGAGACAAAGGAGAAGAAGGGCGCATCACAGTCAAGAGAGAATGCTTAAGTTGAGGTAAGTTATATTCTGCTGCTGCTACATGGTAAAAATATAAGTTGAGGTAAGTTATATTCTACTCCTGCTACATGGTAAAAATATCAGTTGGAAACCTACACGACATCATCTACTATTGCTAAGTGTTTATCCTTGAGGTATTTTCAAACTGTCAGTCATCTATATTCACTATGGGTATGAAGGAAAGATGCTACAGGTTTTAGGAAGAAGTTTGCAATTTATATTAGCTAGCTACAACCAAATCTAACTCCCAAACCTTCACAAATGTGTATCATTTTATTCATTGTGTAAGGAATCATTCTAAGAAACAACATGTAATAACACCATATCATGTACCACATAACTTACATTTCAAAATGCCATAAATAAAACTATAAATTACCATCACATAGAATGGCCAAGAGTGGGCATAAATCTAAGCAATACTCTCTAAATATAAGCAATAAATATGGGCGTGTACTCATCTCTCATTCCTCTAAGCAATAACAAGAATGGCCAAGAGTGGGCATAAATATAAGCAATACTCTCTAAATCTAAGCAATAAATATGGGCATGTACTCATATCTCATTCCTGTGAGCAATAACAAGAATGGCCAAGAGTGGGCGTAAATCTAAAGCAGGGTAAAACAAAAAGAGCCTTCAATGATGACAGAGACACTTAAATACCATGCCAAATCTATATTACACAATAATCTTCGACAGTATGCAATGAAAACCATTTCAAATTGCATAGTCTGTATCTGAATAAGTCCACATACGATAATTTGCACATGACAGAATGATACATAACAAAAACAACTCCAGGATGGGTAGGTTTGTAATAATACTTGGGACAGGTACTCTTTCTCCCACTAAAAAAATTAAATAAAAAATAAAATAAATAGATAAATAAAAAATACCGAAAGAAATAGCAAATTCTTGTGTATGGGGAGCCTTGCCTGGTGCATGCAGAAAACATTACGATATAGAGCTAGCAGAATGTGCTGCAAAACAAATATATGAGCTGGAGCCTAAAAATACTGGAAATTATATTCTACTGTCAAATATTTACGCTGCATCTTGTAGGTGGGAAGATGCAGCAAAGGTAAGAACATCGATGAAAGATAGAGTGTTAAACAAGAAGCCAAGATGCACATGGATTGAGGTAAAAAACAAGGTTTATTCATTCATGGTAGGAGACACTTCACATCCACACTTAAATGAAATCTATGTGACGTTCGACAGTTTGTCATGGCAGATGAAAGAAGGAGGCTATGTGCCTGACACAAATTTTGCATTGCCTGATGTGTATGAGGAGAAGAAGGAGCATATCCTCTATGGCCACAGCGAGAAGCTAGCCATTGCTTTTGGTCTTATGAACACATCCCCCGAGACGTCTATCAGGATCACCAAAAACCTTAGAGTATGTGGTGACTGCCACAACCCAACCAAGTTTATTTCCAAAATTGTTGGGCGAAAAATCATTGTAAGAGATTGGAACCGTTTCCATCATTTCAAAGATGGCATATGTTCTTGTTGGGATTATTGGTGAAGCTAATTGGAAGAGGCAACAGTGATGAGATTACTAAGGTAACTTTTGACTTGCGCTTGTTGCCAAGCATTGGGTATTCCTTAATTCAGAATTGCAGTCTTGGAAATAGAAAGCATAATGATATTCCAATACAAGAGATTCAAATAGGCTAGTCTGGTGATCAGCAAGATCATAACCTATTACGGGGAGATGGGGTTATTGCAATTGTTACAACTATATGCTTCATTATGTGAGGTTTATTGATGATTGCTAAATGAGAGAGGCAACATGAAAGGCTTACATCATATCAACTTTTTCCTTATGTTTATTCTAAGCACAAGATGTGCTAGTTTTACTGCTGAAGGCAGTTTTTGAGAGGGGAGTTCATAATTATGACGTTGGAATCCTAACAGTATGATTTAGTTTAGTTTGTAAGTTCAGAAGTGTGAACTTCAGCATAGTTGCACATGTCAAACCCGGAAATTAGATTTCAACATCAGTGGTGATGGATTAAGAAACTTGCAGTAACATCAGATGTATTCAGTTGAGAGGAAAGAATTCTTCATTTTCTACATTCTCTAGATGCAAAGACTCTGTACACACACACATGCACCCATCAGTGGTGATGGACTAACAAATCTGCGCATTCAGTTATCGGTAAATTATTCTCCGGTTTCTGTTTTCTCCATTTTATGGACGCGAGGACCCTGTACAGTGTACACACATCCACACCCAAACATAGGAACCCATCAGATTACAAGTAGGAAATCCAACAGTTGGATGTGTCTTACAGTTTCCCTGTATGAAAAGATCTACATATTTAACATATTGGAAGCTGACATTACTGTTGATCACATGATTACAGTCCTAAGGTTTTGAAATTAGCAGGAATAGTACAATATCACTAATTTGTCAAAGTTGTAGAGCCAAAAATTATTGATAGACGGGAATCCCTTTCATAATTTCAAGCATGGATTTTGTTCTTATACAGTTTATTGTTCGTTGGAGTTTGTTAAGGACTTAGTGGATGGATAGGTCCTCCACTAAATGAGAGGAGTTGAATAGGGATGGAATGGTTTCGTCTATGCATATGGGTGCCACTAATATTTTTTTAAGGATGCCCAAGAGGAGGAAGCAGAATAAAACACCAATGAATTGTGTGTTTCCCGTGACAATGCATCATGGGAATCTGGAAATCCAAACCCAACCCAAAACCCCCCAAAATTGATCGAAATGGGTGTCGCTGATGCCACAAATCAATTCATAGGCATCATAAACCCTAAGGAAGTTGTAATATGCAATCTCTCACCACTTGGATTTCACCATTCGAGCAATGCAAAATATAAATTAACCAGATTAAAGCTGAACCATGCATATATGGAGGACATCGGCTTTTGTTCAGTCTTTTTTAAAAATTACATGTGCTGTGGGTATGATCTAAATTGATTGAATAATTGAGTGCAAGTGTGACACTCGTCCCAAAATGGGATTTGGGGATCCAGAATCCCTAACCCTTATCATATCAATTTATAATGAAAATTTTAAAATTTAAGAAAAAAATAAATGGATTCTGAAATTGAAATGATTCATAACATCATGGTGTTTATTTAAATAGTTAAATACCTTAACTAGCAATATCACATTGCACAGTGACAAGTTGAAAAAAAAATAAAAATATATCTAGACTCTGAGCCTTGAAGTGTTTATGAGCTAAGTTCGTTATTAGTCCAAGCACATACCATATTACTCAGCTTACCTAGTAAATTAAGTACTGTCTGGTTAACTCGTCTAACTGATGCCATACGCCTAAACATGCATAATAATTATATAGCGTATCCTGGTGTAAAACTATGAGCCTACTCAGTAAGCAATTAACCTAGGATCTACATCGTCAAGATGGAACAAATCTCAAGCATAAGAGCAATATTAAGGCTGTATTACTCCAATTCAGAAAGAAATCACTCAGGTAAAAACAACGATCCTGTTTCCACATTGCTATTTTATGTTTTTATGATCATTCAGGGGCTTGAATGTTTAATTTAAATTTTTATTTTTGAGTTTTTTTGTTGTGTACACGGACACGCATACACATTAGTGAATTTCGAAACTACCACGCATACACAAGTTACAAGAAGTTACAAATGATAACAACACATAGATCTTGCAAAAGGGCCCCTGCAAATAGAGATAGTGGATGATGGTATGGACAAAGTTACACTGGACCAACTTTATAACTTGATGACCAAAATGAGAGATGACTACATTAACTCCACGGCTAAAAACGTTGTCAGTTTCCACACTATTTGCTTCTATCATTCAAACAGCTAGGATGCTTTGCAAGATTGGCAAGAACACAACCATCATATTTCACATCAATTGCATTGTAGTTAAGTCTGTTTGATGGATTGGGATAGAATTGAGGTATCTCCCTATATTTGATTACAATAGCAATGTGGATGACTTCATAGTATAATGAATATAATGATTCCAGAAGAACAATTAGTTCCAACCATAGATGTGACCCTGAGTGTTGTATATAATTTCACCCGTGCAGTCTATTAGTTTTGGAACCTCATATGCTGTGATAAATTGGTCCTCTAGTAGCTTTTTTTGGTCATGCTTATGAGCAAATAGATACCATTGGACTTGCATTACTCAAAAAGGAAATAATGTTGTATCCCCAAGTGTGTCTCCAGATTCGCTATCAGATGGTGCTCCATGATATAAATGGTGGAAGATGCCCTAGATGTTGCCAATGTGGATCGTGTGAGGGCCTTTGTGAATTAAAGGTTTCCACATAATAATTGATTTGTATTATGGTCATCTCTTTTGGTCTCTGGGAAGTTCAATAAATAGTTTTCACTCCTAAAACATTTAGGTCTAAGTGGTGAACCAAACTCCAAGTGATGAACATGTGCACACTGTTTGTACTTCTGTAGGTAGATCTTGATTCTGTGTAAGTGTGGGAAGACACCTTGAAGAATAACACTGAAGTGTGAACACCCTAGTTGATTTGGCTCGAAGTGTAGGGACTCTTCATTGATGGTATTAAACTCATCGGCGATAAATAGTGCCAAGCTTTTGGTTAAAATATACTTAGGAAGATGCGATATGTTGACTCAGGAAGATGCAAGAAACTAAAACCAAAACCCTAAAATATATTTTGATTAATAAATAAAAAAATGGATAAAAATATGAGATACATTTTAAGCAATGCATCACTTCAAGAGTCCATTAAAATTTGATATGTCGCGTGGATCAACGTGAATATATTTTTCTCTCCTAGAGAGATTCATATACCTCTTGGAAATACAGAAACAAAATCAAGCAAAAAAAACAAAAAAAAAACCCTTACCATGATAGGCGATCGAGTGTTCAAAACCTTCTGAACACCGACAATCCCCTTACTTTCATCGATGGAAATGGTCTTGGCAGTGTTCTCTCCAAACACTGAGCAACCTAGGGCACTACAAGATGTGGATATGTGGCAATCCCGTGGAAAAAACAATAGTGTATCCTCAAACAAAGCAATTCAAGCTATTGGTTTTGCAAGGATTCAAAAAATAAACCCTCTAATAATGTTGTAATAAGACAAACCCTAGGACCCAATGTTGATTACCTTATTGGTTATAGGAAAAGCGAAGGAGGCCATGAGCCCATTCCATTATGGAACTAATCCCACTCCATTCTAGAACTCTACCCATTTTCGCATCTATTCAATACATTTCCATTTTCCTTATCGAATCATGATAATGCTTCCTCTCCTTCATGGAATTCTTCATATTAGATCTATTCTATTGGAGTTTTTTTTGGAAAATACCCAATTTTCATTTATTTTTCCCTATTTTCCCTCCTAAACTCTTCTCTAGTTTACTTATTTTTCAAGTTGATTCATTTTTCCCTCTTTTATTTATTTATTTAGCTTTCCTTTCTTTATTATATTTGTTTTCTTTATGTTGTTTTTTTAAATTTGTTAATAATAATAGTAATGTATTACATATATTAACTATATAAATATATATAATAACTATTAAATATATAAATATATTAAATATGGGTGAAAAAAGGAATGTTAATAGGGATATCAGGAATTTTAAATGGGTAAGGGAAAGCTAAGGGGTTATGGATTATATAGGCATATTTAAATTATTATTATTATTATTATTCAAGGAGATGCCAAATGGAAGGATTCTTACAAAAATGGAGATTTTTTTTTTCTTTTCAAAATGGAGGATATTGATGATTTTTTTGTAGGGGATGGACTTGGGGAGACTTTAGAAAATTTTCAATTCAGGTACATGGCGAAACGGGATGAATGGATGCATTTGTAGAATTAATGCATGTTGTGAAACTGATAATTTTTAGCTAACATGATGGAAAATACATAAACTTGCCGAAACTTTAATAGATTTCCGAGATGGTCAAATGATGACGATTTTGTTCAAACAAAATATGAACATGACCAATAAGATAGGCCGAAGATCAAACGATAAGGCCATCTCTCAACTCGAAAAAGAACTCTACAATATAGAAATCCATCTTGAGCTTTGATCATGATCCTTAAAGATGGGTACTCGAGTGTCCACTCGAAACATTGGGCCCCTCAGCTCAAACCTCCAAACATACATTATATATCCATAAACTAAATATCTATATATTATATGGTGGATCAACTCAAGTATAACCTTGATAAATAAACTATTTGATGATGTCCTCTATGATGATCCTATTCAACTCATGCATGTTTGGGAAGGGTCATGAACCATAGGAATCAAGAGAGTTTTTGAATTATGAAGGTCGGAAGTGGTCAATCGAGATACCAACGTATGTCCGTTGACTAAATTAGAAGACGAATGGCCTCTGCAAACCAACACCAAGATCATGATAACGAAAGGCACTAGAAGTGGTTATGGACAACTTTAATTAGGAGCACTGGGCAATAATATAATTATAATAAGGGTATTGGTATCTATTGGCTAAAGGGCCCGAAAAGTGTCGAATGTGGTGCAAAAGGGAAACCAATATATATTCCAAATATGGTTTCAATCCTCAAGTAGGTCGTTGCAAACTCTACTTGGAATGCAATGACCTAATTAAGTACAATATATTCTTGGATAATGGCCAGGGGAACAATCTTCTTGCATTTCATGACACTACTACAAAACAAGACATTGGTGAGGGGCATGCTTGTGACGGACCTTAAAGGGTCGTCACCAATGTAAAAAATGATGACGAACCTTAAAAAAACATAATTGTTATTGTATTTGGAGACATTCACTTAAGGTTTGTCACCAAAACTCTTTTCAGTGACACTTTTTGTGAGGGTTATTAAAGGCTCGTTTCCAATTCTCTCTTTAGTGACACTTCTAGTAATGATCCTTTAATGGCCCTCATCAATAACCATTAGTGAGGGTCATGGTTGTGACAGACCTTAAAGGGCCATCACCAATTTCACATATGATGACGAATCTTAAAGAACCATCATTATAATTGTCTTTGGAGATATTCCTTTAAGTTTTTTCACTAAATCTCTTTTCAATGACACTTTTGGTTAGGGTTGTGAAGGGCAAGTTACAAATTCTCTCTTTGGTGACACTTCTAGTGACGATCCTTTAATGCCCCCCACTAATACATTTTTTAATGACTTTTAGTGACAAGAAAAAATGTAATTCTAATGAGTTTTTAATTGATGATGCTATGTGACCATTTCTATAGGTATTATGCGTGTAGGTATTATGTGTGTTTGAGTTAAGTTTCCATGGCGGATTTTATTAGGTACTTCTTTCTTTGCTTCAATAGGGTCGCGTGGCTTCGTGAAGATAGATTTGTGTTTGTAGTCCATCTTGCCTCAAAGTTTCCACTTCACTGCATCCCTATTCACCTTGCAATCTAGAGCCATGTTTTCACGGAGATGAAAGATAAATGTTTGATATGTAATAGAATGGGAATAATGGTGTATTTCTGGGATGCATTGGATTCATCCCTTAACTGTTCCAACCACCTCTGGTTGTCCATATTGAATTGTATTTACTAAGAAAATAGGTCCTTTCCTTTTGAATGTACTTCTCTCCATACCCTCTGCCCAGGATTTGCGGAGTCGCTTTTCTCCCAAAAATGGTCAATCTCAGGCCTCTCCTAATGTACTTTTCCTTCATAACTTTCTCTTCTTGGGTCACGCCCAACAGAAAGAGTGGCTGATCCTTCCCTTAGTGGTTCTTTTTTAAAAGTGGGAAAAGTAGACATCAACACTTTAAACACAATTTGCATACAAACTTTGCTTCAAACAGTTTCCTGGCAAGTGGAAATGTTTTTAGAGAAAGAGTGGCCGATCTTTCCTCAAGTTGCTCTATTTTGTGAAGTTGAAAGTATATGTTGAGGAGAAATAGAATCTGCTGCTTTTTGCAGGCTCTCTTTTTAAGGGGTAGTGAAAGTAGATATCAGAAATCTAAGCACAAATTTCATAGGATTTTTCCCTTAAATAGTTTGCTTAAAAGTGGAAATTTTCTCAAAGAAAGAGCAACCACTATTTCCTCAAGTTGTTCTATTTTGGGTGTTGGAAGTAGATGATGAGAAGAAAGAGTGTATATTCCTTCCTCCAGGTATTTTTTTAGGAGTGGGGAAAGTATATATCGACACTCTAAACAAAAATTTCCTAGGAAAATTGCTTCGCACAGTTTGCTAGCAAGTGAAAATATTCTCAGAGAAAGAGCGATCACTCTTTCTTCAAGTTGTTCTATTTTGGGGTTTTGAAAGAATATGGTGAGGAGAAACAACATTCGTTCCTTTATCTAAGAATTCTTTTTTACAGGTGGGGAAAGTATATATCGGCACATTAAAAATAAATTTTGTAGAAAATTTGCTTGAAACAGTTTGATGGAAAGTGGAAATTTTCGTAGAGAAAGAGAGGCTTCTCTTTCCTCATGTTGTTCTAGTTTGGGATAATGAAAGTATATGTTGGGGAGAAAGAGCGTATGCTCCTTCCTCTAGGGTTTATTTTATGGGCTGAGGAATGTAGATAGTACCTTAATCACAAATTTGATAGGAACTTTGCTTTAAACAGTTTTCCTGCAAGTGGAAATTTTCTCAGAGAAAGAGGCGACTGCTCTTTCCTCAATATGTGCTATTTTGGGGTGTTGAAGATAGAAATTGAGGAGAAATAGCGTCCCTTTGGTGGAAGTATCAACGATCCTACATTTAATGAGTCTCTTGTTTACTATTTTAGTGGTGCATGTCCCTTCATCAATGGTATCCACACTCCTACACTTAATGAGGCTCTTGTTCCATTTTTAAGTGGACCTAATGCTAGAAGTATTTCGAACCCTCCAAGCAATTCAGACCTCTCGGTGAAAATTTTTCATCATGGGTTTATTTATGGATTTGAAAACCTCTCCTTCACTATTCGGAAGGACATTTTATCCCATCCTCTCAGCTCGAAGTCCATTCCTTCAAGTTTTCCAGTTTTTTTTCAGGGCAACAAGACGGTTCGACCGCTTCTCAGACCTCTTCTCTCAGTTCAATGGCGACCCTTGCAGACAGAATGGCATTCCTAAAGTCCAGTGTCGAATACTTCAAACAACACCTATGAAAGTTTTATGATGTAGTATGCTTGGGTATCAAAGCGCATAGATAGTCAGCCGACAACATGATATATATCTCTCAATAGTTAATCTGTTAGGACTCGAGAATTGATGATTTGGAATGCAATTTGATTGAACTAATGGGGATAATCGATACTATAAAAGATGAAATTTTGAAGATGTCTAGGATGTCACAGTACATCCACTGCCAGGAATCCCCCTCTGTGGACATGAGAATTGTTGAGGAAACCTATGTTCAGCAGCAAATGTTTTTTTAGAAGAGCTCCCTACTTTGATGAGTCATTACCTCCATTGTGGAAAGTTTAAATGTTTTTCTGCATCTTGTTAAATTTACAATTTTTAAGGGTTTATCTCTCCCTTGTAGTTACAAATAATAGGCAACAAATTAGAAATTATTAAAGAGCCAAAATGGGAAATCTATTTATGCTCCCAGGCTCTCCTTTTTGTAATGAATGGTTGTGCATAGCCTTTTGAATACAAGCTTAATTACCTTGTTTTTGTTAAACAAAAAGTAGGTCAACTCTTGAGTTTTAGTAATTTTGAATAATGTATATGATTTATGTGAAGATTTAAATAATTTAAAGAGCGTCAAACCATGCGAGGAGCACGGGGATGGGATGGAAAAGCAACAGTTGATCCTTAGATGTATGAACCCTTTTAGAAATGATTATTATCTCAGAAAGAGAGGCCGATCCTTTCTCTAGTGTTTCCAATTTGGGGTTGGGGAAAGTAGATGTTCAGAAGAAAGAGCCTCAAAGCTCGTGCACTCCATTCAGATATATGTGTGTTAGACGGCTAAGGACGCATGTCCTTTATTGATTCCACCTAATATAATTCGTAATTCAAATATGTAATACAAATTCGTGTATACTATTTAACTCTTACTAATAATATATTATATCGACAAATATTTCCAACCTATATGGTCCAAGGGATCCTTACTCAAACAATTAGTCACTCATTCATCCACATCACTTTGAACGCCTTCCAATGAAAATAACAGATTACCTTTTGAGCATTCAACGACACCTCCTTATCTCATGGATTTATTCTAAGAAACGATTACATTATATCCAATTAGGAAGGATCTTCTCCTCATTCTGAAATTGATTCCTTCTCAAAAAACAATAGCATGAAATCTACATGAGATTGTTGTTACTACAACTCTGAACATTTTCTTCATAGTGAGGAACGTTTTCTAATTTATCATCTTATGGAGAATGATAGCATACAATAATTATATTAAACTGTAGAGCATTGAATTATTTGATAATATATATTAATGGAAAAAATATTATTTGTTTAAAATAAATATTATTTTTAATGTGCTCCTATTAATTTATATTTTGTAAATCGCTTCTCAAATGGATTTTTGTTCTCAACAATGTGTGGACCTCCTTTTGAATTGATTGAAAGTTTCTGAAGGAATCTCTTTTCTAGATAGAAAAATATTGCATAGTATCATCATTCATGATGGATGTATCATTGTAAATGTTACCAAGACTTTAAATGTAGGTTTTCAATTTCCCTATCCATTAGAAGGCATAGATACATTGTCAGAGGAAACTGGTGGTTATATTCAATGACATGCATTTGATATCATTAGCCACATTGGATTTGCTTTTCACAAGAATTAGGTGAATGATATACCAACTTCTACTTGGACTGATATACAAATGTGAGTGGGACTGATTTTGTTGCGGGAATGTTTTTGGGTGACTTCTCCTTTGGTATTCTGGTGGATGGAGTGGTGTTTTCTTGTATGGCATGTTGTCTAGGGTTAAGTAGTGGAGGTTTTGTTGTATGGATGATTAAAAGAATCATAGATTTTAATACATAAACATTGCTTTCTGTTGAAAGCAATTTCAACAATAATCAATTTGAAACTACGTTGAAAGCATTAAGACAAAATCACAATAGGAAACTGAGGCCTTAGTGCCTAATAAAAATTATTGGGAACCCAAGGCAAAAGAAAACACTTTGAACCACTACACATGGCCTATTGAGGGTATTATTTACCTCTAAGTGAGACATTGGCACCATTATGAGGTTTTTGCTAGCATGTATGAGTATTATGGTTTTATATAATGTTATAGGAGGAAACATAGCCCTATCCCTTAGACCATAAGGGAAGATTTGAAACAAACCTATGAACTCCCAATACAATTCCTTTCATCCTAATGAAACCTTTTAGGCATCCACAACCATGAACAATGCCTCGAATCACCATGCATAACATCACAAATGTAAGACTCGGTTAGAGATTATTATTATTATTATTATTTTATATTATCGTGTTATTAGAGCTTAAATAATTGCAATCAACAATTGGTCTTAAGGATGGAGTTTTGGCAATTACTTCCTAGACTACATCTTGTCCCTCCTAACTATTTGTTCCCACCAAAGAATTTCCTTTCTCTAAGGATTTCAACTCTACAGATAGTATGAGTTATAAATATCTCCTCACAATACTAATGACAAAAGAAAGACTATATATAAATCCTTATAACCTACCATTCCCTATCTAAAAATAAAATATGAGTTTGACTCATGTTCCCTCTTAATCATATTGTCACATAAAAGAAATATTGTAATACTACCATATCCTTCATCCATTTTATATCACCATATAACTGTATTTTAAAAATAGTATGGTATTAACCCTTCATACTATTCCATAAGGAATTATGAATCCAAAAACAACCATTCCCCTTTTTCAGAGTTCTTATTATCCTTTTTCAAATTGTGAAATATAAAAATGCATTATCCTTTCTCCTATATAGCATGTTACCCCATAATGAATTATGTTATAAAACATTACACTCTAACTAACAATGCATTACACCATACAATAAAAAGATGATAAGATATTAATCTTTGTTTATAATGAAATATGGTATAAAATATTACACTATAAATTAACAATACATCACACATGCCCTAAAAAGATTACAAGATATCAATCTTTCTTTATAATGAAATACAGTATAAAAATATTACACTCTAAATAACAATGCATCACACCATGCCAAGATATAAACAAATATTAGTTTTTCCTCTAACTACCATACATGAATACTTCTTCACCCATATCGCCATCACATATTCATTTATCTAATGTCATAACCACAATTAATGTACGGTCCATAATAATTTCCAGTTCTTGGCAATTTAACAATACATCCCTATGTATGATAACTTTCACTTATTTAATAATAGTGTATTGACATATTACTCGTCTTACTTATCCATTAGTTACAATATATCGACAGCAAGATAACTTTAATATATTGTTATAGATGTCATTAAATAGACACACTCATAATATAATAATCTTACTTCAACTGATACAGATACTAAATTTCATTTAGTCATGAAACGTATGTCAATATATACCCTTTCCTGAACACACTATATTTTTAATCTTTTTTTTCCTCGGATGCGTCCACGGAATAATAGCTGGCGGGCCCACCCGAAGGGGCCTTCACACCCTCGGCACATTTTGCGTACCTAACCCCAAGAGTGTCGAGGAGAATGGATCCTGCGACCTCACATGCTGGGAGGCCTAACTACGGGTGCTCGACCGATTGAGCTAACTCTTGGGGCTGCTATATTTTTAATCTTATTCATGAAACATATAACAATATATATATTTTCTTTTTACATGTTATTCAATAACTGAAATACGGTATATATATATAAAGACACATTACATAAATATCTCTCGAATAAGCATACATCACTTATACTCACAGATCTGTTTCATTATATTATAGGCCTCAAAGGTGTGCATAAATTATTTAAGCGCTCTTCTACTAATCGAGAGCCATACATCATTCATGTTCATTTTCGAATATTCTACCCGATAAGAATCCGATTAAGGCGCTGTTGGTTTTAGTAATTAAGTCCTAGGATTTAATAGAAATTAGTTTAGGTGACAGCCAGGTCACCCTATCAAATCCTTAAATAAATAAATCGGTTCACACCATTACATTCTTAAACAAGATCCACAAGGTGGCGATGTCCCCGACATTGGTAGTGGGGGCATTGTCAAGTGTATATGAAATTGTCATTAATTACTAAAAGTAGTTGAAGGATCACCGAGACTCTAGTGTATGCAACTTGCATGGGATCTATTTTTTTGTTGCAAACACAAGTTGTGAGCACTAAAGGCAGGAAACAGTTAAGTGCAAAATGAAGGGCTTGAATTGAAGCCACGTGCTTTTAACAAAATGGATGACACTAAGCAAATAAAAAGTCGACAGAAAAACATAATGCTCAGATGAGGAAATAACTCACTGTGTAATTAGAAATATGGTAGAGCTGGTTGAATATTAGTATAAATTCAAAGTATTTTGATCACTAACTAATTCAGCTACATTGCATGCATGATAAACAAACGCATTGAAAACAAGATCACAAAAGCTTCTTGCCTTTCGCTCCTACAAATGTATATCCAAATATCCAAATGTATATCCAAATATCCAATAGTGAATTTACATTGAACTTTCTACCCTTGGGAAATGTTGCCAACTCCAAAAAGCATTCCTCTGATTCATCATCAAGGACATTTATACTTGTTTCTAAACAATTACGAAGCTTCTTTCTATGATATTGTGATATAGATTCTGCTCTTGAAAGTTTCCTAGCATTTTCACAAATTTGCTGGGGTTCATTGCTCAAAGAGCTCCCAATCACCTTGAGGGCAAGTGGTAAACCCTTGCTTTGTATTTGAACATTGAAAAATGCCAGCCATATTCAAAATTGCATTTTGCAGTGGCATAATCGGTGATGTGGCAGAATTGGCAATGTTTTTTTCCTGCACATTGCAAAAAGATAATGAGCAACTATGTTTGCATGGTTTTTGCAGTTGACCGTAAACTGAATTTGCAAGGAAGCTTATCTCTTTTGATTGAAAAACACATTATGTCTCAAACATTGGTATGCTCATTTAAACAAGTATGTAATTGAAAAGAAATTTATCATTATCAAAATGTTCAACAAGAAATTTATATATTTTCAAAAGAAATAATTGAAAACGTGGAGATCATCAGCGTACAGAATCATAGCTTCATGAAGTAATCAAGTGAATTTGGCATACCTGTGTTGGAGCCTAGGTCGTAGCTATGGTAAAGCTACGAATTTTGAGGAAAAAGCACAAGTATTGAAGGAAAGTGCTAATTTTGAACAAGCACCAATTTTTGGGTAGAAGCAGACGGTGCGCAGTACGGTGCCAGATGGACGAGCTTAGCGCAGATTACGGACCGGAAATCACGGAGCTCGCGCGCACACGTCAAAGGAAAATAAATGTGGCCGAGTAGAGAGATCAGCTACCATAATAAATGAAGCGACGTAGTAGAGGGCTCAGCTACCCTCATTAAGGCTAAGTACAAAATTTATGGTTGCTTTAACGAAGGAAGAGCAACGGACCAAAGCATTGAAGGCGAAGGACAAGGAGCAGTAAACGATGAAGCAGCACCCATACCCACAATCTGCGCTGGAAGTCATGGAACCTACAGGAAACGGCGACATGACTGCAAGCGGCGCCTACAGTACACCTAGCCATGCCCGTGGTTAGGGTTTTTGGGGAATACTGCTGGGAAAGGCCCACAGTTTTGTAAAGGTGTGACCGTCATGGCCACCTATATATATGTGTAATCGTAAAGGATAGACGTTAGTTGGTTAGTCAGTCAGTTAGTAAGCTAGCCAGTCAGTCTTCTATTGTGTTGTTAGAAGACGAGGTAGAGCCGGGATAGCCGTGGAGTTAATCCCTGAGTTGCAGACAGTCTGAGTTGACGTCTGAACTATTGTAATCTCTGCAGAGGAAGAGACTAGATCGAGAGAAGGGCTCCCAGCTAAGATCTAGGGGTGCAACTATGTGCGCAGCAGGATTGTAATCCCCATTCTATGATTAATATAAGTTACTCCCCGTGGACGTGGTTTCCCTGTGGAGGTGAACTTCATAATTATCCTTGTTGCGACGCTGTGTTGTGTGATTGCATGTTTTAGTTCACTATCTGTGTATACATGAACATTGCGTTATCTTTATGAATATGCTAAGTAAGTTCGCAAGCTCTCTTGATAGCTATAATTGTTAAGTGTTGAAGAAACCTGTAGAACGCTGCCGCTACGGCGATTGAGGCATGCATTACTACGTTGGGCGCACAAGCAAGAACAATACCTAGGGTATCGACACAGAGGGTAATCGCCTCGTGCGCTGGAAACGAGGGACCTCGCGGTTAAGCTGGTACGAGTTGCCGCGCCGTCGCGCTGAGAGCTATAGAGGAGTAAGGCATTCCACTTGAGAACTCCCGTGAGAGGGGAGAAGACCGCAGTCTCCACATCGCCAAGGTTAAGGAAACTTGATTCCTTAGCCCCCCCATAGCCACTTCGGGTGAGACCTCGAGCTGCGGTGCAGCTCGTTGCCGAGAGGGCCAGTGCGCCAAGGGGTTTTGTTGCTGCGCTTCATTAAAACCCGGGTCTGTCCAAAAGCATCCAACAACCTAGAAGTACAAAAATATTCAAGAGATGACATAAAAGTGATACTGACCTCGTGCAGGGTAAACATAGAGTATCTTTGGCTTCTGTTTCAACAGGTGACCGCTACCTTCAAAGTCATTGAAAGGAATTTAGCATTCGAGTTACATAATGAATAACAAATACAAAATTATAAATAATAAGTAGAGTGTATTGACAAATACTTTTTTACCTGAACAAGTCTTAAGAAGGTGGAATAGTCACTATTGGTTGTATAATGCTGAAGCGTTAAGCCATGCAAATTCCTGTGAGGTTATCAAGTAACCAAGACAAATGATAAACTGCTTCATATGTTAAATATTAAACTAGCAATGCAGCATTCTGCTCAAGTTTTCTTTTGCACCTGCATTATGTGTTTCAGCATATGTAGATGCAATATGTCTGAGCAGAGGTTGATGTCTGCCTTTAAAATAATAATGTACTTCTTCACAAAAATAGATGTTGTGAAGTCTGCATCATGTTCTTCTGCCTGTCTTGAATTCTTGTCAGCTATGATCATACCTGGAGAAATTGTGTTTGCATGGTTTTTCACTAAAACCAAGGATCTTAAACTTCATATTAGTGTGTACTGTTACAATGTGGAGTCCTTTGAGCACTTGTTTTGTCTGAAATCAGGCAACTGAATTTGACATTTCAATTGTTAAAAAATAAAAATAAAAGTTGTATGACATAAATCCAAGGTAAGGATGTCTCGAGTTACATTTTATGTTTTACCTTAGCCTAATTAATCTTCGATGGATTGTCAACATCTTGATTCGGCAACAAAAAATCAATGACAGCACTTTCGTTGGTGAGCATTGTTGTTGATAGATGTACACAAAATGGCAAGGCAATAAAACTTCAAATATAATTCCTGCAGTAACTCTAGAAGATGTAAAACATAAGAAATCATATTGATCATGATTGAATGCAGGACAGGTTAAAACCATTGCTAAGTATAATTTAGAAAATTAACTTGCTGAGCATATGACAGAGAGAAATTAGATTGAAAGAAGAGTTACAATTCAACTTTATTTTTGAACAAAATTGAAAAGGCAAAATATTTAACAGAATATTTTAGCGACTAGTTCTTTTTTTGTTGGCCAGATTTGACTGTGTATCTCTATTGATTAAAACATGGAAATTGATAATGAAAGTTAGCAAAAATGGATATCATTAACAGTTTTCTGATGCATTGACATTTTAAAAGAGCAAAAATGTGTAATTCCATACTAATTTCTACGGCTACATTTGAAAACTCTACTACTGAAATCAAGTCTCTACATTTCTCTGATGAGAATATCAAAATGCTATAGCTGCTTTGAATTCTGAATCCTTATTACTGAAAGCAAGCTTCCAGATTTCTCTGATAAGAATATCAACAAAAGGGAGTGTGCAAATTTGGATCTCTTTATTTGTGCATAGAGTTAAAAGAAATGTACCTTGAATACTGAAAGTTTTAAAAATTGAAAGTTAAGACACATGATAGAGAGAAGACCTTGTAGCTTAGCTAGACAAGTATGCGTTGTAAGATCACCAATATTGACTAGTGTAAGGATTATGAAATGTGTTCACAGAGCAATGTCATGAAATGCAGCTTGAATATTTAATCTCTTAAAGCTACATACTAAAACATGTAATAGAGAGATAATCTTGTAACTCAATCAATATTTGCAAAGGAAAGAATTAACAAACATAAGTAAGCAAGAAAAACTTACCTTCGTTTATTTCTTTTGTCATCAACAACAACATTGCATTGAATGATATTGTTTCTAAGAGGCCCAACTCTAAACAAGTTCTTCCTCCCATCGAAAGCAAAATCTTTGCCACCTAGTTCAGTATGACTATATATTTTTTTGACTTTATTGATAATTTTTCTACACAAGATTTTATTGGCAAATTCTTGTTCTTGATCCCTACGTTCAGCAGTTATTTTCACCTGAAATCGAAGGAAGGAAAATTATCATCTGCCTTAACAGAATCTAATAAATAAGACAGATAAGACAGACAATAGAATGTTGAACTTACTTACATTGTATTGGAGCGAGTCCTGGACATTAGTAAAGCTTAGTCTGAAGTGATTACAGAGTAATTTAACAGGTTTATGAGCTTGACCTTGTCCAGGTCCTTTGGTTAGAACATAATGCAAGAGCTCTGGCAGTTTTAGTGCCATTTAAGGAGGCAATGGAGGTGGGGATGGGACATTTTCAACTCCCAAAGAAGGACCCAACTGTGGTTCCATTTGAGGAGAAGTTACGGGTGGTGTTGGAAGAATTTCAGTTGACTGAGTATAAGAAGGCTCTGGTTCATCATCCGGGTCTGAAATATTGTTGGTTTCCACTGTAAAACCTGTGTTCAAAGTACATGAAAATTATGTGATTCAGATTCCCAGAAACACATAAAACTTAAAGACTATGGACCAGAATCCAGATGATTTGTTTATTTTGGGTAGAAATAAATAAAACATTTTGTATATTACTTTGGTTAAGAAACAACAAAGGCAGCAAATATTCATGACTACAAACCAGCAAACTGGATCAAAATTCTTTAATCAGATTCCAACATATCGTCAACTAATCATGCCAACCCAAATTTCTTCAATCGTATTCAAATATACCCAAAAGTACAAGTTTTTGACCAATATCCAGATGATTTTACAATTTTAATTATAATGAAAGAAAAATCACCAATTATTACAAAGAAAGCTGATGTCCAGAGAACAGAGCTAGCACTTGGGAGTTGAAAGCAATTTAACATAGAGAAAATTTACTTTTAAGAGGATTTATATCTATTCAGTGACTGTTTTCAACACGCCTGAGTAGATTTAAAACAAAAACATAATAAAAGGAGAATGACCCAACAAGTCTTCCATCTGTATTTATAGGTATATATTATACTGCATGAGAATTTGAACAACACACCCAAATGACCATACCCATTAGCCAACAAAGAAATCGAAGATGATTTTGATATTAGACTACAAACAAATAAGATGGTCTGTGAATTAATGATAAAAACCAAGCTCGAAACTAGATACCAACACATTAATACTTCTTAAGAAACGAAAATGGATCTAAGAAAGCTTCAATTGTTTTTATGAAATCACATATTTAATCAAGATAGCATTCAGTCAAATTGATTGATTGGGCAAAAAGTAGAAAGAATGAAAAATATGCCTATACAAATCGAAGTTGGCATAAAAACCTAGAGAATGATTCAGAGCTATAGTAAACGCAAAGCAAAATCTGAATGGTCTAAAAATTATTGACAAACACCAAGTTCGGAGCCGGAGGGAAGCATATGTCCGCCTCCTGAGCAAAAACGAATCCAATTTAGAAACAATTGCTTTAAACTCAAACCAAACACACAACATATACAAATGCAACACACCATTTCAGCACAAACTAGTAATTTGTTTCAAATCTATGTTGCAAAACCTACAACAAACCAAAGCAAGCTCAACATAAGAAAATTACTGCAATTAAACCAGTTTTTTAATCGGTTATTGATTCTAAATATGATATCAATATCAATACATGATAAACAATGTAGCAAGTAAGCAAATCACTAAACATTTGCAAATATAGAAAAAATCATCATTCGATTGTAGACAAATACGATGGTCTGAAAAACATAGAGGAAAACTAACCTCAAGTCAGAGAGCAATGCTGCTTAAAACGTTTTAGCAGTCCTGAGCCAAAACAAACAGAACAGATAAATGATTATTATTGTTACAAGGCCATACATGTATCCAGGCATTGATTCTAGAAATCAAGAACATTTTCAAGAATCAGAAAGACACAAAAGCAAAGCAGTTACTGCTACATCACCACATTTGATTTAGTGACTGATTATAAATAGCAAGAAAACATACAAGAATCAGCAAATGCAGAAGCAAAACAGTTTCTGTTACAACACTGCATATTTATCTAGCCATTGATAATGTAAATCAAGATAGCATTCAAGAATCAAGAACGTTCAGAATCAAAACCAATAAGAATGAAACCCAAGAACTATAACCGAACCAAACTACTTGAAAACATAGCAAAAAGCTAGAAACCATTATTAAGAGAAAACTAGAAAAATCCAGGGACAAAGTCAAACTAAATGCACATCAAAGACTGAGCATTTCCACATGTCGAGCATCCCTAGATATAACAGAAACAAAAAAGCCTCAAGCATACATTAAATGTAGCTACTGTAACTCCATTAAAGTAAAACTCCAAGATGACAAACAATCCATACGCATGTCAAGTAATCTCCTATTATGCTAAAAAATTGAAACCCAGGTCAGATAAAGCTCCAACAAACTAAAATAGTCAAAGTCAACTTAGATAAAGCTTGAAGAAGTTGACACATTCAAGTACGCATCAAACAGAATTCAAAAATATGCAATGTACAATAGAAAAACATCAATTTTCAGCAAAAATGCCAGAAGATAAATTGGATTCTAGTCCTTATTCTGAGATGGTTTTACAATTCAGCTACAAACAAGTACAATGGCCTGAAAAATCATTCAGAGAATCACCTCAGAGTTCTTACCAGACTGTGTAGAGAAAGAGATCATTGTCGCAGTGAACACTGTGATGGCTGGAAACCGGGAAGTGAGAAGGAAGAGTCTATGAACACACAATATAGTGAAGTGGGCTGATCCCTGCAGGTTATCACCATACAATCAGTGTCATTGTGTAAGATTGTCTGATTTCATTTGGGTATTCAAAATATAATAAGACAATTAGAAGACATAAATAAGTGTATATGTACAAATTTGAGATAGAAAATGACCTTATCTGTCAGCGCATGTTGATGTCTGGTTTTAGAATAATGAATGTACTTCTTCAAGAATTTAACAGTGATGTTCTCACTTTTGGAATGCGTTGTTTTAGAGCATTCAGAAACAACAACCATGATACCTGAAGATGTGATTAACCCTGCCCTTTCTTTCATAATTTGAGTTTTTTAACAAAGTTCAATTTTCATTCTTCCCAAACATGAAGAATGGAGCAAAAATCCAAAGAATGACTTATATCCATTTTCTTCTGATTTATGTAGCTAAAGCTGAGAATTAACTAGGAAAAAAAAATGATGAAAATGTACCGTAAGCACGATAGGTAGCCTTTTTGATGAAGTGAACTTATCCAAGATTTAGTATTTGTTTCAAGTCACAACAGTAAATCCATAATCATGATCACAAGGGTAAATTCACCATTCTAACTCATAATGACAGGGGTAAATTCATGAAATAATTCCTATCTAGCTGGCATTGAGCAATATATGGTTTTCATATAGAGGCAAAGTTTGCACATTGCATGGCATTTTTCAGAAAACATTGCAAAGATTTGAATTGGAAAATCAGATTCAACAATAATAAGCGGAATCCCAAATCTGAAACCAAAATCATTAGACAAAGAAAAAGCAAAGCAATTAGATGACCGAAATTGTGAATCTAGTCAATATTATGTATCAATAATTCTATATCATTTTACACAGCTGTAACAATTTTATAACCATGAAAGAGGTAGAGAGAAAAACAATTTAGCAATATTTTAACGAAAGTTCTTTCAGTTGCATCAAGTTTATAAATATGTAAAAGGTTTTAAAACCACATAAATTTACAAAATGTATAATGAGAACATGCATTTGTTCAAGTCATAGCATATGCACTTTGCATCAAAAGCTAAGATAAGTCACGCTTTGGCAAAATCTGCAGCAGTGACAACAGAAGGCATGTTGCAGTAGCATGTGCAGGTTCTATCATTCCTGCATATGGACCGTGCATTACTATCAGCAATTGTGCAAAGAGTATAAAAACAGACATGAAAATAAGATACGTAGCAAATGCTAATTTAAATGGAAAACAAATACTGTTGACTGTTATATTTCTGTCTTTTTTTCTTTCCCATACATTGGTCATTGGAATGGAAAAAATATTAAAAAAAAAACAATTGCAAGAGCTTTGTGATTATGGAAAGAATATAAAAACAGATATGAAGATAAGATATGTAGCAAATGCTAATTTAAATGGAAAACAAATACTGTTGACTGTTATATTTCTATGTCTTTTTTTCTTTTCTATACATTGGCCATTGGAATGGACAAGATATAAAAAAAAAACAATTGCAAGAGCTTTGTGATTGACAGTAAACCGATGCAAAAGGCAAAAAAATCTATTAAAAGTGAACAGGGTTTTGGTAATCTTGTACTAGGGACGACTCCTATGCTTTTATTAGGCTCAGTGCTTTTTGCAATCTTCAAATAAATGAACACAGTAACAAAACTGAATTTCAGATACATTAAAATTGAATCTTCAAAAAGCCGTTGAAGGTTATTATTGATTAAACAATAAATAGGACAACTGACAGGTATATAAGCAATGAACATGATTACAATGCAAGGGTTGTGTGAATGGGAAAAGAAAAATTATTTAAAATTGTGTGTATTTTATAAAAAACAGGTTCAAATAAATCATAAAATAAGTTGCAATAGAGAGTGTTTGAAATCTATTTTGAAATATTGAATCGAAGCTTAAACAATGGAAAAATTGTTCAAAGTGTTTGAACAAAAAGGAAAATTATGATCATACATTTTGTTCAAAATTTTTTGACTTCGACAATTCTGTTGTTCATTGCCAAAGTGTAAAGCCCTTGTTGCTTCAATTTGCAAAGATTGTAAATGGCTGAGGAAACACTATTGGAGTATTGTTCATAAGAAATAGCCAGAACATCGGGACAACATTCTTTTAATTGTGTGCCTCTAAGTGTACATTCAATAGTCCCTTCTTCAGTCTCTAGCTTACATTGTAATATATGTTCATAAGTAGTTGGTGTTTCACGATTGCAAAATGTACAAAAAACGGTGCTTTGTATCATTGGCAGTTTACACTGTGTGCAAATGCAGTGGTAGGGTGGTGCAAAAACATTTTTTACTTTCAATGTCCCATATACCTGTTCTAGGCAAGTAAACAGAAAACATAAAAAAACATTGCAATGAGCATGTTTTGATACGAAGGCCATGCTAGGAAAAAGCACAGAATCGAATTTATGAAAACATGTTTGCAAATGCAGGTTTTGCAACATGGTGTTTGAAAACATATCATTGTAATGAGTTGTGTTGCTGCTAATTGGAATACTAAATCTGGAACTATAAAAAAGACATTTTGACAAGCAAAAAGTCTATATTTTCTTTATACCAGAAGCAGAAAACTTTGATGTCAATAATGCAGCAGGCTGAACATTTAAGAAAAAATAAAATCTGTTTTGATAACTATGAAATTGGTGAAACTACATATAAAGAACTTGTTTAATTGATAATGAAATGACAAAAAAACATTTCAAGTGGCATTAAAGGAGACATTGTTCATATCTCACCTGTGTTTTAGCTTCAATTATTGGAAGCAAACTTTGTATTGCGAATTCATCATTTAGGGGATCTATAAAAGTTGCTTGTGAAGCCTTCATAAGATGAGTTCCTTTTGCACCTGGTCTTACGATATTTTTTATTAGATACAGAGGCGGTTCGTCAAGTGCAAGTTGTTGTTGCACTCGGACAAAGAAATTTGTATAGCTTTCATTGACCTGAAACTAAACATGAATAAGTGAAGAAGAATTAGTGAAGGGGGGTTGGGAATAGACAAATGTTTTTTGTTATGGGTTCTATCTTTTTTTTTTGTATATGCATCTAGCAGTAGATACAGCAGGTAAGAAAAAACATAAAAAATGAAATCAAATATAGTGAAAAAAAATTGTTTAAAGAGAATCCACTTTACAGTTGCATAGTCGTTTGTACTTTCACCATCTCTTATGTAGAAGTCCAATTGCTTATTGTTGTATTCACAGCCAACAACTATGACTGCAACAGAACCAATGACATATGTCTCATCTGATGTAACCAGCTCATTGATTGTTGTATCTGGTGGAAGACAATGCATTTTGCATACTTGGTCAATTGTCTCTATGACAGTTGTTGGCAATATCGCTATTGAATTTATTGCATCTCCTCGGTCATATTGACCTTTCTTTTTCAGTTCAAAACCAGAAATTCTGACACTTTTGCCAGGCAAAAAGAAATTACCAAAGCGATTTATCAAACTATCATTAATTGTAACTGTCATTGTCATCAACCCATTTTTGTCAACAACATCTGCATGTAGAATATTTGTCTTTACAGGGGAGTTTTGGTTACGATTTTGTGCAGGTCCATAGACAACCAAAACATCCCCTTCAAATACATGTCTATGTGTTGCAGTACATAGCTGTATTATTGATGATGGTTCAACTGCCATTTGCTTTAATCTGTGCATATTTAAAAATATCAAAAAGTGAAAGAACAAATGGATTAGTCTTTGATTCAATGTTGAATTTTGTATCGAATACACTAAAATGAAATTAGTAGAGAAGCTGAACTAGATGCTTCATTCAAATGTTTGAATTTGTGTTAGATACAAGATGAAACAATGTAGTCAAAAATATTGAATGAACAAAGCTATTGGATAGGAACATTACTTCTTAGGACTATTTGTTGGCTGCGACAGTATTGGCATTGCAATAGTCTCTGGAGCATCTTGTGAAGAAGAAACATTTATTTCTGTTGAAGGACTCTCTGATGTCGTAGACATGGCTAAATTCTCTCCTTCGTTGAGAATATTGTTTCTGATTAGTTGTTTTTTTGAAATGCTGTATTTTTTTTTTTTTCAATTTGCACATCCAATGAAGACTGAGAACATGTTAAAATATTCAAGAATATATTTCAAATATAAAAGCATCTTAAAAAAAGACAAAAAACAAGAAAGACAAAAAGCTGTATCAGTTCTTATATGCAAGTTGCAGGTACTGATAAGATACTAGTAAAATGATCTGACCAATATGCATCGGAAATGCTAAATGAAAGCGTGTCAATGTCTATGTTTGTCCAAAAATGGTCAATCATAGAACCATATTCTATTGTAGGTATGTTTGTTTTTAACTTTAGACATTTACTCTGCATAAACAATTCCAACCTCCTTTTTGATATTGTTTCTTTGTACATGTCAATGTTAAAGTCACCAGTTATTATGGTTAGCATTTTCTTGTTGTTTTGTAACATAACAGAGTCCAAGACATGAATAAGGTTGTTAACTGTTAGGATATTTAGACACTTAGGAGTTAGTTAAGATCAACTTGTGTAATATATCCGTTAGGGATAGTGTGTTTCTTTAGTATGCATTAGTATGCATTTGTATATACTTAATCCGACGGTCACGATATGTTTCCGACATAGAGTGATCCGACGGCTCAACTTCTCTTAGATCAAACCTAACCTTGATCCGTGGCTTAACACCCGATTGGTCCATGATCTCTATTTAAAGAGCATGGAGGGTCATTGTTAAGTTAATCGATTATGAGAAGCTCATTTGTAACTTTCTTTCTTTGCATAATAAATTGTCCCGTAGAAGCTATTTGACCGGGGCCGTGGAGTGTTTCCCTCAAGAGGGTTTAAACCACGTCAAAACATCGGTGTGTTGGTCTGTGATCTGTTTGTGTGAAGTGGTTGCTCTTGGTGTTCGGTCCTTTGGTAGTACCCTGTGTACCCGAACATGGTATCAGAGCTTTTATGAAGTGCCGCTTCCGGTTATGATCTAGATCTTGAACTGCTGTTGCCGAAACTCGAAAGGGTTTCTAGTTCTGGTATTTCTGTGCATTTCTGGGCTGTGGGAGGTGTTCCATTGCGTCCGGAGCGTCGTTTCCATTGGGAAATAGTTTTCGTTTGATCGAAAACGGTTCCTGGTTGCTCCAGAAACGCGTTTTTCATCAGATCTGAAGGTATAATGTTACAGTGACGCATTTTTTTATTTCGTTTTTGAAGAAAAAAAAAAATCTCATATTTCATTTTTTTTACTGTTAGTTTTTTTTTGGTTCGGATTGTTGCTTTCCCGTCTGCGTATGCTCTTTTCCGTGCACCTTGAGCGATCTCGGCAAATCAGAAACAGAAAGGGAAAGGGTTTTTTCGGCTGCGTATGCTCTTTGCCGTGCACTTTGCGCGATCTCGGCAAATCAGAAACAGAGAGAAAACGTAGACTTTCCGGGCAAGCTAACAAGATCTAACTCCACAAGTGTGGAAAAGTTTTTTTTGTTTCGTTTTGTGGTTTGGTTTGCAGGAAAAAGGGCAAGCACGCAAACCGAGCAAGAAGAGTAAAAAAAAAAAAAAAAAAAAAAAAAAAAAAAAAAAAAAGAAGCCCCCTTCCTCATTTCCATATTTTACATACTTTTTAAACTAGCTCACTTGGTCCAAAGTTGCTTTATTCCTTAATAGGTCTTGAGTTCAAGTCTTAGGAAGTTACTTTTAAAAAGAAAAGTGCATGCAATTTCTATTTTCAAGTTACTTTATTGTAAAAGTGCATCTCACTTAAATAATAAAAAAATAAAAATACAAGTGAGTCACTTAAGCTTTTTATTTATTGTTGCACTATTTAAAAGTAATATCATTGTAAAAGTGAAATCACTTATTTTACAAAAGTGATTCACTTAAAAGCAACTTTTTTGTAAAGTGATAGTCAAAAGGTTCATCTTGGGAAGAGGGGGGTTCTTTTTTTTGCTGGACATTCACTAGCTGCCACGTCACTATTGGGGACATCTTCAACAGTTTCTTTGTTCAAGCATAACTTCATCATACAAAGTCCGTTTTCAGTGCCGTTTTTTTTGAAACCGCCTATTTTTTCGAGCTCTTCACATCCAGACTATTGGTTTCTGTTTTTACAGCCATTAATTTACAAATATAGCCGCCCTTTGTGATATTCTACTTAACAGTTCCAACTATTTCTCATGGAAATCTCGTATGGAGGATGTTCTACGAAGTAGGGGACTTTTCAGAATTACAACAGGGAAAGAAAAAGAACCCACTGATGATGATAAGAAAATAAAATGGGCAAATAGATGTGATGAAGCTCGTGGATTGATTGGGATGTCAATCTCTACTGATTTGCGATTCCACATATCTGGAATTGATGAACCTAATGCTGCTTGGGACAAGTTGGAAACTGTGTTTGGTAAACACAATGAAATTCGAGGTCACCAACTCGAAAATGAGTTGATTTCTTTAAATCCAAGTGACTTTTCATGCATTCAAGATTATTTATCTAAGTACAAAACTCTCAAGCTCTTATGTGCAGAATGTAAGATTGAGAGGGAAGACAAACAATGCATTTATCATATTCTTTCCAAACTTGGACCTGCATATTCTGTTTTTGTATCTACATTTTACTCCATGAAAGCGTCATTGAATGCAGCTAGCTATCAAGAGCCTAGTCTTGAATCCTTTTGTGATTCCTTGATTAGGGAACAAGATAAACTCATTCATCTTGGAATAATCAACAATGCAGATACATCTGGGAAAGCCTTATTGTCCCAACAGAAAGAAAAGTCCAAGCCTCCCAAGAAACAAAATTTTCGCAATAATAAGTCAAACAAGGGTCCAAAACCCTCTCAGTCAACTCCTTCTTTAAAAAATGACAAAGGATCCAAGCCAAAAGGCAAGAAGACTGAGCGTCATTGCAACTATTGTGGGAAAGATAATCATGATGAATCTAAGTGTTTCAAGAAGATGGCAGCCTTGGAAGCAGCAATGAAGAAGCACCACATCAGCCTAGATTCGCCTTCAGAATCTACCTCTCATGGACATGCACTTTGTGCTTCTGGTTATTCTTATAATGCATCTTCTTCTTCTACTTCAAATGAATGGCTCATTGATTCTGGAGCATCTTATCATATGGCTAAGGATCAAGCCATCTTTTCTACTATGCATGAATGTAACACCAAACAAATATTTGTTGGTGATGATAGATCTCTAAGTGTTGTAGGAGCTGGAACAGTTCCAGTAGATAATGGTCATTTTAGTGATGTACTATGTGTTCCAAGAATTTCCTGCAATTTGTTATCAGTCTATCAGATCACTCATTCTGGTGAAGGTAAAACTGTGACCTTTACACCTCACCAAGTTGTAATCAAGGATTTTAAAGATCCTCAACAGGTTCTAGCTACCGGAATTGTTGATGATATTACCAGGTTGTACAAGTTTAACAACTTTGGGTCATCACCTTTCCCTTCAGTTTTTGTTGCTCATAGTGATAACTTGAGCAAACTTTGGCATGAGCGATTTGGTCACTTAAATTATCGCTCATTGCAACAACTATGTAAAGAAAATATGGTGACAGGTCTTCCGATGGTATCTTGCAGAGATGGTGTTTGTTCCGGTTGTGTACTCGGAAAACATCATCGGGACAGTTTTGACAAACGTGCCTCTTGGCACGCCTCGGTTCCCTTGGAGCTTGTGCATAGTGACTTGTGTGGTCCTCTTCCATCTGCTTCCTTTTCTGGTTTCAAGTATTTCTTAACTTTCATTGATGATTACACCAGACGCACTTGGGTTTATTTCCTAAAACTTAAGAGCGAAGTATTTAACATGTTCTTGGCCTACAAGGCCCTTGTTGAAAAACAATCTGGTCATCAAATTATCAAGTTAAGATCTGACAATGGAGGAGAATATGTTAACAAACAGTTCACTACTTTCTGCACTGAACAAGGCATCCAACAACAGCACACTGTTCCATATACACCACAACAAAATGGTGTAGCTGAGCGGAAGAACCGCACTTTAAAATAAATGGCTAATTGTATGATCCAATCTAAGGGACTAAGTCTTCAATTTTGGGCTGAAGCCATAAATTGTGCAAATTACATAGTTAATCGCACCCCCACAAAAGCATTACAAGGTATAACACCAGAAGAAGCATGGAGTAAAATTAAACCTGATGTAAGTCACTTTCGTGTGTTTGGTAGTGAAGCATGGGCTCACATTCCGGATGAAAAACGGAAAGCATTGCAGCCTAAAAGTGAAAAGTGCATATTTGTTGGATATTCTGAAGATGTAAAAGGTTATAGACTTCTTCAACCACATTCTCATGCTATAATCATTAGAAGAGATGTTAAATTTGATGAAAATATCTTGGCCTGCGAGCCTAACTCGGCGAGTGTGCCATCTTTGGCCTGCGAGCCTGATTCGGCGTTTGTGCCTTCTTCTTCTTCTTCCAACTTCCTTGACAGGTTTCCAACTCCAGTTTCTGATGATGACAGTGAGGATGAAAATCCACCTCCGCCTGCTCATGTTCCTCCAGTTGCACCAGCACAAGTGCTTCCTCGATGGGTCCGTTCAACATGTGAAGCAGCTGGTGATCTTGCCGGTGATCCTAGAGATCAACGTCGAACACGTTCTCAGTTTCAGCGAGCCTCTTCTCTTTTGGCTCAAGTTTCCGAGAATCATGATCCAGAAACTTTTGCAGAAGCTTCAGGGAATCCAGATTGGGATGTAGCCATGGATGAAGAATATCGTTCCTTAATGGAGAACGATACTTGGGATCTTGTACCTCTTCCAAAAGGAAGAAAACTTGTCAGATGTAAATGGGTCTACAGAACTAAGTATGCATCAGATGGAAGTGTTGAAAGACTTAAGGCAAGGTTAGTTGCCAAAGGTTTTTCTCAAGTTGAAGGGATTGACTACAATGAAACCTTTGCTCCCGTCGCCAAAATGAACTCCATCCGCCTTGTTCTTTCCCTTGCAGCCTTACACAACTGGGAAGTCCATCAAATGGATGTCAAGTCTGCCTTCTTACATGGTGATTTACAGGAGGAAATTTACATGGAACAACCTCCTGGCTATGTTCAGAATAACTCTAGCCTTGTTTGTCGCCTTAAGAAATCCTTATATGGCCTTAAGCAAGCTCCTAGAGCTTGGTATGCCAAAATGGATAACTTTCTCCTTGACACTGGTTTTTCTAGATGCCATTCTGACCCCAATGTCTATACCAAGAAAGTAGGAAACCATCTCATCATACTTGTTCTATATGTTGATGACCTTATTCTTACTGGTAGTGACCCTAAGCTTATAACCCATGTGAAATCCAGTCTGAAACAAACTTTTGAAATGTCAGACTTAGGACATTTGCATTATTTTCTTGGTCTCCAAGTTCTGCAAACCAAAGAAGGAATCTTTCTTTCTCAGTCTAAGTATGCTTGTGACCTTCTTCGTCGCTTTCACATGGAAGATTGTAAACCAGCCCCTTCTCCCTTCCAGTCTGGAGTCAAACTTTCTGCCACTTGTACTTCACCTGAAGTAGATGCCACATTGTATCGTCAGCTTGTTGGTTGTCTCTTATACTTGACTCATTCCCGTCCTGACCTTTCCTTTGCCGTTGGTAGAGTTGCCCGTTATATGCAGACACCTCATGAAAGTCACTGGAAAGCAGCTAAAAGAATACTTCGATATATTCGAGGTACAGTTCAGTTTGGGATTCATTACAGTACAGGGGGGAAACCTTTGTTGGTTGGTTTCACTGATTCAGATTGGGCCGGTGATCCTGATGATCGAAAGTCTACTGCAGGTTATGTTTTCAGTCTGGGCTCTGGACCTATCACTTGGGCTTGTAAGAAACAACAAGCTCTTGCTCTTTCTTCAGCAGAGGCAGAATATCGAGCAGCAGTTAATGCCAGTCAGGAAGCTTTATGGCTTCGACAGATCCTTTCAGAGTTTGGATTCGAGCAGCAGCAGCCTACTCCACTTTGGTGCGACAATCAAAGTGCCATCAAGCTTGCCAAAGATCCAGTTCTACATCAACGCAGCAAACACATTGAGCTACACATGCACTTCATCAGAAATCTTGTTCATGATCGTGTTCTTGAAGTGCTCTTTTGCCCTACAGATGATCAAGTTGCAGACATCTTCACCAAGTCTCTTACTGAAGCGAAGTTTTCTAAACTTCGATCTATGTTAGGAGTTCAGGAACTTGTCATTAAGGGGGGATAGGTTCTAATGCCTCCTTCCTTCTCCTAATAGTGTCACTTTTGTAAATCCTTCAATCCTATCCCAAGTTGTTCTTAAGGGGGGATGTTAGGATATTTAGACACTTAGGAGTTAGTTAAGATCAACTTGTGTAATATATCCGTTAGGGATAGTGTGTTTCTTTAGTATGCATTAGTATGCATTTGTATATACTTAATCCGACGGTCACGATATGTTTCCGACATAGAGTGATCCGACGGCTCAACTTCTCTTAGATCAAACCTAACCTTGATCCGTGGCTTAACACCCGATTGGTCCATGATCTCTATTTAAAGAGCATGGAGGGTCATTGTTAAGTTAATCGATTATGAGAAGCTCATTTGTAACTTTCTTTCTTTGCATAATAAATTGTCCCGTAGAAGCTATTTGGCCGGGGCCGTGGAGTGTTTCCCTCAAGAGGGTTTAAACCACGTCAAAACATCGGTGTGTTGGTCTGTGATCTGTTTGTGTGAAGTGGTTGCTCTTGGTGTTCGGTCCTTTGGTAGTACCCTGTGTACCCGAACATTAACAAGATTATTTGGTTTGTTATAAATATTGACAAGATGGAGAATGTTGTCAGGGAGCATAATGTAAGTGACAATTGCCTCGACTGATGGCTTGTTAACAAAAATTGTTTTCATAATAGGAATCTTCTTATTGACAACTGTCAGAAGGCCATGAACTGAATGTGTTGCAGTGCAATTGTTTTGGTTTACAAATGCTGCACTAGTAGGTGGCAAATTCATATGTGTTTCTTGCAAACAAAGAATGTCTGATTGCATAAGTTCAAAGTCATTTGCAACGTCATCAATGTGTGAAAGCAGACTTCATGTGTTAAGTGAAGAAATGAACATGTGCTTAGTATTTGGAAACGACTTAAGTCCATATTGAAATTGCAAAGAGCCTGTTTCTCTAATCTATTAAATTCTGCAACTACTTTTGATGAAACAGAAATTTTTTTTTGTTGTAATTTGCTTACAAGATAGACATTCAATGCTTTTTACACGTGACAATGCAGTGTAAACAAGACCATGTTTTGTGACTCCTTTTGGATCAAATGCCAATTTTTCAAGTGTAAGACCTTGTGCTCTATGAATTGTTCGAGCACATGCTAATTGAACTGGGAATTGTACTCGGATGTAGTTCTTTCTCTTTCCAAGAGAAATTTGTGTTGTAACTCTTTTTATAGGTGTCCAACTACATAGGATGGAATCAGTGTAAAGGTGCTGCATAGATGCCCGTGCAATTGCTCCAATCTTTGGATCTGAAAATTGAATCCATAAAATGTCTGCTGTTGCTTGACTATAATGTTTGAAGATGCCTTCAGCACCATTGACAAGGCCATCTTCAATTGAATAGTTCCCGCCTACTATTTCGATAAGCATGTTTTTTTTTAGAGTAATTGTAGGTGACAAGTGAATTTTCTTATCTACATTAGCTATGTTATCGATTTGATCAATTTTGGTGTCTTGAGCAGCAATTGTAAATGCTTCTGTATTAACAAGAGTCAACATCTTTGAGTTATGTTCTTGAACATCTTTATTGCAATAATAAAGAAATGGAAATGATGGATCAACTAGTGGTTGTCTGTAGCATTTCCGGTTCAAATATTGTATATCTTCCAATGTTTGTTTTCCTGTTCTGATTCTATTCAAGATCGATATAAAAGTTTCATCTTTTTGCCTGACAACGGTTTTTAATTCATAGTATTGTATGGAGTCATTCCAAAAACTATAAGGGAATTTTTTATTATTGAAACTTGGAAAGTCAAAAATCCAAGAATCATGAACAGATTCTGCTTGGCAGAAATCGCCGTAAAAGATGACATCTAGATTTCCAAATGGTTTTGTTGGAGTATGCATGATCTCTCAAAGACGTTTATCTATGTTATGTAGCATTCGTGAACCTATCAAAGAAACTTCATCAATTAATAGAACACAAACTTGTTCATAGTCTTTGCTCAAAAGATCTAGTGTGTTTGAACTTAATGGGATCAAGATCGAGGAACCCAAAGGAAGCTTAAAAGAAGAGTGAACAGTAATTCCATCTATATTATATGCTGCTTTTCCAGTGAATGCAACAATAAGACGTTTTCTTTTCAAGGGGTTGCTACCAAGCTCTTTTTCATAGAAAAAGACAAGAGCATCATAAAGGGCCCTTGCAGTATGTGTTTTTCCTGTTCCTGCACTTCCCGTAAGGAAGATATGGATTGGTTTTGCAGGATTGTTTTTTTTCCTAGCAATAATTTCTTTCACAATGGACTGTTGCTCATTGTTTAAAGTACGTCTAATTGCAAAGTATTCATCTTTATGAGGCAGAAATGGTTTTTTAGCTATGCTAAATGTTTTTGGTGTTTCAAATAGTTGATTCTTTCCTCTGTAGATAAGATCATCACCCATGTCATACTTTTCAACACCATCCAATTTGATCGCATCATTGGTATCTTCTGCAAAGTCTAGAGGTATTTCAAAATGTGCTTCAACTTTGTCTTTTGCCATGTCAATATCACCCCATTTTGAAATTGATTTTGCCATGATTTTTCCTTCAACATTTGCTATTTGTTCTTTGTGTTTTTCATATGCCTCTGTCCATATTTGAAGGGGGTGATCCAACAAATTGGAAAGATTTTTGTGAGGCACAAAGAGCAATAGCTTTTCACGAGCAAAATTTTCAGGATCTTTTTCTTGATTGTAATGAATGTACCGAATGATAGATTGTTTGTTTCTTTTGATTGTTTTTCCATGAACCAGGCAATAGGAAGAAGCATATTCAACTAAAGATACATGTTGTAGATCTGTCGGGCATTCAATGTACCTGTCTGTTATCGATGGGCAAATGATGTCTTCAGAATCATCATGCTCCTTTTCTAGTAGAGATGGTTTTTTTAAAACACCAGTTTTTTTATCATCTGGAGCAGTATTGATAAAAATTGTCATTCTTGAAGATGAATATAGAGGTAACGAAAGCACAATATGTACTGCTTCTCTAATAGACATCTGTTGCATGTTCAGAAACGTGTTTCCAAGCCTACGAATTGTTTCTAGCTGGTTACAATTGTTTGAAACAGACTCTTCTTTGATTGTTTTCAAAGCCATTGTCATAGGCCTATCTAATTTCGTTATGTATGAGCTTACGTATGTTGTAGTTGCATATGCATCTAAGATGAATTGGGCATCTGTATTTGCTTGCCACAAACTTGGAATTGCTTTTGCAAAACAATTTATCCAAATATCTGAAGGGTCTCTTTTTAATAGCAATGTCGGTTTCTCAATTGTAGAACGCACTAGTTCAATGTACTCGTCCTTGTTTAATTGTAGTTCTTGCAAGAATGAATCAAATGTCATGTTCTTTGAATATTCTTTAGATTCAAGAGCAAAAGAAAGGAGTTTTTTTTTTTTTTTTTTTTTTTTTTTTTTTTTTTTTTTTTTTTAGTCAACGCATCCGATTTAGTTTCAAGAGGTTCTAAAACCATTGTAACATCAACAGGGAACATCGGGAATCGAAACCTGCATGCAGAGCGTCTATGTTTTTTACATGTTGTTGTATGTCTATGAGTTTGAATTTTGATAAAGTTTGCTTCAAGCAATGAAGAGTCTGTTGAAATATAGCAATCGACAAAAGAACTTATTTCATCATTGCTATTCTTGCCAAATATAGGTGCATTTTCAATCCAAAGAAGCCCATGTTCATGCTCATTTCCTCTTTGTTGAAATTCAGTTGTAAAGAAAAAGTCAGTTACTTAACCAAAAAGGTATTTGTTTTTCAAGATCAAGGACTTTAACGCATTCATTTTGTTTTTATAGTAACGGCTACAAAGTACAGGATGTTTTCTTATCAAATTATCAATAACATCATCAGTAAGAATTTCATCACAATTTTCTTTGTCTTTTTTCTCTAGCGTGTGCAAAGCATCACACAAAGGTTTCCAAAGATGTTCAGCAGTAGAGAAGCTTACAAAAAAGGTTGGTGGCCCTAGTTGACGTATCATTGCGAAAAGATTTTTTCTCATGTTGTCAAAATAGTCAGGAGATGTTCGGACGGCTTTTAGTGAACGATATGCAATTGGTGATTTCATTATGTTAAGAAGGTTGGCTTTGCATTTTACATCTTTGCCTTTTAGTTTTTTCCCTTTTAACTCCCCTATGCGAATAGATATCCAAGCAGTACTAGAGATTTGACCTATTAACACTTTCACTGCTTTAAAGAATATATTTGTGGGATGTGCTTCAAAATGTGTGCTTTCATGTTGAAGCTCCCACTGGAAAATTTGTTGTTGTCGAAAGCGCTTGTACATGTCATTGGAGTGGCTGCATCCAAAGAAAAGTGTAGGGAAATTAAGTTCTTCAGAGAACCGATCTTGGAAAATTCCTAGGGGTCGGTAGTTTTCAGAAGGTGCAAGCTCAATGATTTTGGTGGCCAAATCATCTATTAGATGGGTTTCTCCATATCCATGTACCAATGTCTCTGTGATTGGTTCTATGAATTGGTCATGTGTATTCTCATCGCTTTCTCTTAGCTTTGTATGAGGTTGATCTAGATCATTTGACTCTGACATTGATACTTCATTAGATTCTTGCTTTGCCAACAATTCATGGAATGCCTTTTCCCAATCTGAATTGATATGTACATTCTCCATTTTGTAAAGATCCATGTCACAAAGAGTTTTCAATGCTTGCATGACAATATTTGGTCGAACATTTCCAGAAACAAATGCATTTTTGTATTCTAGTTTTCACTTAAGCATAACTGCAATGGTCTTGTCCTCTTCTAGGTTCCTAGGAAATGCTCTTTGTACTTTGTCTAAAGATGCGGGCACATTGATGATTGTTCCTGTCAAGCCTACTTGAGCTCGTTTATAACCTAGTTGCCGAATCTGAGCAAAAGCAATTCTTGGTGACACAAGCCGCTCTTCAAGCGAAGTCAATTTGTCTACATGAGACAATGAAGTGTTGCAGTGAATGTTAAGTGGTGTTGCAAACAATGGTGTTTCTGAATTTGAAATATTGTTTTTGCAATATTTTCATATGTAATTGTACAATGCAATTGAAGAAGGCATAGTATTCCAAGGAAGACATTTCAATGCATAGAAAGTGTCTTCATTGATATAGCGATCATCCTTTTTAAAGTGCAAGCATCTACAGACAGAACATGCATGAATAGGGGCATCTTGAATATTTTTCGAGTATTCTTTAAGTGCTTTTTTTGCCTTCTCATATGCCTTTTGCTTTTGAAATGACTGAAATGCTTCCAAACGCATTTGTTTTTTAATGGCATGTATGTTTTTGAACGGGGCAATGGATTTTTGCTGTCTCATAATGGAATCTTTCTCCAGGCATTTTTCCATCACAATTGAAATTTCTGGGCCAATGCAAAAGAGTCTTGGTTTTTTTTTCAATGTTTTTTGCATGGAACAAGTTTTTTTCCTTTTCTTTGTTTCTATGTTACAATGTTCTTTGCAAAGGTCAGGAAAATGTTCTTCTTCAATGACATTGCAAAGAGTTCGATGATGACAACTGTCAATTGTTTTCATCATTGCATTGATAGGAAGATTCCTAGTCATGGCATTTGACAATATCAGAGAATTTTTTTCAATGCTTGTCTGACACAAAGGATGAAAATGCGAATGGCATTTGTCAATTTCATGATGAAGAAGGAAATAGATCTTTGATGATGTATTTGTTGAGAAGAATTGATTTTCCACTTTGCAAGAGTGTATGTTCAAAAGAAATATGTTGACTTCCAAAACCTCACACAACCATTGAATTGTGAAATGGCCATAATTTACATGGCCAATTGTGTAAGGCTCTGCCAAATTCACTACAAAGGTTTGCCAACTAGAAACAAGTTCATTTTCTTGCACTGTCTCAAGATGAAGAAATGTTTCTAGACAATGAAAGGCTCTTGCATCATTTGAAAGCATGCAGTTGAAAAAAGTTTGCACTATTGTTTTTCTGAGGCTTGCACTATCAAATGTGTTTGTCAATTTTGAAATTGATTCAAATAACGAGTCACAGCAATGGCCATCAATGCGAGAGATTAATTGGAATACTTGTTGTAATAGACTTTCTCTTAACCGATGACACTCGAAAAAGATATCTTGACAAGAATCAATAGAAGAAGTATCTGATCGTCCATTGAAAACAACATAGTCAGGTCCTACCAACTTGTATGAAAGCAAAGGTTCAAAGTGCCTAGCAGCTGGGATGTGATCATGGAATAGAACATTGTAGCAATATCTAGTACAGGAAGGATTGAAATGAAGATATTTCCTTTTGCTTCTCAATGACCATATAGCAACAGGCACATTTAACTAGTTTGCAAACCATTTTATGCAGAAGATATCACCCCAAAGGCCGTAAACATTTTCTGCATCCGGTTGAGATGCAGCTTGCGACATTCGTTCCAAGTAAAGATCTCTATTTTCTATTCCATGCAATTGAAACAAGTACAAAGGATCCAATTCCAAGTTCAAAGAAGAAATTGCGGCTGGATCGTTTGCAGCTAGATGCAAACGAAAATGGTTTATGGTTGCTTCTCTTATCTCCAAGGATGTGTAGCGAAAATGCAGGAGAACAGCAAAGGCATCAAAGAGACAATCTCCATTTCGATAATGAAAATCTTGTAAACAAAACAAATGGTTTGTTGACAAAGCAACATCAATATCATCAAATGCCTGTCGTATAATTGGAACAGATGTTGCTCCTATGGCAGAACATTGATTATGTTCAATGTTCTCCATCAGAAGAAGAAACATAGGAAGAAAAACCTGCATGGCCAATGCAACTTTGGAAATAAGCAAAACTAAGCCACATTGTTTGTGACACTTGCAAGCAATGAACCAAATAGAACAGTGTCTTTTGCATAGCCACTTGCAATGAAAAGTATGTCGGAAAACAATTCAATAAACATTTTTGTTAGCAATCTATTTTAAATGCAATTTTTCAAAGGCTTTAGATCAGTAGCACTTTTAATTTTTTTTCTCATTTTTTTGTGAGAACAAATTACATGCAACAACTCTAGGAATCATTCAAGGATAAGCAAATACAGCTGCAAATGCCTGTTTGTAAATGCTTGCTTAGTATTGTTATTCACATTTGCACTTTGCAAATGAAATGAAAGAGTTAGAAACCAAGAACAAGTTTTTGGTGCATTATTACATAGTTTTAAATCAGCATTCAATTGTGATGATTATGCAATAATGAGTACTCATTCTTTTGCATGAAGTACTTATATTTTCTGTTTTCCATTATTAAGGCCTATAACTAAGCATTATAGACAACTACTTTGCAGAAAGAAATTCTTGACAGTAACTAATTTCTCTAGATTTAGCCCTAACGTGAAATGAATAATAAAATCTAATTAATACAATATCCAGCAATTTAACAAAAAAATTGTAACCAGATTTTGTAAACAGAAAATGAATAAATTACTTATATTATTAAATAACAAAAATTCCAATTTTCAGACCTCTTTTATTTACTACAAAAAACAAAGACATTTTGCACAAAACCCAAATCTTACTCACACTCAAGCTACACTAAATTTCCTAGATGTTATGTGATTCTGAAATTTTTATATGTTATATGACTCTGAAATGTCTCTATCCTAAAGGATGTTTGTACTTGGGATATGTGTGTAGAAATTTAAATATATACACATTTTGACCAATTGCAGCTAACAAATTCAAATGCAGTTCTGGACAAAATTAAAAACTGTTTTTAGCACATATCATTTTAACTGAAATCATCAAGGTTAAGCGCAAGAAAATTGTGGTAATTACTAAGTGACCTATCCCCAAATGAATGACATCATCAAGCGCATTTCTTAGTCTCGTACACTACTATAGAGGTGTGTTTTATAACCCAGGCAAATTGCAATGTTCATATCTATATAATGTATATAGCTTTTAAATTGGTAAAAACTAGAAAAAAAATCACATATATTTTGTTAATAATAACAACAATAAATTTATTAATTTGGATGCATAGATATGTATATGTTTGAATGGAGTTTCAAGAATGATTAGACACTATTATTGTTGGAGCTTGAGTTTCCCTTCATCTACATAATCCAGGGAATAGGGGGATCTCGTGAGGTTTTCCTTAGAAACCTCCCTAGCGGTGGCTCAAATGGTTGAAGTATACACCCAAAGAATCATGCCGATGGGAGGTCATAGATCATATATAGAAATTTGATCAACTCTCTTGGGGTTACCATCCACTATTATAGATGATAGTTGAAGCACCCTCCAAATATTTTGAGGAAGGGTGAGGATCCCACAAGGTTTTGCTTTAACACACACACAAACAACCTATGCAAATAGCTCAACTAGTTGTTGCAATGTTGTTGGATATTTGGGCAACTTTTCGCTAGAAGGTGCTCAGTTTGAATCTCTTTACATGAGGCATACTAGTTTACACTAATGAATTTATTAGAGATATCATCTACAACATTGATTATCACAAATAAGCTCATTAATATGAAAATTGATAGTTTTAGAGGTATATTATTTATAAAAAACAATATAATTTTTTTTCATCATTTAAGTAAAACTTCAATATGAAATACTATTAAATAATCACAAAAGAAAGCTAAAAAGTGGGAAAAAAAGTTACAATAGCATTAAAAACCTCAAAATAATGCTAAAAAGATCACTTATTACTACAAGTGAAAGAAATGACATAACGTGCATGCTTGTTTCAAATGTAAGAGCGATTTTCCTCTTATCAGAATGTTGAAACACTCAAGATACTCTGTAGAGAAGAAATATTATAATGAGTCTTTGAGTGTAAATTGGTTCATCAAATTTGAACATGTATTGCTTAGTGATATCAATTTGGAAATATCAAAGTTTTAAAGGGAACCCATTGCATAGAGAGGAGGAATATTAATTTGTTAATTGGCCAACAATGAAGAAGCTTCCAGAGATGAGATGATGAGATGTTGAGAATATATCTTATATTTTTTAATTTAATAAAAATTTATTATATATGTTTTAGATGATAAATATGGACAACGTCACTGCGCAAGGATAAAACCACAACCACGTAAAATGAACTTTAAAAAAATCAAAAAATACAAATAAATATAAACTTTAACAAAAACTTTGCAATTTCATATCCGCGATTTTTGCCACCCCAACTAATGCCACCCGACTCAAAACTATACATGGGGGACATAATAAGAACATTGAGAATGCGCACACAAATTGTGGCACTATTAACATCATTATTTAAAAATGATGCCTTTATATGGGATAAAAAAGCTAAAGACTATTTTGAAAAGTTGAAAACCTTAATGACATTCACTCTGGTCTTGACAAATCCAGATGTCAAGAAAACATGTGTCCATGAATACTATGTTTCAGGAACATGCGCAGGAGTTCTGCTCATAAGTGATAAACATTTCATTGCCTTTGGGAGTCAAAAGTTACAACTGAATGAGCATATAAAATCTAGATATGATGTAAAGACGTTGGCAATAACACATGCCTTGGTCAAGTGCAAGCAGTACTTGTTGCGAGATAAATTTCTCGCACTGTTGCAGTTGGCCTATTGATGCGGTATGGTCCAGGGTTTTGTGGTGTTAATGCAGTTTGTCGCGGGATGACGTTTGCTACTTTTAATGAGGTTGGTGGTCTCGGGACTCAAGACTCCTATGCGATTTATTCACCAGTCTTGTCGATTTATCGTCCGTTTCGTCGAGCTCTGTTGTGTGCTCCCTAGCATCGGGTTGAGGTGTTTGTATGGCGATAACCTACAGCAATCAGAACATATTGCATCTACATATGCTGAAACGCGCAATGCAGGTGCAGAAGGAAACTTGAGCAGGGTGCTGCATTGCTAGTTTAATATTTAACATATGAAGCAGTTTATCATTTGTCTCGGTTACTTGGTAAGCCATCAAAGCAGCTGAGCAAATCTAGGTTTTTTACTTCGACATTTTGTGCAAAAATGCTAAGAAAAATCTAGCTGCAAACAGCTTATTAACAAAGCTAGATGCATCTAATTAGGAAGTCTGAGTTGGGTTCATATTTCTATTTGTGTAACCCCGCAACTAATTATGCATGGAAACATTTCGATAAATGAACAACTCATTTTAGTGAAAGAGATTAAAACATCTTCGTGAAAGCGATTGAAAAAATCATGACTACACCAAGTCAGCAAAATAAAAACTAAAAATAAATTATGCTGTAACTCAAAGGCTGGTGTATTCATGCAACACTGCAGGTTTAAATGAGGTTTAAACGAGGTTTAAATGGTCTCGAGACTCAATAATCCTGTGCGATTTATTCACCAGTCTTGTCCATTTATCATCCCTTTCGTCGAGCTCTGTTGTGCGCTCGCTAGCGTCGGGTTAAGGTGTTGCAGGGGTTTAAACGTGTTGCAGTTGGCATATTCATGCAACACTGCAGCTTTAAATGAGGTGTTGTGTGCCCGCTAGCATCGGGTTGAGGTGTTGCAGGGGTTTAAATAGATACTATACAGATTTACTGAATCTAGAAATAGAAAGCACTTAAACGAAGCAGACCAAGGAACCATTTAAAAATATCACATTCATACCACATGGCATAATGGAAATGGAAAAAGAAGAAAGCAAAATAAAATAAATACAAACAGATCTGTAAATTTAATTAATAATATAATATAATGCCATTTATTTGCTATGCGGTGCCTGGGTGGTAGGCTGGTATTATCATTTAATCCCAGCCCCGACGTAGTCCATGATATCGTGACCCACTCCATACCTTGCCCAAATACCCGGGAAGGAGGGAGGTTGCAACTCTTGGCATTAAATGTTCAGATACATACATACATCCAATTCCGCTCCCCGTACATTCATTTCAGGGAGTTTAGGTCATTACCCAAGAAAAGAAATGGTAATGACCAATTACGCAGTCTTTGTGTTTTTTAAACCACAGTCACAAACAATTCCTATGGAATAAATTATGGAACAAAAGTTTGAACAATATTTCTTGACGCAGATTGTGAAACGAAAACCATACATTTGTAAAATTGTTACATTCATAAAATTTTATAACCAATTAATCGTACAGTATAACAAAATCGGATTTTTTTCATAAAAGAGAAAACACAAGTCTCAGCTGAAGAGAAAATTTCAAGAGTTACCCGTCCAAAGAACCCGTCAATGAAATTGCATAAGACACAACTCGTTGCACCAAGAAAGCGCTCTACACGTTCAGACACGAACACCGCAAATTACTGGATGAATGAAGCGCATTCAGACAGCAATACCCACCACCAGAAACCACCCCACCTTCGCTGCACCACTGCAAATAAGCCACAAACAGAACAAAAGTTTGAACAATATTTCTTGACGCAGATTGTGAAATAAAAACCATACATCTGTAAAATTCTTACATTTATAAAATTTTATAACCAATTAATCGTACAGTATAACAAAATCAGATTTTTTTCATAAAACTGAAAACACAAGTCTCAGCTGAAGACAAAATTCCAAGAATTACCCGTCCAAAGAACCCGTCAATGAAATTGCAAAAGACACAGCTCGTTGCACCAAGAAAGCGCTCTAAACATTTAGACACGAACACCACAAATTACTGGATGAATGAAGCGCATTCATACAGCAATACCCACCACCAGAAACCACCCCACCTTCGCTGGACCACCGCAAATAAGCCACAAACAACCATGCCACCGCAAAAAATCCAACAAAAACAGCCGCAACACAAAAGCAAGTCGCACCAAACAGAACAAGCTTGAACACCAGAGAACCTCTAAAATATAGCTTCAGAGTGCTCCATCACCCAAGCATGGAGACCGTCCTTCACCCCTGCAAACAGCGACCACACCGCATTAAACCCCTGGAACACCTCAACCCGATGCTAGCGGGCACACAACAGAGCTCGACGAAACGGACAATAAATCGACAAGACTGGTGAATAAATTGCACAGGAGTCTTGAGTCCCGAGATCACCAACCTCATTTAAACCGGCAAACGTCACCCCGCGCCATACGACATTAACACCACAGAACCCTGGACCATACCGCATGAATACGCCAACTGCAACACCGTTTAAACCCCTGGAACACCTCAACCCGACGCTAGCATGCGCACAACAGAGCTCCAACTGCAACACCGTTTAAACCCCTGGAACACCTCAACCCGACGCTAGCAGCCGCATAACAGAGCTCGACGAAAGGGACGATAAATCGACAAGAATGGTGAATAAATCGCATAGGAGTCTTCAGTCCCGAGACCACCGTCACCCCGCGCCATACTGGATCAACACCACGAAACCCTGGACCATACCGCATGAATACGCCAACTGCAACACCATTTAAACCCCTGCAACACCTAAACCCGACGCTAATGGGCACACAACAGAGCTCGACGAAAGCGACGATAAATCCACAAGACTGGTGAATAAATCGCACAGGAGTCTTGAGTCCCGAGACCACCGTCACCTCGTGCCAACAGAGCTCGATGAAAGGGACGATAAATGGACAAGACTGTTGAATAAATCACACAGGAGTCTTGAGTCCCGAGACCATTTAAACCTCATTTAAACCTGCAGTGTTGCATGAATAAATCGCACAGGAGTTTTCAGTCCCGAGACCATTTAAACCTCATTTAAACCTCATTTAAATCTGCAGTGTTGCATGAATACGCCAAGTGCAACACGTTTAAACCCCTGCAACACCTCAACCCGATGCCAGCGGGTGCACAACAGAGCTCGACGAAAGGCACGATAAATGGACAAGACTGGTGAATAAATCGCACAGGAGTCTTCAGTCCCGAGACCATTTAAACCTCATTTAAAACGGCAAACGTCACCCTGCTGCCGGGGCCTGGGGCACACAGCCCCAGGCCAACGTCACTGCGTACGGATGAAACCACAACCACGTAAAATGAATTTTAAAAAAATCAAAAAATACAAATAAATATAAACTTTAACAAAAACTTTGCAATTTCATATCCGTGATTTTTGCCACCCCCAACTAATGCCACCCGACTCAAAACTATATGTCGGGGACATAATAATAAAATCTAGACTTAACATGGAAGCCGAGTTGCCAAATGCATGCTCGCCTATATGCATTGAACTGAAGTTCATTACTTATGAGCGACAACCGAGTTGTAAATCAATGAGGGAATTAATTAATCCAGGGCATGGGATTCCTTGTCGGCCATCACACTTGCTTAGCAGGGTTCGGTGGCTTCCAGAATATTGTTTAAAAAATTAACTAGAGACTACGTTCAAAACAACAGGTAACTATTTGATCTCTATTAACTCCATTCCGCAGGATTCTAAGGAAAGACGAATTATCATCATAAATTTCTAGAAGAGGCCGCGTGAAACCAGAAATATACTCTGCAGTGATCAGGTTCAAGCTTATTTTACATCACCAGGTTTGACAAAGCATTCGAAGTATGGAACTACTGTAAGTAAGGTTGCGATCTGTTCCAACAGAGATCAGGGGAAAAATAAGCTGGGACTAACGCAATACTCAAATACACTAACCTTTTCATAATAGAGATCAAGGGTTATATCTATATATCTATATATATATATATATATATATATCGGAATTTAACCGTAATAGGCGTAAACCCAATTCCATGCAGAGATCAAGCATTAACATTGCGGTTCAGTAAATAAATAAACTTGTATAAACGCTACAATAAGCAGAGATTAAAGATCAAACTTGCTGACTCAGTAGATAAATAACATCAATATACATGCCACACTAAGCAGATATTAAGTATTAACGTTTGTGGTTCAGTAAATAGATAAATTGGTATAAATGTTAGTTTTTCAACATTTAATTCATTTTGATCTAGGATCTTAACTGAAAGAACAACATGTACAACATATCAAGCACAAAAGACAAGAAACAAGAAACATTTCACCGAGGAAAACCAAGAAGGTGAAAAACCCCACAACTTCCTCGTAGATAGAATAAGCACCAATACAAAGATCACCATGATCAAACCCAAGAAATAGATATCTTCAGCAGCATGCTCCTCCTCCTCTTGTGTGCATCCTCCTCTTCTTTCACTAATGCGAAGTGAGTGAATAATAGAAAAATGAGAGGGACACACTCTCTATTTATACACTAACTTTCACTTGAGCTTTACTCAACTAGGTCGGCCTCAAATTAACCACTTAACATAATGCTGACTCGGCCGACTGCCACTAGGGTGGTTTAATAACCCTTTGACCCACATGACTCATGCACGACCGCCCCCATCAAGGTGGTCTAATAACCCATCAAGTATAAGTTATGACACTTAAAATATAACTTGCGACACTTGCAAGTACAACTGATGACACTTCCAATCAGAGGAATAATACATCTCCGTTGGGGATACAATAAAGTACAAATACAATATACAAGTGAATATATTCCGAAGTTATAAATACATCAACACTCCCTCTTAACTAGGAAGGTATTCTCTTGACACAAGTCATCAATACATATAGGCACAAGTCTCCAAATCTGGAGCTGGATCATCATCACTAGATCACAGAGCATCATCATCATCACTGCTGTTGTAGTCGATATCTCGATCATTGGGCTATCTCATAATTCTTCTCATCATAGGATGTTCTACAGAGCTAGTCCTTTTTCATGCTGGATGTAGGCCTAGCCTCATGTAGGTATTCATCAACACTAGCCATACTGTGGAATCCTCAGGACTTATTACGTGGGTCACAAAACCTCTAAAGAGTATCCCAGGATCCTTTATGTGCCTAAGCACGACCGACAAGATCTCCCAAGGCAATATTATATGTGACCCCACCACAAAACCTCAAAAGAGTATCCCAAGATCCTTTATGTGCCTAAGCATGACCGACAAGATCTACTAGGGAAATATTACATGTGGTCACCACAAAACCTTAAAAGAGAATCCCAAGACTGATTACGAGCACACAGCTCAACCTATCGGATCTCTCAGGGCAAGATTACATGTGGTCATGGAAAAACCTCGAAAGAGCATCCCAGGACTGATTACGAGCATACTGCTCAACCTATTAGATCTTCTAGGGAAATATTATATGCCATAGGACAAAACCTCGAAAGAGCATCCCATGACTGATTTTGAGCATACTGCTCAACCTATTGGATCTCCCAGTGAAATATTATATGTCCTCCCAGATTGAAACCTCTAATGAACATTTGCCATATCTCCCAGGGAACTATTACATGCCATAGGCAAAACCTTGCAAGAGTATCTGCAAATATCCCAAGGAAAGATTATATGCTCATCTACACAACCTGTCCACGACCATGGAGTATCAACCTGATACTCACCATACATCATCCTGATGTACATGATCATCCTGATCATTATCATAGCATCGTCCTAATGCATATCATCCAGAGTATCATCCTGATACTCATCACACATGATCATCCTGATCATATAAAGCATCCACCGGATGCATATACATATACATGATCCAACTGATCATACAAAGCATCCAACTGATGCATATACATATACATGATTCAACTGATCATACAAAACATCCAAATGATGTATATACAAAGCAGTAACTAGAGCATCGTCCTGATTCTCATCACACAATGCTTGCATCCGTAGCCATGGGAAGGATCCTCCTCTCACCATGATTGGAATGGCTTCTGCAAATGTGTCCCATCACTTCTTCCTCAAAGTATCTTTAATATGAAGAACACCAAGCCTCCCTCTGAAATATTCAAACTTCACTCTAGCTAGTGGTTTCGTCAACACATCTACAACCTGCTCATCCGTCGCAACATACAGGAGCTTCACTGCTCCGCTCTGCACCATATCCCTGATTTAGTGATATTTGATCTCGATATGCTTCGGCCTGTCATGGAATACCAGGTTCTCATAAAACTTTACACAACTCTGGTTGCCACAAAAGATACAGGTAGCATCCAACGGGAGATCAAATAGCTTAAACAGTAGCTTCCTCAGCCATACTGCCTCACAACTGGCTGAACAAGCTGTGACATACTCTGCCTCGGTTGTACTTAGTGCTACACAGGACTACTTCCTACTAAACCAAGAGATCACACTTGATCCCATACTAAAGCAGCACCCAGAAGTGCTCTTCCTATCTACAGCACTAATTGCCTAATCTGAATCAACATAACCCTCCAGGTTAAACTTTTGATTTGTGTCATAGTTGAGCCCATAATCAATTTTACCCTTAAGGTACCTCAGAATATGCTTTACAGCAACCGGGTGAACACCTCTCAGATCCGTCAAGAACTGGCTCAATGTGTTCACTGCAAAGCAAATATCTGGTCTCGTGTTCGTCAGGTACATCAAGGACCCAATCATCTGACAATACACCGTGACATCAATCGAATAAGATGAAGCATCACACGGAAGCTTCAGGTTCAATTCCATAGGTGTGGCCATGGCCTTGCAGTCCATCATCCTGAACTGCTTCAGGATCTCTACTGCATACTTCCCTTGTCCAAGGAAGATCCCATCTGCACTATGCCACACCTCCATGCCTAAAAAGTAATGCATCATCCCCAAGTCCTATTAAGATTCATTATGCTAAGACAACAAATATCAGCATTACATTTCATTTCACAACAATAGCATATATAGGATCACTGAAAGAACAACAAGCATAGCATAAACACAAGAGACACAGATTTATCCTGGGAAACCCTCATGGGGTAGAAAACCTAGCAAAGCTTCCTCAATATAGATGATCAACAATACAGAGATGTATATCCCAAACATGAGCTCCTTCTCCTCCATAACAGATCTCTCTCTGTCACCTATGCGCCATTCACAAGTGAGTGAATAATGTGTGAGTGTGATAAATGAGGAACACACCTCCTATATTTATACACTACTCCGACTTGTCTTTTACATTAACTAGGTTGGCCCCAACTTAACCACTTAGCATAATGTGACAGAGCCAACCCCACTAGGGTGGTCTAATAACCCTTTAACCCACATGACTCATACAGGGCCGACCCCCACTAGGGAAGTCTAATAAACCAAGTTACCGCATTCTCCATGGAGGAATAAAACATCTCCGAATATACAATAAGGTCTTCATGGAGGAATGAAACATCTCCAGAATAATAAAGTACAAATATAATATTCTTAGAAGTTACAATACCTCAATACTCCCCCTTAACGAGAAGGATATTATAACAACATCTCCACGAGCAAGGAGTCATCAACTACATGATACATGATACATCTATAAATCATTGGAAGCTTTCTTCATACATCATCAGTAACTCAAACAGTTACTGGAACATCTTCAAGATCTTTAGTACTGGAACATCAACATCTTCAATACTGAGTCTTCATCTTCTGTAGCACTCGAACAACTATAGTAGCATCATCATCTGGATCCTCACAATCAATAGCATCGTCATCTCACGATCAACATCATCGTCATCTAGATCATCACGATCAACAACATCGTCATCTAGATCATCGCGATCAACATCATCGTCATCTGGATCCTCATGATCAACAACATCATCATCTAGATCATCACGATCAACAGCATCGTCATCTGGATCCTCACGATCAACAACATCGTCATCTAGATCTGATCCAATTACAGGATGGTCAATCCCTCTCAATTTAGGACATAAGTCCAAGGACGATGCAATCCTACCACGTACATTTTGAACCAAGGGTTTCGGGCTGACGCAATCCCCTCACGTACATTTTGAACTAGTTGTTCCGGGATGATGCAATCCCCATCACGTACATTTTGAACTAGTGGTTCCTGGATGATACAATCCTCATCACATACATTTTGAACCAAACGTTCAAGGACGATGCAGTCCCGATCTATTTATAGGATGATCAATCCTTCTCACTTTAAGACACCTCTCATGTCTATGGACTATGCAATCCCGACCATAGTGCCAGTCCTTTTTCATACTGGATGTGACCTAGATTAAATCTAGGATTTTACCACCTGTGAATGATCACCTGCTGCTACACTGAGCAGTCCAAGAGCGAACATTACATCATTACAGGACCTACGAATGATCACCTGCTGCAGTCTAGGAGCGAACATTACATCATTATAGGTTTTGTGAATGATCACCTACTGCTATGCTGAGCAGTCCAGGAGCGCACATTACATCATTCACCAACATCTTTCTCGAAGACAAGAGTCTACGGATCAATTCAGGGACCGAAGCCTGGGGATGATACAATACCTTTCGTCCATTAGGTACCACTTCTCAGAGACATTTGTCTACATATCTATTTAGGGACCGAAGTCCAGGGATGATACAATCGCCTCTCGTCCACTAGGGACCACTTCTCGAAGACAACTGTGTACGGATCTATTGAGGGACCTAAGTCCAGGGATGATACAATCCCCTCTCATCCACTAGGGACCACTTCTCTAAGACAACTGTCTACGGATCTATTCAAGGACCTAAGTCCAGGGATGATACAATCCCTCCTCGTCCACTTAGACAAAGTCTAAGGACCATGCATCAACCTCATCATTGTAACCGACAACCTCATCATCGACTTCATCGTCGAAACAGGTAACCTCATCATTGATACATGTATCCTCATCATCGATACAAGTATCCACATCATCAATACAATTATCCTCATCATCGATATAGTATCCATATCATCGTCGATATAGTATCCACATCGACCTTACCATCGATATAGGAAATCTCATAATGGATACAGGTATCCACATCGATACCAGTATCCAAATATCATCATCGACCATATCACTCCCCCTTTCGAGGAGGGTCCTTCTGAACAACACCAAGCTTATCTCAGAAATACTCAAACTTTACTCAAGATAGAGGTTTGGTCAACACATCAGCAACTTGTTCGTCAATGCTCACATACTCGAGCTTGATAGCTCCTTTCTGCACCATATCCCGTACATAAAAATATCGGATCTCTATGTGCTTTGAATTATCATGGAACACTGGATTCTCTGTCATCTTGATACAACTCTGGTTGTCACATAGGATCACAGTGGGGTCCATCTCTAAGTCAAATAATCCTAATAACAACTTCCAAAGCCATACCGCTTCACAACTAGTAGAGCAAGCAACTATATATATTCCGCTTCAGCTGTGCTGAGAGCCACACTAGACTGCTTCCTTCTAAACCATGAGATCATGGCATTTCTCAGACAATAACATCCACCTGATGTGCTCTTCCTGTCTGATACACTACCTACCCAATCAGCATCTGTGTAGCCATACAATCCGAAGTCGTGATCTCCAAGATAACATAGACAAAAGTCTATCATACCCTTTAGGTACCTCATCACATGCTTTGTAGCTATCAGGTGAACATGCCTCTGTTCCACTAGATACTGAATCAATGTGTTCACAGCAAAGCATATATCTGACCTGGTATTCGTCAGATACATCAATGACCCAATAATCTGTCTGTACAGAGTCACATCAACTAACTCTGATGAGTCATCAACTAACATCTTCAACTTGGAATCCATGGGAGTGGCCATGGCTTTACATTCCAACATATCAAATCTTCTCAAGCATACTTTCCCTAGTTGAGAATGATTCCTTCTGAGCTTTTCCATACTCCTAGACCTAGGAAGTAATGCATCCATCTTAGATCTTTCATCTCAAATTCTGTAGCTAGCTTCTTCTTGCTTTCCATGATCTGTTTCTCATTCCCTGTCAGAAAGAGATCATCCACATACAGTAATAGTATCATCCATAACCTTAAGTTAAAGGTTAGGATCAACTTTAATTTTGGTAAAACCCAAGCTTGTCAAGAAACTATCAATTCTCCCTCTGTGATTGAACATCATTCACACTCTGCATTGATTGATCTTCTGCATATCTATCTGTGTCATCTCTCGTCAGATGAGTCTACTGATATGATCCTCAAGATCATTCAAACTCTGTGGTGAGTTCCTTCTTGCATCCATCTAAGAGAAGAATGTCATCTGTATATAGACACCATCTTCAACCTTGTAGCAAAGGTTGAAATCCGCATCACCCATGGTGATCAATTAAGCTCATCAAATGACTATCGATCCTGGGTATCCGTGCATAGCTTTCTTCAATTGAATCCTGTGAGTTTTCACGATTCACACTTCTTGTTCAATTACACCATTAACAGAATGGTCTTATCTAGCCACTTGGATCAAACATCTTGTCATGATCCTCTTCCTCTTTCTACGAGAATATTCTAGCCATGAGCCTTCTATAGTATGTTTGATTTCAAACTGTTTTTGTTGAACATCCATCACTTGTTCAGTGTTCATCATTCTTCATGATCTTTCCTACAAATCAAAGTTAATTACATGATTAGTAATACTTCATAATCATCAAATCATGTTGACATGATAACCTATTATGCATACTAATATGATTCACATAGTTATGCAACTATCTTGACCATTACTTTGGAACAACACTTTTCCATATCCTGTATGCATACAGTGGCTATCTAGATTCCTTCCACATCTACCAAAACATACTAACAAGAGCGTGCATAGCTCTCAGCAAAGAGGTTTCATTCTAGACAAGCAACAATGGAATGTTTGTCCAACTTACCCATCATATGCAAATTAGTAGTATCCTGTTCAATGCTATATGAATTCCTACACTCAGCATGATATATTCTAGGAATACAAATATGCATACAACTATTATGAGCAATATCATTAACTACAAGAAGTAATTCAAATACTTATCTTTTTATGTCTTTTGAGGTTGTTTCCTTCTGGGTCTCTACTTCCCTTCCATGTCATGAGCTTCTATCCATCCTGGACCACTATGCATGCTTAAGTGTCCCCTAGTGTCGTCATCATGATCTCATACATAATCATACATTCATTAGTATAGTCTTAATACTATCAAAACATTATGATTCTAAACAATCTTATGTATGGTTATGATCATTTCATACATAGGTATACTTACCTAAGATCCTAACACAAAGAAGGATTCTAACTTGATATAGGAAAACATACCTGGATTATCATGGTTATGTCTTAACATACCCAAGCAATATCTTCTTTGTTCTCTTCAATGATTTAGAGACCTTGTGCTAGAACCTGCATATCTCATAGGTCTTATAAGCATAGTAGAACAAAGTCATACATACCTTGTAAGTGGAGCTTCTATGTGGTCAAATATTACGGATGAGTATTTGTCTTCATGTCATCATGGTCATAGAAATTGATTTGTCTTTCTTGATGTACCTGTCGATATTTCTTGTTGTCTTCTTATGTAAGGCCTTAGCCTCCTCTCCCCCTGAAACTGGAACTTCTTCACTTATGTAGGTGTCCAATTTTCTTCTAGGATTAACCCAATTCACTTTGATTTGTTGAGACTAGATCTGGAGCTAGATTAGGGTTTGTCAGAGAAACCCTAAAAATTCAAACTTCTAAAAGGATGGAAATATGTGTCTTGCTGAGCTGGTCAAGCTGGTATACTTCAATTTTGAAATCTCTAAAATTTGACCCCTAAAAATTGCCTTTGAAACTTCCAGATCTTCTAGACAGGATCGTGAAATAGGGTTTGATAAAGGCCGGTATTATACCCATCCAAAAGGTTCGATATTGTGCTCTAAACTTCAATTTTTCTGAGGATCTTCCAGCCTTGATCACATATTTCAAAAATTCTAACTTTTGCAAAATCCCTAATTTTCCATCTTTCCGATCAAAATCCCGAACTAGGGTTTGATCAAGCCTCGCCTTCTTCCCAACCAAAAATTTGATCTTGGTCTCTAAATTTTGATTTTGATGAGGATCATCCAGTCATGGACTCCAATTCCAAAAATTCCAACTTTCTTTGAAGCCCTAAATTCCCGTAGCAGTGATAAGCCAAGAATGAAGGTGCTCAAAATCTAATTCTGTTTTGACAGAAATATGCACCTGATTATTTTTGGTGTAACTCCAAAATTAAGAATCCAAAGGGTCTAAAACTTATATCTGTGGTAGTCTAACCTATCTTCTTTCCAAACCCATAGGTATGACCTCAAATGGATTTTCTGAGAGAGATTTATGCCAAGTTTCACAACGTGTCCTGTTTATGGGATAAAACATGAGAGCGAACTTGTACGGAGTGACACATGTCATTGGTTCCGTTTCGGCTTTTGAAAAACTTACTTGAGAAAGTAAAGTCCGTGACCTACCTGTTACATTTTACGAAATTTCATTTGGAGCTTCCTAGCGCAAGTTGTGACCTTTTTTCCTAGGTCACCTGTTTATGACTAAGATCTGGAAGAGGCAGAAACCCTAGATTGTACTGATCATAAATCACAAAGTACAACGAATTAGAAGTTTTGATTCTGACATAAGGTACATGAGAATGTTATCTACGACCTGTAAAGGTTTGAGATCCTGAACCTTCGCCAAAATTGATTTACAGCGAAAGTTACACGATGGATGGTTTTTTCTATACAAAACCCTAACTTGCAAATTTTTGCAAGTGAAGCAAGTGTTGTAAGTGCCATACATTTCCTTCCTTCAGGTTAACTTTGATACCATGTTAAGATTCAATATGCTAAGATAGAAAATATCAGCATTACATTTCATTTCACAACAATAGAATATACAGGATCACTGAAAAAACAACAAGCACAACATAAACACAAGAGACACAGATTTATCTTGGGAAACCCTCATGGGGTAGAAAACCCAGCAAAGATTCCTCAATATAGATGATCAACAATACAGAGATGTATATCCCAAACATGAGCTCCTTGTCCTCCATAGCAGATCTCTCTCTGTCACCTATGCGCCATTCATAAGTGAGTGAATAATGAGTGAGTGTGATAAATGAGGAACACACCTCCTCTATTTATACACTACTCCAACTTGTCTTTTACGTTAAATAGGTCGGCCCCAACTTAACCACTTAGCATAATGTGATAAGGCCGACCCCACTAGGGTGGTCTAATAACCCAAGTTACCACATTCTCCACGGAGGAATAAAACATCTCCGGATATACAATAAGGTCTTCACGGAGGAATGAAACATCTCCAGAATAATAAAGTACAAATATAATATTCTTAGAAGTTACAATATCTAAACAATTCCTTCATCTCAAACTTGGAAGAAAGCTTCCTCTTGGTGTCGGCAATCAACCCATCCTCACCTGTAACAGACAGGTCATCTACATACAGTAGTAGTATCACAGGATTGCCTTCCTCAACCTTGTATTAAAGGTTGGAATCCGCTTTACTCTTGGTAAAGCCCAAACTGGATAGGAAACTGTCCATCCTACCATACCAAGTCCTAGGAGCTTGCTTCAAGCCATACAAGGCTTTATTCAACCTGCACACATATGACTCCCTGTCATGTGTCTCAAAACCGAGTGGCTGCTCCACATACACTTCCTCTTCGACTACACCATTCAAGAAAGATGTCTTGACATCCATCTGGTGTATCTTCCTTTTCATCACTGCAGCTAGAGCAAGTACTGTTCAGATGGAAGTGTATCTGGCTACAGGAGAAAAAGTTTCTTCATAATCTATTCCCTCTTTCTGGGAGAAGCCACGAGCTACAAACCTTGCCTTATATTTTTCTATGTTTCCATCTGCAGCATGCTTGATCTTATAGATCCACTTGGAAGTCACAACAGACTTCCCTTCTGGTCTTGGGACCATATCCCAAACATCATTCTTCATGATCGAATGGTATTCCTCGATCATGGCATTCTTCCGTTACTGCATCCCAGACCCTAGAAACTTTTGATTCTTCAATATCTTCAATAGATAGATTTCTTTAAACTTTGTTGCTAGAACAAATGTTGTAGTCCTTCTTTTGTAGGTGATTGTACACGATCTTTCCTACAAGTCAAATTCAATTGCATGATTAGAAACTTCTCATAATTTCAGAACAAAATCTTACACATAAGAATATATGTCATACAGTCATGCAATTATCTTAGCCAATGTTTCAATACAACATTTATCCATATTCCGTAACTTTGTAGATGCCTTCCATCTCTACCAAAACATTGTTAAGAGTGTGCACAACTCCCAACATGTCAGCAAAGAGGTTTCATTCTAGATAAGTAGCAATGGAATGTTGTATAGTACCATAGGACACTTACCCATTACTTGCATATTAGTAGTATCTTGTTCATTAATGCAACTTTTCTAATATGCATAATATACATCCTAAATCATGAGTATGTACATGGCTAAACAACATCATTTAAGTAATCACATATATAACAATTCAAATACTTATCTTTGTTTGGTTGTTGGGTGGACTCCCTCTCGATCTTTGCTTCGTTGCAGGAACTAATAAAGTGTGCTCCCTCTTGATCTTTGCTTCCTTGATTATCTGACTTTGAACTTATATCCATCTTGGATCACTATGCATGCTTAAGTGTGCACTAGTGTCATCATTGTGTCATCATCAAGATCTCGTACACAATCATACATTCATTAGTATAATCTCAATACTATAAAAACATTATAATCTTAAACATGTATGGTCATGATCATTTGATACATAGGTAATAAGCGTTAGTATTCAACGTTTCAGGGAAGGCTTGTTTTACTCATGCATATTCTTATTTGACCATAGGACTCTTCTGGTTAGTCATATCATCAATAAAAGTAAGAAATATAATATGCATAAACCCTTGATTACTAAATCTGCTAACTTTCAAGAATAATCATTATCATTCATACAAAAGTATAAGATCCTAACACAAGGTAGGATTCTAGCTTGATATAGGAAAAACATACTTGGTTATCATGCTAGCTAGTTATGTCTAATATACTTGCATAAAGTCTTCTTGTTCTCTTCAATGACTTGTGCTAGTAACCTGCATATCTCATAGGTTAAGCATTGTAGAACCAAATTATACATACCTTGTAAGTGGAGCTTCTATGTGATCCATGACTATGGATGAGTCTTTGTCTTCATGTCACCATGGTCATATGTTCTTGATCTAGAACTTTATTTGTCTTTCTTGATGTACCTTTCATGTTAGTGGACAACATCAACCCCACACAACAGAACAGTGCATTAGTACAATCATAAGTGTCATAACCCTAATCCATGAATGTCTTCTATCATTCACATGCATTCATACTTTTACTAGGGTGATAAGACAATTCTAAAATTAATCAAGATTGTTACTAACCTCAATAATATCAAGACAAACATATCATAAACTTAATCATGAACAGATTTCAGAACATACCTATATCTCTTCAAGTCATACCTGTCGGGATTGCTAGTAGCCTTCTCATGTAAATCCTCAGCCTCATCTCCCTCTAGAACTGGAACTTCTTCACTTATGCAGGTGTCCAATTCATTCTCTTCTAGGATTAACCCAATCCACTTTGATTTGCTGAAACTGGATCTAGAGCTGGATTACGGTTTATCAGAGAAACCCTAAAAATTCAAATTTTGAATTTCAAACTTCTGATTCGATGAAAAGATGCGCCTTAATAAGCTGATCAAGCTGGTATACTTCGATTTTGAAAACTGCAAAATTTGAGCCCTCAAAATTGCCTTTGAAACTTCCGGATCTTCTAGATAGGATCCCAAACTAGGGTTTGATAAATCCTGGTCTTCTTCCCGTACAAAAGGTTCGATCTTGTGTTCTAAACTTTGATTTTCCTGGGGATCTTCTAGCCGTGGTCACAAATTTCAAAAATTCCAACTTTTGCAAAAGCCCTAGTTTTGCACCTTTCCGATCATAATCCTAAACTAGGATTTGATTAAGCCCGGCCTTCTGCGCAACCAAAAAATTTGATCTTGGTCTCTAAATTTCGATTTTGATGAGGAGAATCCAGCCGTGGTCTCCAATTCCAAGAATTTCAACTTTCTCTGAAACCCTAATTTCCCACAGTAGTGACGATCCAAGAATGAAGGTGCTCAGAATCCAATTTTGTTTGGACAGAAATATATGCCATATTGTTTATGATACATCTCTGAAATTACGAATCCAAAGGGTCTGGAAATTCGGCCTGTGGTAGCCTGACCTGTCTTCTTTCCAACCCCACAGGTCTGATCCCAATTTGATTCTCTAAGAGAGAGTTATTCCAAGTGTCACAACGTGACCTATTTATGGGATAAAATAGGAGAGCGAACTTGTACGGCGTGTCACATGTCACTGGTTCAACTTCGGCCTCTGAAACGCATACCTATGAAAGGAAAGTCCGTTCCCTACCTGTCACATTTTACGAAATTTTATTTGGAGATTCCTAGCCCAAGTTTTGACCTTTTTTCCTAGGTCACCTGTTTATGATTGAGATCTGGAAGAGGCATAAATGCTAGATTGTACTGATCATAAAACACAAATTAAAATGAATCAAATGTTTTACTTTGAACAAAAGGTACATGGGTATGTTTTCTATGGCCTCTAAAAGTTTCATAACCTGAACCTTTGCCAAAATGGATTTATAGCAAAAGTGCCACGATGACTGGTTTTTGCTATATCAAGCCCTAACATCCAATTTGTCGCAAGTGCAACAAGTCTCATAAATGCCATACCATGCCTTCCTTTAGGCTAGCTCTAATACCCTATTAGTTTTTAAACATTTAATTCATTCTAATCTAGGATCTTAACTGAAAGAACAACATGTATAGCATATCAAGCATAAGAGACAAGAGACAAGAAACATTTCACCGGGGAAAACCAAGAAGGTGAAAAACCTCGCAACTTCCTCAGAGATAGAATAAGCACCAATACAAAGATCACCATGATCAAACCCAAGAGATAGATATCTTCAGCAGCATGCTCCTCCTCCACTTGTGCACATACTCCTCTTCTCTCACTAATGCGAAGTGAGTGAATAATAGAAAAATGAGAGAGACACACTCTCTATTTATACACTAACTTTCACTTGACCTTTACTCAACTAGGTTGGAATCAACTTAACCACTTAACATAATGCTGGCTAGGATGACCCCCACTAATGTGGTCTAATAACACTTTGACCCACATGACTCATACAGGGCCGACCCCATCAAGGTGGTCTAATAACCCATCAAGTATAAGTTACGACACTTACGATATAGCTTGCGACACTTGCAAGTACAACTGACGACACTTCCAATCAGAGGAATACTACATCTCCGTTGGGGATACAATAAAGTACAAATACAATATACAAGTGAATATCTTCCGAAGTTACAAGTACATCAACAATAAACACTACACTAAGCAGATATTAAAGATCGAACTCGCTGATTCAATAGATAAATAACTTCGATATACATGCCACACTATACATAGATCAAGTATTAACATTTGGGCTTCAGTAAATAGATAAACTGGTATAAACACTACACTAAGCAGAGATTAAAGATCGAACTTGATGATTCAACAGATAAATAACTTCGATATACACACCACACTAAGCAAAGATCAAGTATTAACATTTGCAATTCTGTAAATAGATAAACTTGTATACACACTACACTAAGCAGAGATTAAAGATCGAATTTGTTGTTTCAATAGATAAATAACTTCGATATACACACAACACTAAGAAGAGATCAAGTATTAACATTTGTGGTTCATTAAATCGATAAAATGGTATAAACACTACACTAAGCAGAGATTTAAGATCGAACTTGCTGATTCAATAGATAAATAACTCGTTATACATGCCACAGTAGGCAGGGATAAAGTATTAATATACTGGTGCCACTAAACAATGGTCATACATTACTAAGTAACCGCGATTGGACAATGTTAACTCTGGATTCGCCGTAAATAATCCATGCGCTATCAATGTTGCAGAGGGCAGGCATATGCCAACATTTTATCAGGATTTGGGCTACCGTGATATAAACGTGAAGAGTTCTTCTCTCACCCATATCGAAGCAAACACAATAACAGAGTTGCGGTTCACATTCTAGGCATAACAGAGATTTAAAGAACATGAAGAGCAAAGATTAAGGTTTCTACGATCTGGCATACTATGGATCTGTATTCTGAGCATACACAAAGATATACGGGACATAATGCGCACAGATATGGTTTCTACGATCTGGGCATAATATAGATCTACATTCTGCATTCCTAAATGTATAACAGAGGTTTGAAATGAAAGTGTAACCTATGTTTCTTAAGGGTAGATTTGAGATCAACGAATCCGTGTTCGACATTTCTAAATGTAAAACAAAGGTTACAATTAATCTTCAGAAAATGTCGTATAAGAAGAATTCTAATTTCCTTCCTTAAATTCCAATTTTTATATCGGATACAATTAGTGATAGAAAGAATATGAAATCTTGAATGTACGGCGAACATACAAAGAAATTTTCATGAATTCTCAGATCTAAAATTTGTGTTTGATTTCTTACTTTTCTCTTTAAAAAATAGTAACAAAAATGGTTCATAAAATCCCAACATACAGTAACATATTCAATTCTTACATGAAATTTCAAATACATAACCCTTAAATAAAACAGAAATAGATATGAAATACTCTAGTAAATAAGAACCTGTAGAAAATGGTTGCTCTGATTTAATGCGTAATTCCACGAAGATCGCAGCTCCAATCCCTTCGTTGATCACCACGATCACCAATGGACACCTCAGTTAGCCTCCCTACCTTATCGAGAGTACCCTTCTTCCTCCTGAACCCCCAAGCAATTTGGGCCGTAGATCTCACACACAAATATAGAGACTCAGAAATGGGTTTCCCCCCCACCAAAATTGTTTGCCAAACTCCAATAGCAACAAGTCACTCTCTTTACAAAAATTACAATAACCATCCAAAACTTGGGCCCCTTCCTCATTCCCAAATCCTTCCTTATATAGGAAAATCCATTCCGACACATGTTACTTCATGCAAAATGTTTAATTTCTTATTATTCAAAAGTAATTTAGATCACCTATCCATGTGTAAAGTTTTCTAAGAGAGTGCACCAACTTTCCTAGGTTTACTCTAGTTTGTCTCAGTGATGTGTCATCTACTTCTATTTTTGTGGGTGCAAGTGGTGTTAACTAGTTGCTCAAGCCTAGTATTCTATTTTCCCCTAAAATAATAATTTCTATTATTTTTAAATACTAAAAATGCATTTTCATGTGCAAATGGTCTAAAATAATGATTTCTATTATTTTAAATGCATTTTCCTGTGCAAATGGTCTAAATGCATTTTATAAGTTTTTATGCATAATGTTTAACAATTAATCCCTTCTAGGACCTAGCTACCACATCGTTGGGACCATATGTCCTTTACGTTCTTCTATCGACATGGTGCCACTCCATCGGGTCCATTCATCTGTCGTTTCCGTTTATCGGCAAAGTACCACATCGTCGAGTCCTTATGTCCATGATTTCCATTTATCAACAAGGAACCACATCGTCAGGTCCTTCCATCGATATTCTTTCATTTCTTATGATTTACGAGAACTTCATGTAGGGATTTTAGGATCCGTTACCTTCAATTGTCCGTCTACATGCTATTGGAGACTAATGGTGCTAAGGAGTAAGTCCGTTCTTACTGCGCGCCCCCCAACTCGTACATTACCAACTCTGTAATGGTCCACTTCACATGACTTCACGCGACCCCGAGTAAGCAGCTAAGGGATTTTGACCTCGATCATGGGATCCGTTGGAATTCGACACTGTTGTCGTCCTTCCGTGTGTGATTTATTTGTACTCTACGACCCTTTATTTCCTTTGTGTGTCTGTCGGTGAATTGTTTCACCTATCACTACACATGTTCTCAAAAACACATATGAATAGTCTTGTCATCATTCATCATATTCATTTTATTCATGCTAATCATTAAGAAATTACAGTTTACTCATAATATCTTGTTAAGTAGTAAGGTATTATGTCACATGTATTTCTTTCGTTTACATCACATAATTCATCATCCAACTAGTCAAATGACAAGATGCTATTTTCAGATTAGATAATTATTCACTTTCATAACTATCATACAATTCATTATTTTCATTCATCAGTTGTCGTCATACACATACTCAGTTGTTATTCAATTATTCAGAAATATAAAATCAAATGGTTATTTTATTGAAGTTAGATCCAACTGAGTCACTCGACAAGTGCCCTCAAAGTATACCATAGTCTAGGGGCACTACAACAAAGGTATCGAGGGTGATATGTATTTAAGTCTTGGGGACTTGGAACCTTATACATTTTTAAGGGAGGAGACTTAACACTTGGGTTGTAAAGGAATCCTCTATCCATATAGGAATAGTAAGGTTTCCTCCACCCAGTCAAGTCCTATTAGTGCAATTAGTTTCTAAGGATTTTGTTTGTTAGGTGTCCCAAGGCTTGAAACTTTGTTGTAGTTGGAGGAGACACCTAATACAACCATGCTAAGGGTTGGTGTCTCCCAGGTTAGGTGATATCCTCAAGTGGTTTGTTAGGAACCCATGTCTTTACTTTGTTAGTATATTGTTGTTAAACGCATATGCTTTGTAAGACGTCCCATAGTATTTGTTGATCCATAGTTTGTGTTACTGTTGTTGGGTGCATATGCTTTGTAAGTCGCCCGTAGTGTTTGTTGACCCATATTTTGTATTGGAACATGGTTTTGACCCATAGCATTGGCGCCTAGACTTAGTATACAAGTGTGTGTTGAGGCCAATGAAGGCACCGTGAAGTTATTTGTATTGAGCTTGCTCAAATGAGGTTGCCCCCTTGAAGTGGCCTGTGATCAATAAAGTGATTATGAGTTCTGTTATCACTGCTATCTCGTGTATTTTCATTAATTAATTGTTGCAGGTTCCTCACATATGGTATCAGAGCACTTTCTTGGCCTCGTTGGGTTAAATTTTTGCCAATTTTTTTTTTTGCATCTGTTGCAGTTTTGGATCTGGGAATAATCCCTATCCGCTTAACTGTATGAAGTACTTGGGAATAAGCCCTAAAACTCATTGAGAGGACCTCCCAGCGAAAAGGGAAATGACCCCTACCTATTGACTAGTTCCCACCCGTGAGGTAAACCAAGAGATGTCGTTTGTGGCAAAGCGGTTATCAATTTTACCTGAGCCATTGAGTGAGTGGTACTGCCCCAATATGCAAGTCGCTAGACAACATTGTTAGCCAAGTGAATACCCTGAACCGTTAGGAAGCCAAGCATACAGGGTCCATATCTATTTTTAGCTGATAAATCATAGATTTCCTTTGTCCAGAACTGTTTCCGATCACTTCTACGTCGTTTCAGATCTATCTAGTGTCGATCACTTCCACGTTTCAGATCTATTTGTTGTCGATCCCTTCCGTGTCATTTCAAATCCATCTATTGCCGATCACTTCCGTGCCATTTTAGATCTATCTGTTTGCGATCCCTTTCGCGTCGTTTCATATCCATCTGTTGCCGATCCTAGCCGTGCCATTTCAGATCCATCTGTTTCCGATCCCTTCTGTGCTGTAGAAGATCCATTCTAGAAAAAAAAAATCACCATATCTCCCTTGTTTTCACTTTGTTTCCCTTGAAACTTCCCTGACACCCCTGTAATCCAATTCTGCATCTTTCATTCCTGAGGACCATATCCCAAATTCCAGTTCCCAAAGCTAGAAATCCCACATTTTTCTATTTTTAGGGTTTGCCATAGCTTCTTTAATTTTCACCCAATCACCTTCAAATTTTGCCACTGTGTTCATTCCCTATTTTTGCTTCTTTGTCCCTCTCTGACAAATTTTCCCATTTTTTCACCCCACTTCTGAAATCTCATTTTTTGCTTCCGTGTCCATTTGACAGTGTCCAAAACCTAGTCAAACTCCAATTACCCATCAGATTTATTCCCAAATCCAAATTTCCCTTTACTAAATAAGATTTTGTTCGTGTTTTTCTAACCATTAAAAAAAAAAAAACTCCTTGTTATGGTTGTCACCCGTGCAGGAGCAAAAACCATGGAGGAAGCACTTGTAGCCATCAAAACCAAACTCCAGGATCTGGATGAAAAATTTCTCCGCCTCCATATTGAGCATTCAGCCATGAACAACAAACAACATTCCGAGTCTTCATCAGACAATGGGTTCTCTTCTTCCAGCAATTTCCGTGGTCCAAAGCTTGATTTTCCTCGCTTCAATGGTATTGATCCGTCTAGCTGGATCTATCATGTAGAATAGTATTTTAGTCTGCATAATACTTTTGATGTCACCAAAGTTCCACTTGCACCCTTTCATTTGGAACAGGAAGCTCTTCAATGGTACCATTGGTACGTCAAGGCTCATGAAGAGCCAAAATGGACAAATTTTTGCCAGCTTTTTTTGAAATGATTTGGTCCTAGTTCTTTTGATGACTTCATAGTAGCCCTCACTAAACTTTGCTAAATTGGAACTGTGAGAGAGTATCAGACAGAATTTGAGAAACTAGCCAATCACACAGAAGGATTGTCTAATGAATTCTACAGGAGTTGTTTTATCAGTGGTCTTAAGGATGAAATCCGCTCATAGGTTAAAATGTTCTGTCCCAACACAATGATGGAATCCCTAGGGTTGGCTAAGTTGGTAGAAGACAAGATTGCAGCCCAAGAGTGCTTCAAACCCACTTTTGTTCCCTTCCAAAATATGGGTTCTCAACAACCTCCCATCCCGCCAGCTCCTCAACCAACTCCTATCAAGCATTTGTCTGAAACAGAGATGCAGGCATGTAGAGAAAAAGGGATTTGTTATAATTATGATGAGAAATTCACTCAGGGACATAGATGTGTTCAACAAAAGCTCTATCTCTCGGATGTGGATTCTCTACCTGCCTCTGAAATTGGTGAGGAAGCTCCAGATACAGTGGCTGATCAGGTTGACATTCAGGAGCCGCCTATTGACCCTCCATCTCAGGAAGACCACCTAGAGATATCTCTCCATGCTTTAGCCGGAATCACCACCCCCCAAACAATGCGGGTCAGGGGTTACTTCAAGAAGCTTCCTCTTACAATACTCATTGATTCTGGTAGCACTCATAACTTCATTGACCCTCGGATCACCAAACAGGATGATTTTTTTATCCATCCTTGCTCCAAATTTGAATTCATGGTTGCCAATGGGGGCACCTTACCTTGCAAGGGGAAGTGTCACAATGTGCGTATCTCTATGGAAGATTATAACTTGCGTTCTGACATGTTTTCCTTGGGCTTAGGCAAATGTGATATGGTTTTGGGTGTTCAATGGTTATGCACACTTGGACCCATCTTATGGGATTTTGCTGAACTTTGGATGCAGTTTTCAGTTAATGGGAAAAATCACAAATTTGCAGGCTTACAACCAGGGTCGCTCCGCATCATTAGTTCACATCGCATGGAAAAAATCCTTAAGAAGAATTCACATGGTGTCATCGCTCAGCTCCATTCCATTCAGCTGCGCCCATCAATGGTCTTCACTACTCCCTTAGATCTCCAACCAATTTATGATAGATATGCCGGTGCCTTTGCTGAACCAGTGAGATTGCCACCTTCACGAGACCCTTCCGGTAAGAATTTATCCACCTCTACATATGCGAAGGAAATGATGGGTATTTTGCATGTAGTACAGACTTGGCAGCCATACCTATCAGAGAATGCTTTCTGCATCAAGATTGCTCACTAGAGTTTGAAATATTTCTTGGAATAACGGATCTCCTCACCCGCACAACTGAAATGGATTCACCAACTCCTGGGTTATGCCAATGAGATCACTTACATGAAGGGTCAAGACAATTTGGTGGCAGATGCTCCTTCTCGCACAATTGATGCCCCAGTTTCTCTTTCATCTATTTCTCTGCTTGTTCTAAATTGGTTGCAAGATGTTCAACAGGGCTATGTCTTCTCTGAACTCCATGTGTCTCCATTGGTTAGGCACTCCAGGTTCCTCCAAACATATGAGAAGACACAACATACCTTCTTTTAGCAGGGAATGAAAAGGACAATTCAATAGATGGTGGATGAATCTGATACCTTCTAGCTCCTTCTGGGATTGCTCGAACCTGTACCCATCCGATTCCACGGATCTAGACAGATATGTCTCTAGAATTCATTGAAGGGATCCCTAAATATAGAGGGCAGGCTGACATTACCAATAAATGTTTGGAAACTTATCTTCGTTGCTTCACCTCCAAGCAACAACCTCCGTGGGAAAAGTGGCTCCCTCTCGCTAAATGGTGGTACTCTACTGCATCTACAATTAATCCATATGAAGCAATCTATGGTTAGGCACCACCATTTCTTTTTCCATACACCGTCAACAGTGCACCAATTCACGCAATTGACATGGTTCTTCGAAACTGCGATCAAATTCTTCGCATTTTGCAGGAAACTCTTCACATGGCCATATTTCGAATGAAACAACAAGCCGATCAACACCATTCTGAGTGCACTTTTCAAGTAGTTGATATGGTTTTTCTTTACCTACAGCCTTCCAAGCAATCCTCCCTGACATTCAAAGGGCGTCCGCTTATCTCTCGCTCTATCATAGAGTTATTCATTTTGTGGCACGACATGCAACCCAAGGCTGCTACATGGGAACCACTCCTTCAGCTTTAGCATCAATTTTCACATCTAAAGCTTTGAGGACAAAGATTTTTCTAAGGGAGAGGGGATGTTAGGAACCCATGTCTTTACTTTGTTAGTATATTTTTGTTGGATGCATATGCTTTGTAAGATGTCCCGTAGTATTTGTTGATCCATAGTTTTTGTTATTGTTGTTGGGCGCATATGCTTTGTAAGTCGCCCGTAGTGTTTGTTCACCCATAACTTGTATTGGCCCATGGTTTTGACCCATAGTATTGGCACCTATACTTAGTATATAAGTGTGTGTTTAGGCCAATGAAGGCACCATGAAGTTATTTTTATTGAGCTTGCTCAAAGGAGTTTTCCCCCTCGAAGTAGCCTGTGATCGATAAAGTGATTCTGAGTTCTGTTATTACTGCTATCTCATGTATTTTTATTAATTAATTATTGTAGGTTCCTCACATGGTTTTAACAACTTAGATTCCCCTAAGTCATGGTTTCTTAGACCACAAGCAGGTCTTGCATGTCACGAACATGCTAGCAACAAAAAAAAGTAATTTCCTCCACCAACAAGACATGGCCTTTGAAGGGTATCATTGGCCTGTAAAGGGTATCTTGGGGCCTTGGGGACTTGAAAATGGTTAGTGGACAATACTTGAGCCTTAGTCCCTAAATAAAGCTTCTATCCATCAAATTCCAAGAGGGTTTCCTCCACAAACCACACATACCCACACATGCCCTCTTATCATTAGCCTATTATTTAGGATGGAGATACCATTAGGTATCTAGTTAACATTGATATCTATGATGCTATGTATCTAGTTATTGTGTTCTTGGGGATTTGTAGAGGGTCAATAGAGGAGACATGAACTTGAATATTTGAAGGAATCTTCTAGAAAACTAGTGCTAAAGAGGTTTCATCCACCAAAAACACATGGCCTCCTAAGAGTGTCATTAGCTAATGATTAATTATGTATATCCCATTAGGTGCTTTTGAGAAATGTGTACATGTCCTAGGGCATTAGGAATGACTTTGTAGGGAAGAACACCATCCATTTGGCCCAAAAGAAATGATTTAGGAATCTAGGGCCATGATTAGTGCTTCGAAGCACCAAGCATGACTCTGTAGGGGTATGAATGGAACTATGTATCAAAGTCATGGGGGCTTCACTGGGGGCCAATACCATAGCACGTTCGTTTATATTGGGGTAATTAAATATTAGGGTTTTCCCAAATACTATATTGCTTATATATTAAGGGGCATTAGGTTTATTTTATTTAATAAACCAATACACTAATACATTGAGGTATATTTTAAATGCGCAGGCTTCCAAATACCCCGAACGTGAATGAGGCCCGAGTACCAGAGTTGCAGCAAAAAATCGCGTGGAGGCTAAGGCAAGGCATTTTCCTCTTGCTTGATCACTCTGCTTCGCATCTATGTGTAGGGGGTTGGTCATCTGACTATGAGTCGTCAATTTGGTTTAATTTCTTTAGTCTGGTATGTGACAGAGGAAGAAATTGGAACTTGCTATGCTTTGCTCGGCGCTGGAACTTGTTGTGCTGCTCGGCTCTGGAACTTGCTGTGCTCTACTCGACGTTGGAATGACCTGGGGTTTAATGTCCTGAATCCAAGTGTGATAGAGGAATGACCTCTGCTATTTTCTTCTCTTACCTAATGTCCCTCTACTGTGTTATGCTGTGGGACTTTCCATGCTCTGCTTTGGAAAGACCTCTGCACTTGAGCAGCTCAAACAACTTTTTCCCTGATGGAGATCAATGTTCTTGTTAATAATGGTAAGTACTTCTCTAATTCAATTATTTGTATTCATTTAATGATCTCCACCATTTTGAATGTAACTGGAAAATACTCTCAGCTCATCCAGTTTTAGTAACCCTTGTCCCTTCACGACTATCCACCTCTTCCTTGCCAATGATACAGTCCGATATGAAATGTGTAGTATACACCAGGTTCATACCATGTTTAGATTCTATGGCAGGTTTTGTTCTAAATCCATGTCATATGATGACCCTCCATTTGTTTCAACTACCCATTAGGTTGGACACCAAACTGGGTTGGTCCATTTTGTGTTAAATCTATGTCATATAGCGATTTTAGATGACATAGACCAATGGTGTAGCTGTAATGAAGCTTTCTCTCTCTCAAGTGTTGTGCAAACCCTTTATTGAAACAAGTTTCCACGACAAATGTACAGCTCATATGAAGCTTTTTCACAAGTGCTGGGCAAGCCCTTTATTGAAACAAGTTTCCAAGGTAAATGGTAAAGCTGGGATGTAGCTTTTTCTCAAATGTTGCAAACTCTTTACTGAAACAATTTCTGCAATGGGATTCTTTGTATTCATTCAGATATATCGTATGTAACTACAAAATTGTCTCAGCTCATCCATTTTTGGTAACCTTTCTCACTTCTCGACTATCCCACTCTGCCTTGCACCCCATGATACTCGATGCACAAACAATTCTCCAAGTTCATAATTGATATAGTCCGATATGAAATGTGTAGAATATACCAGGTCGATATAAGTTCATACCAAGTTTAGATCAGATACCACACTGGCTTAGTCTCTTGTCCGATCAACTACCCATTAGATAGGACACTGGCTTGGTCTCTTGTCCATTATGTGAAAAATCTATTTCATATAACAATGATTCATGAAGACAAATGGATGAAACTTTCTGGTCGTGCAAACCCTGTATTGAAACCATTGGAAATCATTTAAAAGTCATTTTCCTCTTGCATATTCCATGTTTAGAATTTTTTCTAAGATGTCCAAGTTGAGATGTCCAAACCTTTGGTGCCAAATCTCAACTTCTAATTTTTCTGCAACCACACAAACTATGTTATGACCAATATTTAGTTTATAGATACCACCATCCTAGTAACCATCACAACTTTAATTGTTGCCATCTTTAATAATACATGTTTTATCATAAAATATAATCTGAGGACCATTAGCAGCCAACTTTGATACATAAATCATGTTTGTTGACATGGTTGGTACATACAATGGTTTGTAAGTCAAATTTTCTTACCATTCTTGTACATTAATGGAACAGTGCCAATACCTGTAACTTCATGTTTTGTGCTGTCAGCAATCGTAATAGGTGCATGTGAACATTATCTCAAGTTAGAAAAGAGCGATTTCTTACAAGTAATATGTTAAGATTCCCCTGAATCAATAATCCATGAAGAATAAAGAGATATTGATGAAAGTTACTCTTCTTCCTTTTCCTTTTCTATGTAGGTTTGAGCTTCAAGCTTTGAATCCTTTGGATAAGGATAGTTATCCTGGAAATGACCATATCTTTCACAGCTAAAACAAGCACCATGACCATGACCTTTGAAGTAATATTTCTCTTTAAATTCACTTGAAAGCTAATAATTCTAATGATAATATCCTTGCTGAAGGAAGTTAAGGCCCCTGCCTCTTTACATTCCTCTAAAACTCCATCTACCACAATTATGACCTTTGTAATTTTCTAGTAGTCCTATCCTCATTTTTTTTTCTTGCATCCCTTTTACTTTTGTTGCAACTCAAGATGATGAGTAGACCAAATGGTTTAAACAAGAAATTAACACTTTAACTTAGCAACCTTAACAATTGTAGGTGAAGTGAAGATTATAATATGAAGTAATACCAACTTGACAAAAGTTGGTAGTGGGAACCAGAAATCAGTCCCATTAGAGGAGTGGGAGTAAGCAACTTAAAATTTAGTGAAATTGACCTTCATTATTGTTGGCCACACCTAGTATGTTCATATCTTATCCTAACAAAAAATTGCAATTCACAGTAATTCTCTTCGGTGGGATTTAACCTTAGGGAAAGAGTAAACTACAGTACAACTATTTTCTAATCTCTATGAGTGGGGTTTGCTTAAATTGTAATATTTGTTGTTGTTTCTGGAGGCTGGCAATATTTCTTGTGGTGTGACATATTATGTAAGACATGACTCCTCTCTTTTGTGCACTTCTTTTTTCTATGACTCAGTTGAAAGGTGTTATTCTTCTTTGAGTATTTCAAGTATTAATTTGAGCTTATGGTTCAAAACAACTCTTTCCTAGATTGATATCCTGATATTCACTATCTTCATGTTGATTCAATGTTGTTATAGCTTTGGCCAAAGGCATTGGTTGCACCTCTTGAGAGAGTAATTGTGTGCACCATGTTCCTGAGCACGTATTTTAATAAGAGGTAATGTGGAGGGTGGTTATACAAATTTCAAAACTCTGATCTTTCTGCCAAAGTTGTGGTTGAGTTATTATCTATTGAAAGCCTCATTTAGTTTCTCAAAGTAATTAGTTCCAGAATGTAGCGATCAATCTTTAATGGGACATTTTGTCAAGATATTTCTCTCTGCACATCTTCATGTCAATTTTAGTTGATTATGACCTGCATGGGAAGGTTTCTTTGCATTGTGGATAGAAATTTTTTTGCAATTTATCCAAGTATGATTTCAATGATATCCTTGTCTCAACTGTATTTTCTGGGACCCTACGTTTTTCCTTCATTAGGTGGCTTAATGCCCTTTTTTACAGTATGTTTGTCTTCTTTGACTTACTTTTCACTGTCAACAACCTTGTCTTATTCTCTCTATATTATTATATTTATCCTCTCTTTGTTTTGTATTACCTTGAATGAACTTTTCCACCATTGAAAAAATAGTGTAAGTGCCAACATTTGATATTTGACCTTCTAGGGTAGTTATTATTGGAACATGTCCCTTATTTTAAAGAAAAGAGATTTTTATGGAAATCATCAAACTTTACAAAAAAAATTGTTTGTTGTGCATTTAACCACTAGTCAATATTCAAGACTAAATCAACCATAATCATCGTTTGATCTAATTTCCTTTTTCATGTTCTTCCTGCTTGACACTGTAGTCAATTTACTGTTTACAAGTACCTTTCAATTTCAACTTTATCCTCTGGGAATGTTCCAATGATAGGTCAGAATTGTTGGTGCCATCAGTTTAGGGAAAGGTCAATATTCTTCTTCTTATGTTTTTTTCCTGAATCCTTAAGGTTTTCACCTTCACTCTTTAAAGGAAAATGATTCCTCTTATATATAATCTCTTCAGCTTCATTAGTTTCACCTAATTAATATGATTTATTCATACAGATTTGCAAATATATCCTATTTCTGCCATTTTTTTTCGAATTTTCCCAAGTTTTGCAGCTTGCCAATATTTCTGAGTTTTTCAGGTCCAAGTTAATCTCTTCAGCTTCATTAGTTTCACCTAATTAATATGATTTATTCATATAAATTTGCAAATATATCCGTTTTCTGCCAATTTTTTCGAATTTTCCCAAGTTTTGTAGCTTGCCAATATTTCTGAGTTTTTCAGGTCCAAGTTATGCTTGCTAATATTTTGTGAGATTTTCCTCAATATTTTTGATAAGTTTATTTCTAGACCCTTGGTGATATTTTCTATGAAATTATATATGCAACATAAATGATATTCCTCATCTTCATTATTGACTCAATCTGTTGAATATGTGTCTTGAAAATTTCGCTGGATGTCTTCGCAAGCTTATTATTTTTAGCAAAATTCATCTAAAAAATAAGTACTTGCATCTTTCTTTTGTGAACCTGAGTTATATGATTTCTTCATATATGTATGTATGTGCACAAAGTATATATGTCCATTGGGTTGTGGTCTAGTGGAAACTTGGAGCAATTGTTGTGACAATGACCCATGTTCAAATCCTGGTTTGCATTTGATGACAAGGATATCGTTGGGATCTTGGGCAAGCATTCATTATGATGATTGGCATGCAAACACACCACTTGATGAAGCACTCACAACAGATAGTGTTCAGTAATTACTAATTATTATTAAGGATCTAGGATTGAAGGTTTTTAATATTTATTATACTTCTTCACCAGAAGGATTCAATGTTTGAGTCATCATATTTATATCTAGGCGCTGATATAGCCAGGAAATTCCACCTACAGGAGTCTGAAATATGAAGGTGCACATATATAATTTCCTAAACACCTATGAATGAAGCATCGTTAGCCTCTTTGGAGATTTAATGAGACCAAATGAGCAGCATATTTGATCACTTCTGAGAATTGACCCTTCTTTAGCTAGTGTAGTCCTAACTTTGAAGGACACAACTACTACAATTTGCATATGCAAAAACAACAAATGATGCTTCAAATGCCCCTGCTAAGACATATAAACTCAAAATTACAACATATAGACTCCATTTGAAGGAATATTTTGATGTCAGAGCATCCGTGAAAATAAGTGTTCCAAATAGTGTTGCACAGAAATTTCAATTCGCGTAAGTTATGGAAGGATTTACTGCAAGTAAGTTGCATATGGAAGATCTGCAGAGTTAAGCTATGGAATGTGGAATACATGCAGTGTCCTAATACTTCCACCATCCTGGAACTATGGGGGGACTTGATTCCAATCATGGAGTGTTTGGTGGAGTGTGTCATGTACTCTAGCGTGTATTTTTCCATGTTTTGTGCAAATGAAGAAGCCTTGTCCCATTCCTTCCTCTAATGAGCATTGAGAAGTAATATGGGATGGAAGTGTAACTAGAATATCGTAAGGTTTCTAGAGTTGGAAACCATAGCATACTTTAAAAGGAGAATGTCCTCTTGAGATATGTGTAGTTCTGTTGTAATTATGTTGGTAAATGTAGTTTTACCATTGCATGCTTTGCTCATGATTTATGTGGAGAGCAGGGGCTAGATTTCTATTAACAAACTCAATTTGATCATCACTTTGATGGTGGAATAATGTAATGAACCTCAACTGATACCCTGAGAGATTACACAAGGACCACCAAAATTGGTTCAAGAAGGAAAGGTGGAAAGATGAAAATCAAAAAGGAATTACTACATTAAATATTTCTAATTAAAATCCCTAAAAATTGAGATCTTAAAGCAAAGACAACGAATATCCAATCCTAAAAAATTCCTAAAATTTGAGATCTAAAAGCAAAGGCAACCAATATGGAATTCTCATGGTAGGGTAATTTCATAAATTAGACAAACCGATTCTCATTAATCAGAGATACAGTTAAATAATTATGGCGCAAATGAAGACTAATATTGCTCCAAGGAACCAAAGGGGAAACAAAAAAGTAGTTACTGTGGAAGACCTTGTTGATCTATAAAGACACCCTAGAGTAGCTTTCGGATTTGGACATAAAGTCTAGAGTACAAGAAGAAGGTTATATGTTGAGGAAGAAGAATGGATTCTGAATGACATTGATGATTCTTGCGTTACTTGGGGTTTCCTTTACCATGAAAGAGACTTCCACACTAAAGGCTAAAACTAGATTATTAGATTGGAAAATGTGCTGGTGAATCTATTAATTAGATACTTATGGCTATAAGTGTGACTTTGGAAATTAACACAAATATCTTATTTTTAAAGAAGAGAGGAGCTCAGAAGGCGAAAGAGAACTTCAATATTATTTTCCCCAGACATTGCATCTTTCTGTCCAATGCATATATCAAAGTATGCCTTTCCTGGTCATCATCTTAGAAGTACTGAAAGCAAAGCTTAGCCATCACTCTGGCATCTTACTATCCAATGCATATATCAAAGTATGCCTTTCCTGGTCATCTTGCTGGATTTTGGCAAAGCAATTTTGGCATGTTTGATTGATTCAAAGGAAATACATATTGGTGAGCTCAAATATCAATCTGGAGAAGCTGAAAACCTCGATGGCATTTCTAAATTATGAGATAATTGTGTTTCTGGGGTGGGGTGCTGATTGGATACTGGATTCCAGTTGGAAATGTGCAGGAATTTGTGCCAAAAAAGGATTTGTTTTGATGAAACTTTATCCCACCACCCCCATTATGCTAGGGTTGAAGTGAAGTCTTTAGTGCTTTCTGCTATAGTACACTTGTTGGCTAAGATTAAAATAGCATAGCATGTATAGGTTATACAGATGTCTGACATGTTTTGCAAAATATTTATCTTTCAATGACTATTAGTGCTCACTTCTTGCTGTTTTTTTCTACTTTTCGATTACAATTGGCCTGGAATGCTCCCTTGCATTTCAAGATTGTTTTTGTTCCCAGAAGCTATTTTGGTAACCTTCTACACTTGTATTTTTGTGCTCCACTGCTTGGGGGTTGATATATTATTTTACAGATAAAATATGCAATAGGCAATACAAACTAACTTGTATGTGATGTTCATGTGAAGTTGTGTGCTTTTTGTGAATTTGCCAACATACTTAAATTGTTGAAATGTTTGTGATTTTTATTGCTAGAATCCACATGTAGACTTAAATGGTGCGGTTTTCACTGTTGGACGGAGCAAAAATTGCAATTTGTGCATAAAGGATCCATTCATTAGTATAGTTTTGTGCATGTTGAAGTATACATTGGTAATCTTTGTTGTATCTTCAATACTACTGGTTTGTGTACTTCAAGACAAAATGACATCAACTAATTATAATCAGTAAATTTGCTGATAATTCTTGTAGCAAAATAGTTGGTGATGCATTTGTTTCCCTGGATACTTTAAATTAATATGGTTGTCTTTGATGAAATGAAACCAAAAATTGTGAAGGTGCCATGGCAATTGTTCTTGAAAGCGTAGGCAGCAGTGGGTTTGTTCAAGTTAATGGAAAGCAATTTAGAAAGAGCAGTGTCGCGATTAAAGATGGAGATGAAATTGTTTTCATCCCTCCTGGAAACCATGCCTATGTATCCATTTTCTTATTCTTATTAAGATTTCTCTAACTTATTTTGCGAGTTGGTTGTGAAATTTTCATTATTGTCAAGATGTAGCCATTTTCCTTAATTGGTAAATGCAGATTTTTCAACCGCTAATAAATGAAAATGCCTCAGCTTCAGTTGGATTGACAGAGAATCAAAGAGCCACAGGTAAGGCAACACCATTTGAATCAGGATCAGGGGATCGTTCAGCAGTAGCAGGAACATCAATTTTAGCATCTTTGTCAAGTTTGAGGCCAAACCTAAACATGTTGCCACCACCTAATTCGAGTCGCAAGTGAAAGTTCCTAATTCGAGTCGCAAGTAAATCCATTCGAGTTGCAAGTGTGAAGTCTTATATTCTAAGTGTGAAGGACTATTCTCTATTGCTTTTTTTCCCTCTCTATTGCTGCTGGTGTATTTGCTGCTGCAAATAACTTTGGTGATCAGATCTCAGTTCAAGGCACTTCCTTAGAATGTATGCTAGCATTTTGCTAGACTTGACCAACATCTTCTCTCTTGAATGTAAGCCTATGTGGCTGAGTTTATATTGTGCTTCCAACTCTATCATCTTTGCAAATAAGAAAGATTGTTTGCTGGGATTTTCTCCCACTTTGGGTTTCCCTAGGGTAATTTCCCGCGTCTTTGTGTGACTCTCTATTTTGTGCACTATCTACTATTGCTCTACAGTTTTTAGTTTCTGCATTATTGTTGATAAAAGTTCTCAGATCTGCCCATTTATATAAAAGAAAAATTAAAGTTTATTGTATCCTGAATTAAGCTCGAAAATTTACACCATGTCCCAATTTTAGCATCTTTGTCAAGTTTGAGGCCAGACCTAAACATGTTTCCACCACCTGCTGCAAATATTGAAGAGTCCCAACAAGGAATTGATAGGCCTCAATTTCCACCTTCCTGTGAAATGTCAGATGGGTCCGTCTCAGATATTGAAGTAGCTGTTCAGGCCGGAAAAGCGACCTCTGATCCAAATGGCGCAACTGATATTCCAATGAGTGACAAAGCGCTTGTTATCTTGTCTGCAGATATAACAGCAACAAATGAACATCTAAATCTTGACAACTTGGATGCAGGTCTTGAGACAGATATTGGAAAATATTCTGGGTTGAATGAATCATTAAGACCTCTTTTGAAATTTCTTTCAGCATCCAATCACTGTGACAACATGGATTTGAGTGGAAATATTTTTAAACAATTTTGTGAAGAGAGAAGAGAAGGTGGAAGAGATTTTGACTCGTCTGTCATGTCTGCAAAATTCCAAGCTTTGAAGGAAGATTTACGAAGAGGGATTAATGATAGCAAAGATGCTAATGTCTCATTTGATAACTTCCTGTATTACCTAAGGTAAATGGAATTTTTCTTTATGATTGTCACATTTCATGATAATTATATGGCTTGGTCATTAGTATGGGCATGTGAAGATGTGACCAGATCCATTTAAAACCTCATCATCTATTCTGTGTTTTTGAAATAAATAGTTTGGTTTGATCCATGACATATATTGGCCTTAGAAAGATTTTGCAAAATTGACCTTTATCTGGTGCTTGTGTTTTCTTCTTTGTTTTCTAAGGATTTTTTTATTTTGTTTCTTTCAACTATACATCTGTCTATAGACCATAGGAGACATTCTTGTGAGCCTTTATTTGCCGATTAAAGCATTTTCCTAGTGGGAATTTTAGTGTGTACCAATTTTAGCAGATTAAATCCCATACTCATGTTGATCAAGTTTGATTTATGGTGGAATTGTTATTTTTTTAAATTAATATTTTTTTATCTTTTTATGGATTTCACTTCTCTTCCTTGTATAAGTTGTTTATTTGGTTCTACGTGGGTGCAAAGCTAGACTATCTTGGTGGAGAGTTGTGTGCTCCTTGATGAAGCTCTCTTAATGTCCAAGTTTGATGACTCTTGAGTGGAGAGAAACTTGGTGATGGATTCCTATGTATAAGAACTAAGTTGGGAACTGACTACACTATTATATCGGGTCTTGGAGGGAGTGAAATTATGATACAACTGTTAAGGAAGGGGGCATTGGCTAGAACTTACTTTTAGAGGAGGCAAATTTTGTCATTTCGGTAATTAGAGAAATAAGCATGACAAACTTCTATAGATTGATATATCATTGAATTTTGAGAGTTCACTGTATCAAATAGGTCCACGTTTCCCAAACTATTGATTTACCAACATAATTTAATTAAGTGAGATAAATGGGAGAATGTCTACCAAATGCAGGTGGTGTATCCAAGCTGCCCAGTAACTAAATAAATTGACCCAAAAGTAATGCTCCTTGTGAATGTACTTTAGAAAAAATAAGTATTCTCTACACAGTAGGTGTTCTTTCTCAATTCCATTTGGTTCATTTTATTGCATTCCTCATGCATTTCGGGTGTCTTGCTTTTTCTAATAGTATCTATGCTGCTTCCTAGCCTATACAGTCATATTCATGCAGATCAAGACTATCCTCCTTATCCTCCGAGAATAGCCTTCAACACTACAGACTGCGTGATGACTATATCTTTCCACAAATTTTGGGATTACTTTCTAGGCACAAGCCACATTAAAGATGTAGGTTATGGGAAATGGAAGTACTATTCCTTGAATGTTCCTTTGAATGATGGAATTGATTATGAGAGCTACAAGAACCTTTCCAGGCCCATTATCCAGAAGGTAATGGAAGTCTATCATCCAGAAGTAGTTTTCCTATAATGTGCATCTATGGGTTAAGGGCTTTGGCATATCACTTGATTGTATTATTTAATAAATTCATAAAGAGAGCAACTTTATGGGCTTCCTTCAGTTTATCATTCATGAATCATCATTAATAATTTGTAGAACTCCATGACATAATATTTCACACCTACATGCTGAGTTAAATTTTTTAATTTAAGGAAGTAATCCTCCACATTTTTATCATCAAACAAACACATAAATTTTACTTCGAAAGTGTGAAAATCAATGATGGTATTTTCTTATCTGGACTATACCTGTTGATTCCACTAATCATTGGTAAATGCCTCCAAGTACAATGCTACAAAATTGATCATATCTTGCTCATTTAGTGGGTTCATCCGGCTTGAAGTATGTCTCTAATTTATGAATCCAAGCCCTTGCATGAACTTTCCTTTCACCATCAAAAGTTGAAATCTTCAATTTGTCAAGGTAAGGCTTGTTGAGGACCTTATGTTGCAGGTCACTTTTCTCCCTTGACTTGAGGCCTGCTTGAAGGTCACAACACTCCTTGAAGGAGACCTTCCCCTAAAATGATTATGGGTGTAAGGTTTAGTCCTACCATATAAGCTTATAGGCCTTCCATGCCATTGCATGAGTACTCTTGGATTAGTCTTATTTTTTTTCCAACAATGTTTCTTTCCCTACTATTGTAACATGAATATTTTTGTACAAACTAATTACATAACAAAAAAAAAGAATTTCGAGGCTCTGTTAGATGATTCAATGCATTCTTTTCATCTTCCCTTTCTGCTAAAGGATACATTTAGAATATACTGAGCTTCAGAAGCTTTATTTATGTTTTTAGGTTGTGTGTTAGTTGATTATGTGCATTGTTTTCATCTATCGTGCTTACTAAAGGATTCAAGGACACGGTTAGAGTAGAATGAGCTCCTAGAGCTTTATTTCTTTCCATTTCTCTTCCTCTAATATCCTTTTTAGATCTTCCTCTTGTGAGAGGGGCTAAGGCAAGATGGAGTTGATAGGTTTTTCCTGGTTGAGCTCTCTAAAAGGGAGGGAGGGCTTCTGGAAAACATAATGCCTCACTATGGCTGCTTGTTACCTTTCATATCAACAAAGAGATGGCATGGAGGGTCATAGAACTCAGGTGGGATACATGTCACATATTTGATTTTGGTTTTTTCTCTTTAGAATACCTCGTGGGAATTGTCAAGAGACTCTATCACAGGGGATTTCCTTGGACAGTCATTAAATAGAGTGGTCCACAGATCTTCCATCTCACTCTGCAAGAATCCCTTGGTTGCTAGTTCCTTTTCCTCTTGATCATGGTTATCCCATTTCCCTCTTAGAATGGAAAAAGGATAAGAACAACACTTTCTCTTGGAGGATCCCTTTGTTATAACTAGGGTAGGAGATTCCCCTTCTGGGCTGCTTCCAAGGGACATAACTGAAAATTGATTTTGACTTTTACTGGTCTTCATTTCACTTCCAGGCTGAGAACGGATCTGAGGTTTCCTTTTTTCCTCTTCAATGGTTTGGAGACTTTTTGAAGCTCTTTTTCTTTCTTTTGAGGGAGAGGGGGACCTTCTTTGGGTAGTTTTTTTTTCAAATGGACATACTCATGGGGAAGAGTTGTTTGTAATCAAGTGGTTGCACATATTTCCAACTATCAATTTGAATTATTTCCTTAGGGAGGATTTTGTCAATATTAAATTCTACATAGGTGTGGGTGCAAGGGAACATTCTTGATTTGGCCCATCCTTATCTAAAATCCTCCTCCCCGGTTTATTTTTGATCGGCTCAAGGGTTTTGTTGTCCCAAATGTACTAAGAGGGAGTTGGGGTAGCTTGACCAATACAGGAAGCTCAAGTGCATATCCTACTCTGAGTCAAAGACAAGACCATCAATTACGATAGAGCCCTCTATTACCAAGGAACCAAGTACCACTGCATAAGATAAAATATCCATTGTCTTTTTAGTTAAAATGAATGCCATAATACTGAATAACTCTTATCGCATAAGTATAACTGGAGTTTGCCTTTCAAATGAGGGATCCATTGGAATTGAACCCAGGAATGTAGTGATTTTGGATTTGGCCATGCCCCCATGAGATTCCCAACCAAAATCTATTTGGAAAACGATAATGCTTTACTTTTTGGGCCTGCAAAAGAAATATCTACCTTAGGAATCCTGCCCATCTTTTTGATTAATTTTGACAGGCTGTTTGAGGGCCTGACATTCTTGCGAGTTTGTTGCAACCATTTTATGGAAGATGCAATTCATCTGATGAGGGGAAGATGGACTTACCTCTCTGTCTGAAAATGCCCTTGCAGAATTTTATTCATTTGTATTGGATGCATAACACAATACCTCTAAGAGCCCATGTGAATTCCTATTTCCAAGTTGACCTGCAAAAGGGGCTTCATGTGGCCAGGGTAAACCTTCGCCATGGACATTGGGAGCTTGCTTAAAACTGATTATTTTCTAAAACTATGTTCATTCATTATAGCAGTTTCTTCACATATTAGAGAATGTGCTACTTCTAAAATATTTTTTTGTATAAGTAGAACTGGATTCTGCCTTTCAAATGAGGGATCCATTGCAATTGAACCCAGGAATGCAGTGATTTTGGATTTGGCCATGCCCCCATGAGATTCCCAACCAAAATCTATTTGGAAAACGATAATGCTTTACTTTTTGGGCCTGCAAAAGAAATATCTACCTTAGGAATCCTGCCCATCTTTTTGATTAATTTTGACAGGTTGTTTGAGGGCCTGACATTCTTGCGAGTTTGTTGCAACCATTTTATGGAAGATGCAATTCATCTGATGAGGGGAAGATGGCCTTACCTCTCTGTTTGAAAATGCCCTTGCAGAATTTTATTCATTTGTATTGGATGCATAACACAATACTTCTAAGAGCCCATGTGAATTCCTATTGCCAAGTTGACCTGCAAAAGGGGCTTCATGTGGCCAGGGTAAACCTTCACCATGGACATTGGGAGATTGCTTAAAACTGATTCTTTTCTAAAACTATGTTCATTCATAATAGCAGTTTGTTCACATATTAGAGAATGTGCTACTTCTAAAATAATTTTTTGTATATCATTACTATTTCTATAGGTAAGTTAGGGTTTGGGCAAGCTTAAAGTTTGTAACAATTGAGGGGTGTTTTCAATGTTCATACTAAACTCAGGGTTTGAGTTGTACTTGGTATGAACATGTGTCATTTAAAGGAAAATAAGTCTTAGGGACCAGGGTTGCAAGCAATAATAAGTATAGGACCCTGTCAAAAAAATTCAAGCAAGGCCTTGAACCCTCACTCCCAAGAGAAATGTATCAAATTATCAGTTATGGTAATATATCAGTTATTGTAACATGCATGGGACTGTGATGGATAATAGTAATATGCATGAGAATTTACTTTTGTTTATAACTTACAGTTCTTTCTCTTGTGATTCCTGAATTATTTTGACTCTTATCTCTAGTTTTCAATTGTTATAAAAATATTTGTATACTTTTTTGAACTTGCCATTTCTGTGTTGTATCTGGAGCATGGCTTTTCAAAGTTCTAGTAGATCATTATCTGTATCTAGATCCTAGTAAATTAGATTTTATGGGTACCTTAGTGAAATGCAGACATAATCTTTACAAATTCCTGGAGCTCATCCATTGGGAATTTGATTCAGTCTTCTAAGGTTTATCCTGAGAGATTTCCTTTAATATGTAGGCTCCTTCATTATTCTGGTTTCCAATCCAAGCTCATCTTTTCTTTTTCCTCCTTTTCACATTTTGAGATTCTTCCTATCCACTATTGGGGTCTAGAAAATGTTTTTTTTTAATAAATCTACCTCGGATAGTGTCTTCGGAAAATTTATTGGGAAAATTTATTGAGACAGGGCCCAGTTCTACACATATCCTTGAACTCATTTGACTTCTATTAGTCACTAATTCTTGCCATTGCAGGTCCATCATCATTAGGGATTTAGACCTTTTAATTTCATCATTCTTTCATATTAGAATTTTGGTCTTGAATATGCACATCAAATTCTACAGCATCAATATAATATGTTCGATAACAACTATTTTTATATGTGAAAGTTGGAATATCATGAGATACTTTTTTTGTCAACATGCTTGATAGCTTTAACAAGTTGACTTGTCTAGAGATGATTCTATGCCCAAACAGAGTTATTTTCTTGGGCAAGGTCTTTCTATTTAGAGACCTTATTGAAAAATGACACTAGAAACATTAGAACTTGACTAAATTGGAAGTGCACTTAGTGTTTGTTTAGGCTTCTTGGATAGAACCCATACATTAGAACTTGACTTAATTGGAAGTGCACTTAATGTTTGTTTAGGCTTCTTGGATAGAACCTATACATTAGAACTTGACTGAATTGGAAGTGCACTTAATGTTTGTTTAGGCTTCTTGGATAGAACCTGCCTTTGGATAGAACCTATACATTAGAACTTGATTGAATTGGAAGTGCACTTAATGTTTGTTTAGGCTTATTGGATAGAACCTTCCTTTGGATAGAACCTGCTTGAGTTGTTTATCTTTAATTTGAAATGAGAAGTGTTTAATGAATATGCCTTATCCCTATCAACTGCATTCCTTAAAGCTTCCCAAATGTGGAACCAAATATGAGTTATTTTTTAAAGTGTCTCGGGAAATGTTCGAGACTATCTTCCTCTAACTTCGTGTGTTGTAATTTCCTCACAATTATGTATTTGAGCATAATTTCCTTTAAATATTGAAAAATTTCGTTAAGAAGGAAAACTAAGAATAAATATTTGAGAGAAGAACATAAAAGTTGTTGTCTATGAGTCAACCAAAGTACTAGAATATTATTAAAACATTCTTCCACCTGTTATTCCTACATGAATATTTCTTTAAAAACGAAGAGTCATAATACCCAGAAAGGGTTTGTACCTAGGTTTTCACCTCCTTTATCGAGCCTCAAAATTTAATCAATTGAATACGTAGAACTTCCTTTGCACAAACTATGACACAGTTTTGTAAACAAAATATCAGAAGATAAATTCTTGGATCTTACGGATGTCCTGTCTGGGTGAATAAATCCGTCCTTTGCTGCATAAGAATGTCATTCATTGGGTCCATCAACAGGTCTTCATTAGACATTGCATCTTCCTCAGTGTTAAGTTCTCTATACAAAGGATAATAGGATATTTCAGTAACACTTTGTGCTATTCTCTTCAGCTGTTCTGGTATTGTTTGGAGAATCATACTGTCCATCGTAGGTAGGCCTGCCATCCATTTAATTACCAACAGTGAGTTTAGAAACACCTGTATGTCTTCCTTTTTTCTATTATCACTTTCAACAACAGTTCCAATGCTAAAAAATCTATGTAATTATGTGAATCACTCTATATTCTAGCTTTGAACTTGAAGAAATAATAATCACTCATAAATAAAATACTACTAGTCCTATACACCTCAGTATGCCCTTGACTTGACTCATAAAAAATAACCGTGTGACCTGGATTTTGCAAACGAGGGATGAGTAATTTTCCTTTCTTTAGACTTCTTATATGGTGCTTTGAAACTTATAAATATTTGTCTAATTTGTAAGGTGCATGGAATGATGGAACTGACTTGTCTTGGAAGATATTTGATTTTATAGCAATTCAGATCCCCCATGATACCACTAAGGGTATCCATTTAAAGACTATTAAATCCTTGTGTTGTGCCCAATTCTGCATGTGCTCATATACAAACTTTCATTGTAAACCACCCTTGCAACCTGTTAGTACATCCATTTCTGCCCAAATTTTTCCATGTAGACGATCAATAGTTTCTTCTGCCTGCTTGCACAGGAGGAAATGACGTGGACCATGCTTGTTGTGCTTTTGGAATCAACATTTGAAAGGTTTTCTTCCATGCATGAGAGAATAAACTGGCCAATACTTATTGGATCACATCTTGGGAGAATTGAGTTCTTCCCCTAAACCGCCTTGTTGTGAGTCAATTATGGTTCTAATGTTGCTTTACCTTATATTTTCATATGCCAACTTAAGTAATTAATTTAGTAGGAAGTCTGTTGTAGTGAGTATCGTCTCATTTAACCTCTGTTTTGTTGTTGTACTCGTTCCTTTTTAGCATAAACAAATCATCTTAACTGGCTATTTGTGAAAAGGGTGTTAGATAGTAGCACTCTCTTCACCTTCCTGCTAAATATATGTCACACTGGCTCTTTGCAGAGCAACACCTACCATTTTCAGCTAATAATGTCGCATTACAACCACACAAGAAGAGGTACAACCACATTCAATGAAGAGGCATGTTATTTTGTACTTTGTTGTCTTCAGCACCCTTGTCTTTTTGGGTTCACAATAACTACTTTCCATAAGAGCACTTGTATGCACTCGATTTATATAGCCTTGCAGATTTGTCTACTTATACCTTCCCCATTGTATATGCAGTTCTGGAAATCTAGATTATGATCTATGTAGGCTATTATCTGGTCTTTATGTATTTTTATTTTTTAAATCACAGGTTTTATAAATATGTCATGAAGGGACATGTTAGATAAGATAATCTTATTAATTTCAGAACCTGTTCTTACTAGTTTAGCTGATTTCTAATTTTCATCTCTTGGTGAATGTGTTGAATTTGCTTTAAATGGTTCAACATATCTTGAAGACTGTCTCCTTCATCCATTTTGGAAATGGGATCTCTCCTCTGCCCATGGTCTAAAGCATCTAAGTTGTTATTTTGTTTTCACCAGTGAGTTGTTTTCCATTCTAGGTAATGTTTCTTCACTCTCAACAAACTGGTAGTCAAAAGGCTCTCCCTTTCCTCATTTTCCGGAAAATGAACTTGGATTTGACACCAATCTTATCTGATTTTTGCAAGTTTACATATCTAAATTGTTGTGTTTTACTTATCCCATATTCACTTGTTTGTATACCATGAAGGTGTCCAAGCCCCCAGGGTGCCTTGGGAGTCTCTAAGCCTCTAGAGCACCTCCAGGGCCTGTTATAGGCCCTCAATAGGCCTTGGGGGCTTGAATACCCAACCACTTGTGCCTATTACACACCTTGGGAGGTTTAGTCAAGTCCACGGTATCATGCCAATATACTAGGTAGATATATAAAGGGACATAAAAAATGTAAATGAAAAAATGGATACATACAATATATAGGGAAAACAGGGTTTTTTTTTAAATTGGGAAGGCATATTGGGAGGGGGTTAAAAAAAAGATTTTGGGAGGTTTTTTCCAATATTTTTTTAAATTAGGGGTATTGTTTCATATGCCATGAACGAATGTGCTATGGTAGGCAATCATTGAGTGAAGCCCCCGTGATAAAAGTCTTGGGGACTTTAGGCCTTGTATTATTTTCAACAATGTGTATATGGAAATATGTAAAAGAAGCTTATAGGAATGCAAGGCCATGAACGATGGTTCAAACCAATGCGCATGACCTGTCATTTGTATTCATTATCTCTATGTTGGGATATCAATGCCATTAGAAGGTTTTGATCGCTAGGTATGAGTCTAAATGTTTTGTATATGGTCCAGGGAGGAACCTAACTCTAGGAATTTCATAGGATCATAACATGGGAAGCTAGATATCATCCAATTTAAATACAAATTATTTAAATTTTCCTCGTGGATAAAATTGCATCTTCATAAATTGATATAAGAGACACTCAAAACCATCCCAAGGCTAAACATTTCTATTTTTTCACCATGTTTTTTTAGACTCATCATATTAACAAATTTCCACTGCTTGTAGGGGAAGTATTTATGGTTTGACTGAGTAAAGGAGTACGATAAGGGTTCATACCATAGAGTGAGGTGTAATCGAGATAATCCATGATGAATCCATCATAGTAATATATTTAAGCATGCAAAAACATTTCCATATATAGAAATCCCTTCATCCCTATGTGGGGAAGTTCCTAGAACTACGTGTGAGCCAAGGCATGACATAGACAAATATAGAGATTTTTCTATTGGATCTTCTGCACAAAAATTTGGATCATTTTCCATGTCTTCTACCCCCACTTAAACAAAATTCATGTGCTATTCATGATTTTCTTGATCCAAGGATTTTCTCCCAGTCATGTCATAATCAAGGCCTTCTTGGAGGTAAAAGTCTATTGAGGTAAATTCCGATATGGATGTTAGATCATATTCCACTTACCAATGGGTCATGCTATAAAGAGGACCCTTACCATATCAACTAAATTATTAAGTGTTTTTGTATCCAAGGGGTTTGATCCTTCTAGATGTGATTGATTAGGGTTGTTGACTTTGTCGAAAAAAAGCTTATCTTGCTTCGAGCTGAGAACTATATTTTACATCTATCATATGGATTGCGAGTTTAGTCTATTGCCTCCTCTTCTATAGTAATAATACCTATTAAAAATCCATACAATATTCAACATGCCATAGATATCATCTAAGATATCTAGTCTAACACTTACATATATAAATTTATGTGACAGTTCTTATTGTACATTATCTAAATAACACTACTTCATAATACATACGTCAATATCTTTGAGGCTATGATGGATATGTAAATATATATTCAATGTTAAAATAATTCATGATATTTTCTACCTAAGTTAATACATGAATGTAATGGGGTAATTGAGTTTGAGGATGATGATCTCTTCATTCAACATATTGTTTAGGCATAGAAAGTGATGAGGATGAGTTATTCTTCATTTTTTATAGTTTCATTTTTCCATTCCTTCCATTATTTATGATTGGTTACTTATAAATTTATAATTATATTTATTGTCATTATTTTTATTTCACATAGTTTAGTGTGAAAGTTTTTACTATTAAATTATTCATTGACTTTTATTTCTTAAATGGTAAGCATTCATTTTTTTTGTTTATATAGAAAAATTATACCACTTTCTAAAATGATCAATGAATGATTTGGAAACTTCAAAAAAAGGGACTCAAAGTTTAGTGGAGAGAAAAATTTTGTTTTCCCTCCATCTCAAGAAACCAAAACTACATTAGTTGCTAATATTGTTAATATCTCATTGAAAAACATTAAAAAAGCTAACAAAAATTCATTTACCCTCCATTTCAAAAAGGAAACATTACATTGGTTACTAAAATAGTTAATATATGATTGAGAAACTTAAAAAAGAAAGAAAAAAAATCTCATTTTTCCTCCATATGTGAATATTTTTCAGATTCCATTCAAAACATATAAATGCAAAGCTATTTCTTATGAAGTAAGTGTTGAAAGAATGTCAAATGGTTGATCAAATTCAATGTTCTAGCTGAAAGAAATTATATGTTCTAGCTCGAAGAAGAGAGGCTTGTATTGAATAAAGGATCCATTTGCATCGCTATCACGTCCCCCATTTTGACCCTTATAATATTTTGGGCTATAATGTAAATAATGTATGCATATTATGTATGATTCCTAGCGTCGAGCTCAAGGCCAAGGCCCCGCTAGTGAATGCTCGATCTAGAAGAGGCAAGTATTTGAAATTATGCTACCCATGTGCTAGTGAACCATGGGAATTGTGAATATGCATCTTAATATAAATGCCCACAACTAGCTATGCAATGCAACAAGAGATGGGGGCATGATATTGCAAGGAATTGGGAGGAGGATATTCAAACCCTTGAGCCAATCAAGTCAAGCCAAGTGTCAATGAGAGAACCCATCAACCATCGACTACCCATGTTGACTTTTGTATCCAATCATTCATTTCTCCCAAGAATTGGGTGAAGTAGTTAATGCCTTGGGGATTGGGGAGGTATGGCTGTCCAAATTCGAGTATGGGCAAGCCACCCTCATGGAAAAACGTGTTTTTCCTTCTTGGGAAATAAAACACCCATGAATTACCTTCCCAAGCCATTATTCAAGGTTAGACTTCACCCTCTCATGTGTTTAGAGCTTGCTGGGCGTTTTTAGAGCGTGCTTGGCGTTTTTGGCTTGCTGGGCATTTTTAGAGCTTGCTGGGCATTTTTGGCTTGCTGGTCGTTTTTGGCTTGTTGGGTGTTTTATTTTGAAGCTTGATGGGAGTTTGGGAGCTTGTTGGGGCGTTTTTAGCTTGCTGGGAACTCGTTTTTGGTTAGCACAGTGGCTGGGAGAAGAGAACCACGAATTGGGGGTTTAATGGAGGTCGTTTTTTCTCCTAGGTTGTCCCCAAACGTTTTCTAAAAACGAAATTGCCTTCCCTGGGTTGTTTTCCACATTTCTCACTTCGTTTTTGGGTTGCCCACATTTTCCATCCATACCCAACACTTGGGGTTTTGCTGTTTTGTGTACCCATGTCCAATTTATGAGTTTTTTATGTGTAGTATATTGTTGGGGTTGAAATGGGTCTCCATTGTTTTGGCTTGAGCTTGAGTGGAACCATCCGCAAATGAAGAGGGTTCAGACTTAGCCTGATAAACTCAGTAGTGGTCTAGCTTGGCTTAGATCCAAATGATTATTTGGATGTGTATGAGTTTGAAATCCCTTTTTTCCCTTGTAGATATCATGCCTAGCTCGGGGGTGGTCTCTGAGTGTTGAAATAATACAGGCTGGGCAGAGACCTACGGTTGGGAGGCAGAGACCTACGGTTGGGAGGAACGTTGCAGCGACATAGCTAGTTGTTGGGGACAACATTACATTGAGATAAGTATATTCTCTGCTTGTATTTAATTCTACAATATGTTAAGTTAAATGGCTTTTATTAATATATTGAATGCACATGAAATTATGTGTGTGGGTGAATTTATCTCCGCTGTGCATGTTTGTTGAATTTACATCTGCACACATGGGTTTTTAAAAATATGAATTTTAATGAATGGCTGAGTTTGCTTAAAAATCCCCATAGATTGGCTTCATGTTCCCTCCCTTGTGTTGGATGGATGGGTGGGGATGTTACAATCGCAAGGAGCAAGATCAGGGTGAAAGAGGTAATTTATCTATACTATTAGTTTTTAAATTAGTAGTATCTTCAATTAATCAATTTCAGTAGATATCAATATCAAGAAAGGTTGACAATCAAGAAAGTGTGTTTTCTTATAAATTTTATTTAGTTTTGTATGTGTGTTATCCTATCAAATTTTTTAGTTATACTTTGAATGTTTTATGTGTGCATCTTAATCAATTATCTATATTTTTTAGCTGTGATTTTTGGTTAAAAAATTTGATTTCTACACTCTCAATAGAGCTATAACTAGTCATCCAGTCATATACTATTCTTGCTAAATTGTTAGCTATCTGTATTTTTGCTTTACTATAATGGTGAATTATTTCCTGTTACTAGTGCATATGCTTTATTTTCTTTATCACAGCGTTTAGGTCTGTAGCTATCTGGAAAATCCTTAGACTCTCCCCAACCCCATCCTAGAATCCCTATCCTTTATTATGCAAACTAGAAAATGCTAGAATTAGTTCTTTTGAGAAAAAAAATGCATTATTTATTCCAACTTTTCAATGCATTATATTATACCTTCATAGTCACATTCCAAATCAGTGAGGAAATAAACATTTGCTAATTAAATGAAACTAGCAATACTCTGCCATCTGAAAGAGGTTCCTTTAGCATCACGATTTGATCTCAAAGTTGAGTTGCATTCGCCATAGATCTTGACTCTCTTGACAATTCCTTTTTTCAATTGATAACCAGAATTAACTTAAACACACTCTGACAAAATAAAATCCCTTACCTTTCAATGTAATCCATGGCGATTTCCATCTCTTCAATGATTAGCAGTCGTATTTGGAATTCACGATGGTGTTGCCGCTCTCAACCATCGAAATCGTTGCATTTAGAAATGTCTAAGATCTTACCCATGGCGTGTCTGAGAGATATTTCTCATTGCTGCCTCTAGATCTCTCGAACCTTCAATTACAATGTGACTTGGGTTTCCATTACTGTCAGTTTCCAACACATCATTCGACAATTTTTCCAAATCAAATCCATACTTCGATTTCTCCACGAGCTTCAAAATTTCTTCACAGGAATCTCACATCCCTATAGTTACTAACTACTAGAAGTTCTTGTTCCAGTATTAAACTTCTGCATAAAACCTTCATCAGAGAAATCACGTTTAGTTCCAGATTACAAGAACATTTCTGAGTTATATTAACCATATGTTGGTGCACGGATTCTCATTAATATAGACAGAGACATTGACAACATAGATGTTGAAACTTAACAGCAAGTACAACAGATCTGAAACTCCAACCACGCCATTGTTTTATTACTCCGAAGACATGAAGTAATATTGCTGCTCCCTGCTAAACTGAATGAATATATAGAAACCCTTCTCTTTATAGAGGAGATTATGGTTGTACACTAAAAAACCTAGAACCTTAAATGCCTAGGTTAGAGTTCCCATATTGCGTGGTTTGGTCTCCTAGATAATTGCGTGTAGACTAGAGTAGGCTACACATGCACCTCGCTGTCACGCTCTACTTGGGATCAATAGCTTATTTCTCTAAAATATATCTAGGGGTATTTTTCTAAAACTGGAAATTTACAGGCCTAGAATTTCACATATCTTTCACCTGTGAAATGAAAATATGACGACGGTTATGCATTTCTCGTGTCTTCCATCATATGTTTTATACAAATTTAGAAGTTTCAAAACTTAAATCTTAAATTGAAGAGATTTATACAAATTTATAAGTGTTACAACTTAAAACGTAATTTGAAACAGCTATGTTATTTTCATGCCTTCTATTATTGGTATTATACAAATTTATAAGTTTCAAAACTAAAAGAGATCCATCAAATTATTTATAAAAAAACAAAATATTATTATTGATTCCTTCAGTCTCTTGCCTGGGTAAGAAACTACTTGCTTTAGGCTTAAAATTATATTTAGGTCCAAACTATATGCATGCTATGGAGTGCGCTGAAACTATATGGCTTGCTAATCCACTTGCACTGAAATCTAGAATGAATTTATGAATTCTTATTTAAGGTCGCGATTTGATTACTTCACCACGCATATAATCGATCAGATGAGCAGAACTGTACCAGAAAGACATGATCGGGTCCATAGATTAGAGTTGGGCCATGTGAGTGAGAGTAGAGTTGGTTGGTTGGTCTTACTGCCACGATTACAGCTAGTAACACTTTGAGAAATAGTAGAGAGAGTTGGTACAAGAGATAAGCTAGCTGCACCCGCAATTAACATACATCTTTTTTACCTATAGTGAATGAATACTGTAAGGCTGGTTGGGATGTTAGGAGGGAGATTATATTTAGGTATTTATGGTAATCATCACTATTGTAATATTAATTTTGTCACTTTGTATGGAGTTTTCATTCTAATTATTTTTATATAATTTTTTTTCAAAGCTTTTAAAAGAAATGTTGGCCTTCCACACCTATTAGTTCATCTATTCATTAGTATCTTCTCTAATTCTTAAAAGCTTCCAAACATCCATCATTATTACTAATTCTTAAAAGCTTCCAAACATCCATCATTATTTTTTATTGATATTGATAACCGCGTCCAATATTTGGCATGCAAATTTCAAAATACTGCCCAACAAACCTCAAATTAATTTAATATAAGGTGCTATGCCACTATGCCGATTTGCATTTGGCCACTAATGACCACATTAACAAAATATTTATTTAGATTATATTAAAATCATCAATTTACGGAATTTTATCTTGAGTTTATTGGGACTTATAATGTAGAGTGATTGTAGTGAAAATATAGCTCTAATGCATTCTAGCTATTAGCCATGGGAAGGGTTCAATCATGTATGCTATCAAAATAATATTTAGAGCATATGTATAGAGATTCGTTTTCCAATTCCTAATTCACTGCCACTCCAAACTTAATGTTCTTCAAGAATTTGCTTTGATGTTTGCAATGTGTAGAAGTTTTTCCATAGGAATTTCCAAACTCATCCCTCCCACAGTGCTATAAATGAAAACTAAAAACTGCTTCATTTGGTGTTAGGATTTGATCATAACATAAAATTGTATAATTTGGTGTTAGATCAAGTGGTTCATACCAGCAAAATAGAGTATTATATCCTTCATTGGAAAATATTCAATTAAATAACTATGTTTGGGCATCAAAAAATTTTAAGCAACTTAAAGATGTGTGTTTCACGTCAATCAAAGAACAAGATCAGTTGTTATTTGAAATGTAACTATTAAATATCTATTTTGGAAAGGTAGTATTTCCAACCTCGCTAAGTCCCACAATTCCTAAAACTCTATGTTGCACGCTCTGTTGCTCCCATACCAATTTTCAAAATCTTCTAATCCAAAGTGATTGGGTATTTGGACATGCAAATCATGTCGGGCGTATTAATGCTTCTCTTGACTAGTTTAAGAGTCGAATGTTTTCTTCCCTTGTAGCGTACGAAGGTTTCGATCAGACACTCCATTTATACACCTTGTACAAAAGAGAATGCAAAGGATACTGGAGTTCTGAATGTTAGACACTTTAAAAGACAAAAATGATTGCTTCCCTGGACTACAAATTCACTACGATTCTATGAGTTCCTTCAAAGACTTGATTCTACATATCAATTTCTGAAGTTAAGCTGTCTCCCTCTTGCATTCGATACTTTCCTATAGATACTTGCAATCAGAGTTGGAAAATTTCTGAAGTGAAGTTGTCTCCCTCACCATCTCCCTCTTGCATTTCATACTTTCCTAGAGATACTTGCAATCAGAGATGGAAATTGAAATGAGTTGTCCATTGGATTAAGTTCAAATTCACCTTATTCATTAACAACACCAACAACACATGCCACCCTTCCATATAGTATGGAAGTGGTATAAGGCTATGAGCTATAGATGTTAAAAATTTAGGGTGTGTAACTTAAAGAATTGAACTTCCTTTTGATTGTTTGAAAAATATTTCACCTGTAATTGTTGACGTGTTAATTTTGTATATACATGTCAAATTCGTTTTGAAATGGAAAATACCTCCTACAAACCATTAAAATCTAGGAATTATGGAAAAGTAAATCATAAATAGAAAAAAACTCAAAAATAAAACTGAATTGAAATAGAAAACTGAACTAAAGAGGAATTTTCTAAACCTTGGAATAGCAGCTGCCTCCCTCACACTCTGTTGTGTACAATAACCCAAGTAGACTGTTGTATGGACCTATTGCTGTAGAAATCCAATGTTGTATGCACCCAGGGTTTGGAAACCTTCAGAGGTACCTCCCGAACTGACAAGTGCACCTAGGGCGAGAACACTTATAGACAGGGAAAATTTTAAGAACCCCCCCAAATTTCTATGTATAATAAATGGGATAATGCCCATGATATATAGGAAAATATCAAGGCTATTTTATCAGTGTTATATTATGTATATATAATATTTTGGTGAATCTCTTATTGAATTATATAATCTTGTAAAATATTGGAAAATCTCTTACTAAATTACAAAACCTTTTAAAATCTCGGTGAATCTTTCACTAAATTATAAAAACTTGTAAAGTCTTGGCAAATCTTTTACTAAATTATAAAATCTTGTGAAGTCTTGGTGAATTTTTTGATAAAGCATAAAACCATATATAGTAATGGAAAACATATACAAAAAATAATAAATAATAGATAAATCTTAATAAATGATCACATAACAATCCCTCTTTTGGTGGTAGTTTTGTACCTCACTCTAACTATCGCAGTACATAGAAATTCACCATACTCTAGGAATATTCTTGGAAAAAAACAATGAAATTTTTCATCACCACCACAAATAGAATCAATGTTAATATGAAATCACACCAATACCTAGATCCTCATTTAGCTCTCCAGCTATTACAAGGGCCCACCAATACCTCATTTATGCACAAACCTTACCAAAGATGCTTTTAAGAGACAATGCATATAGGTGATTTTTTAATGAATCACAAGTGTGGGTGAATCTTACCAAGAAACTAACAACTTTCCTTATGTATCTTAATTCATCCCAAGACGTCCATGCATACTCAATTTCAGAAAATTCAGTCAAATAATGCAGAATATTATCAATTGTAACATAGCATCATGTACACCTTTCTACAAGGCAACCAAATAAGTAGAGTTAGCCATTGCATATCTTCTCTGATGCTTCACATATCCATTTTTCAATCTTTGTAAGTCCATATTTAATGTATTCCCCATTACTAAAAGAAAACATTCATGCCGCAATAGTAGGCTGACCAACCAAAAATTACAATGTCAACCATAGAAAAATCCTTTGAGAACCACAAAATTCAATAAATAAACAAGAAACATCTCAAAATACTTGACAAGGTCCAAATGAAAAGAAGTAGCAAAGACATTGGGATTCCAGGTTGCTCCACCCATGGTCTGTCTCATAAAGGAGAACACAAACACAAGTAGAAACAAAATGTCACTAGTTATAAGCAATGTCATGGCCCCCAACACACCCAAATATGTGGCTATGAATGAAGTCCCAATTCCGTGGTATGATGCCCCAAACACACACAAAAACATTATTTCCACATCACTGATGATGATGTTCACAATCCCCACGTTTCTTGGGGAAACTTTGGATTTTAGGTGATGGGATTCATAACTCACCTAGATGCAAATGGGTCACTATAAGATCTGATAGTAAATATCAACTTCCCTTCTCATGTGGACATTAAGCAACTTGTAAAATGAGATTCAACCCATAAAATTGGGATGAATCTATGTCCGACTTCGATTTCCATTATCGAAAGAAGGAGAAAGAGCCCTTAAAAAATACCATTTCTGGAAATTAGGGGCTAATGGGAGCTCCCTAGCAACTTTCGTGGGTGAACAAAGGTCTAAATCAATATTCATAGAGGCAAAGTTGTTTTATCTTTCCTCCCCTTTTTATATTCTATAGAGCTAACCTTTTATTCATAATAAATACATAAATAAAATGTGGGCTAATCATACCTAATGGGTGTTTAATAAAAAAAGATCCCAATAAAAATTTGAAACCCCTAAATATAACCCGTGGGATAATATTAGCCCCTAAAATTTTCCATGCTTATAGAGGTACAAACTCTAACATGAAACATGTTTAAAAAAAATATTACATAATTAGTCATAGAGGAAACATGTCTGAAAAAACTTAAAAGTAAATGATAATCAACATAAGGAAAAAATAAAAGGTGCAAGAACTCTTTGACATAATAGATGTAGCAATCTTGGATTTTTATCTTTTAGCTAGGATGCCCTTTTCTCAGGATGGAGGATTGAACAGCTACTTTTGGATGGATACATCTTTAGTTACATTGGAAAATGTAAAGCTCTAGAGGATTTGTGATATTAGGATTATTCGTTTTTTAAGAATTTCCTAATAAACTATTGAAAACATCAAATATTTTCCATGATAATAAAATCTATTTAACACTTTTAATTGCTTAAAACAATTATGTTGTTGAGATTGTGAATGACAATCATCCACGACACTTGTCCCCTAAGTAGTATTATTGTCCTTCAACATGCGTTTTATACTTTGTTTATTGTTCAAACTCAGTATTGATCAGTGGTATGATGATTGGTATTACACATATTGCAAAGTGTCTTGAGCAATCTACTAACTTCAAAACTCAAACTAGTCACTGTAACTTTTCCACCTCTCTATTGCAATCTGCATTTTCACGTCTTTGGAGTTAAAAGCAACACCCCAGCATTTTCCTCTACTATTTTTTTTAGTCATTGGCCATATGCTGATGCAGAGGCATATGTAATTATGACAATTAAATTATTAATCTCTCTCTAATTATGCATTTAATAAATAAGTAATTTCATGATTTGCTCTTATGAAGTTGAAATAAGAAAATTATGAATGGTTTCTGTGTTTTTTTGTGAAAGTGCTTCCTTTAAATTAAAGAGAAGAATTATAATTTATAACAAGCTTATAAGAATTACAGTTAGCCCGAAGAGGTCACATAAGGCATTGTCCACAAAGCGAACCTCAAGGGGTGAACCAATGTTCAAATTTTTTTTGTTCGGCTAAGCTACCATGATAGGGGGTATTGTTCCATCAAAATCATCTAGGAATTTCAATTGGTTGCAAATGCTTATTTGTGTCTTGGGAAAATTGAACCTAGGTTGGTGGCCTGAGATGCCACTGACTTCACTATTGAACCATGGCCCCATTGACATTACATATATTCTGAGTTATAAACTCAAATATATTTAATTTCTGTCATATAAGAGAATGCATATATTTTAGTAATATTTCAGGGAAAACATCTGCACCTAAATAGGATTATAGTGGTAAGTGGCACAATAGACACTAGGTTAGTGAGACCACATACAAGTATTTATCCAATTTGGTTGATTCTTTCCCAAAGAGGTGACATGTACTATTTCTACGAATAAATCAGATTCACACCCCAAACTGATCCAGAACCATACCATGAGATTACATTCTTTGGCCTTAAGTGCTAGGATAAAATATGCTTGTGGATTATGTATGCCTCCTAGGATCATCCGGCAATACCCTATAAGTGTAAACACTCTAGATGAGATCATTAGTAAGTGCATTGGATCCTACTCATTGATTGCTTTTATGACAAATACTCCTTGCCCCTCACCCTCTACCTCCTCATCCTATCTTATGGACACCTAGTTGATCATTGGAAACTCAAACAAGAATTATCATTGTTAATCTCTGTAGATGGTGACGTTGGTGTGCAAGTTGGAACATGTACACGTAAATTATTGTTTATGAGAAGTTTCTTTCATGATAACCCAAGTTTAAATGAATATTGCTAGGACAATTGTGTTACATTATATAGCATGTTAAGTGTGTGTTATGAGGCTTGTGGTAAAAGATGGTTTCTGTTGATCTTTTCTTTCTTTTGTACTTTTCTTCATTACTTCTTGATTTTTCTTTACTATTATACATAGAAATGTGTTGCTAGCCATCTCCATCGGTAACAACACATGCCTAATATTGTCATCATTGTGAAAATTAATGGTAATGTTGTAATGTCCCTAAAAACAGTAACAATTTAAAAAATTTCACTTATTGATAACATTGCCTAAACAACTAATATATAGCAAATTAACTTCAGTGCTCGGAAGTAATATCAGTCTCGTTTGGAAGAAATGAGAAACTATGTTTTATGAAAGTTTTGTTTTATGATTTCCTTTAAAGTTAAAATGGATATGGTAGTCTAATGTCGTATGTTTTCTGTGGAAGCAATGTGAAACTCAAAGCACATGCATCTATGGTCCGGATGATCACTTTAGTACTTGTGTAAAATTTAGTGTTTCTCTTTAATTTATTCTTTTCTAAAGCTTATATGTATGCTTCGTTCCATTTAAATGTTTAAACTTGTTTATATCAATAATTCAGGCCTGATGGACTTTTTATGAGGAGAGTATGAGTACTTCTGGGGTTTTTGAGTTGGTAGTCATGCTACCGATAGAGCTGTCGAGAGGTAAGGGATGAGTATTGGAACTAACTTGGGATTACTTAGCAATCTTTGCTAATGCACTATTTGGAATATGTTTTTGCAGGTATAAAAGGACTCTTCCCTAAACTGCCTAGTTCCACTACCTAGCAAGGTCCTAGTTCTAACAATTGGAAAAGGTCGAAGGAATAAATTTTCAATAAGCCACGAATTAAAACCATTGGGGGTTTACACTACCATGACCCTAAATATATCGTTTGGGTGATAAATTGAAGTGCTAGTGGTGTTGGTTGTGGCTTTAAATGCTACATGTGGTCTTCACGTGGTTCATTTTCCAGCTGGGAAAAGGGTTTAAGCCTTTGGTATATACGACTGTGTTTGTCATTTCGTTGGTTTTGGATTGGAGGGTAACTCTTTGTTGTGTATGGTTTCAACTAGGTTCTGACCTGAGATATGCTCATGGTCAGTGCACTCGTAGCTTAAAGAGCGTGGAGATGGAGGGTGCTACAGGTAAACTTCTTTCCAATTTAATGGGTTTTTTTATACATTTTCATGTAGATGATTCTACTGTATTTAACTTGTGTTTCTTTTGTAATCTTGTGGATAGGGTTGCAGGTATGAGTGTCCTTTGCATTGGGTTTATCAAATGGTAGGGAATACTTTTGATTTGGCGTCACTCTAGTAAGCCCAGGTCCTCTCAATACATGTTCCTTCTTGTCGTCGCTATGGCTGCAAGCTCTATAGCTTGGAGCCCTTAAATTGTACTTCAATATGCCCTTTGGGATCTCTGTATTTAGTTTTGAATTTTTTGTCGTTTCCGGCCTGGTCAGTGGATGAGGGGAAAATGACTATTGTAACATCCCCTCCCACGGACCCAATTCGAGGAAGGGAACATGATGACAATCTCTCGGGATTTTAATAAAATAAACTTGATTCATTAGATTCACAACAATAAAATAAATGTGTGTAGATGCAAAATCAAGCAAACATGCAAAGCAAAAATAACAAAATCATCCACACACATTTCATATGCATTCAACATATTAAAAACAACCATCAAATTATAACATTGCAGAAGTAAAACGCATAGACAGAGAAACACTTATCTTTATGGTGAAATGGTCCCAAGCAACTAGCTATGTCGCTGAAATGTTCCACCCAACCATAGTCCAGTTGTGTTCATCAATTCTCTCAACACAACTGCCACCCCTGAGCTGGGCATGATTCTTACAAGGAAAATGGGACATTTAAGCTCATGCATAGCCAAAGCAATAGACACCCATAACCCACACCCAAACGTACTCTTTTCTCACAAGGCAAGCACAATCATTGGGCATGGATGCACATTTTTAACAATGGGATTTACAACAAGATGGCCATGGGTTTTTCCAAATCGTTTCTGGCCAAAAACGGATTGTGGGAAGGGGAAAAAAATTCACAAGGAGGAAAATGATTTCTTCCCAACTATCTAAGCCTATAACAACCAAAATGGTCTCTATGGAACACCAATTCGTTTCCCCTTCTTCCCCACTGGAATACAACACAAAACGCCCTTCTCCCAAAAGAGAATGAAGGAAAACACACAATTTTGATGGGGAAAACGCCCAGCAAGCTCCCAACTAGTGAGAGAGCCAAAACTGGTTCATGGATCATGGCTTGGGAAGCATGATTCATGGCTCTTTTCTTGCCCAAGAATCCAAACACGATTTTCCATGAAGGGTGGCTTGCCCGTACTAGAATTTGGACAACCATACTTCCCATACCTCAAGGCATTAACTACCTCAACCAACTCTTGGGAGAAATGAATGATTGGGTACAAAAGTCAACATGGGTAGTTGAGGGTTCATGGGTTCTCTCATTGACATTTGGCTTGACTTGATTGGCTCAGGGGTTTGAATGTTTTTGATGGAAGGGCCTTGGACTTGAGCTCCTCACCATGATTTTATAACAATATTAGATCATCTACATTTTAATATAATGGGGTCAAAATAGGGACATTACAACTATGGGAAAGTCGATTGGACTTCTCAGGATTTATGACCCTGCTGGTTAATGTCTATGATGTTTTTATTTTTGATAAATGCTAGGATAAAACCTTGAGGGTTTTATTTTTGCTACTGTGTAAAGATTGAATGTATGGCTCTTGTAAAAACCTTTAAAGTTTTGGTAAGAATTACCCACAACATTTTGTTTTGGGGTTTGAATGTGATGATGGTGTTTGGATCTTAATTATGTTTCCCACTGAGTATGTTGTTCTAAGAAATGAGATGTCACTGATGTTTTTCTACCAATGCTTTTTTTGATTTTAGGTACCTCTATAAGTTTCGTTTTATGGATTTATACGTAGGGTTTATGTGGATGAAAAATCGTTAATTACAGAGAGACAACTCTGGAATTTTCTTCTGGTATTTTCTAAAGTAAAAAGGCTCTGCGTTTTTATTTTTATTTTTACTTTCGATGTGATGAAATTCCTATTGATAAAATATGGGAATGATTGTTGAGAGCATAGCTCTGTTTAAACCATGTGCTGGGCCTTTGGATGGCCTCTGTCCAATTGATGGTTTAATCTTCTGTAGATTTCGTGGGTTGATTTTATTTTTAATGGATGAAACTTTGTTTAAAATATGAAGGTGGATTATGCATTTGAATCATATGCTATAATGTTGGGTTTCGTCCAAGTTTCAAGATCGCTTTCTAATAGGGAGAAATGAAAATTCCGAAAATCCCTAAATAGGGAAATCGCGTTTGGCAGTTTGTTTTCCCTGGAAGTTTGTATGCACAGTAAGTGGTCTTTATGCTACGTGTTAATTATTCCCATGATCCTAAATTTTATATGTTGGCGGATAGATTCGAAAGCTTGACCTGCATTATTTTTTTTGTTTCTTTAAAAATAACAAATGAAAGAAACTGAGTTTGACTACGTTGGTTTTGTGAAGATTCCATGGATCCTTGGGATGTCCCTGCTTGCAAAACCTAGTTTAAATATTGATAGATCGTATGCTTGGTAAAATGGTTAAGCCCTATCTTTCTCATAATTTAATAATTTAAATGTACATTGTAAGGGTTTGGGAAATACGATTTGGTTTTTGTAAAGAATAATAGTTCAGGAATCAACAGTATTTAATGGCAGTTTGATACTAGTAATTTATTTGATATGGGTATCTAGCATAGGCTAGCTAGGCTAGCCCTTCTAGATCCTTGAAACATTTAGGGCGGATGTTTAAATTCAACAGAAATAATAAATAAATTTTAAACCTAGAGTTGAAACCCTGAGAGCCCATGCCATTTGGCCGTTGCTCCATAAAAAAAGAAATAAAAATTATCATGTCAGGAAACATGAATGATGTATAATAATTCCTACATTAACATCTAAATCTAATGGAACTGTATGGAAAACTTTTAGTTCATACCTGATTCTTGAAGCTTGCCCTTCCCTTGCAGAACCTGCACACTCAAACACTAGTTAATGGAAAATGTATTGACCTAGCTGACCTGTAGGATGATCTTTAACTGAATAACCTTTGGACTACCATGTTCCTCCCAACCATGACCCTTAGACCATTCCTGTTTCTAACTGGATCCCCCCGAGCTGACTCCAACATGCAATAAGAGAATTAGAGGACCTAGGATAGGTTGTTGATCAGATCCGAGAAAATAATAAGCTTCTTCAGTTTTGTAGAATAATTCTCTTCTATTACCATAAGAGAATGATAGTATGAAAAGATGATCCCTCTCTCGGGCTCTGCCCTTCTTTATATAGGGGATTTTGTTTGGAATATAGCTCTTGAGTTTAAATAATAATATTTCAGTTTTTAATTTAAATTGAATTATAATATTTATGAAAGATATTTTACTAATTATTCACTCCTAGTTTATCTAGGACCTTTATCTTGTTACAATTAGAGGTATCTTTAAGTTAGATCACACATAATAATAATATTAATAATAGTAATACTAATAATAATAATGCCAATAATAATAACATGAGAAATATCTTATGTATAACCTTTATGCATGCTATTTACATAAGTGATCTTTTCTTTTATAAATAATCAATCTGATTATTCAATAATTAAAATATGATAACTTTTTGATTTAATTATGTACATATCATAATAATTATTTGATAAATATTAAGTACAAGGTTCAACTCTTTGGACAGGGCCTTTTGGTAAGCTTGGATAGTTGGCTAGGTTAGGTGCCTCTAGGTCCCTCTTGCATGTTGGATTCCCTCGCTTAACATGGTAGTTCCCGCAGTCCTTGATGATAGATAGAAAATGTTTCATTTAACCAATTTAAATAAATGTGATGAATAGAAGTGCTATTCAGAGTCTTCTTGACTCAACACTTTTAAGATCAAGTAACCCCGAGTGCTCTTCAGAGCTTTAGCTCAACACTCGCACATGGGAGTTACGCTAGTGCAATTCCAGAGCATTCCCGCTCAACATTAGTACTAGAATGTGATTGTGAAGCACATCTAGAATGTACAAATGGCCTCAGATCTGGTATTCATTATCAAGCTTGGAGTGCTCCAAGGCTTATTCCCAACACTCTATGTACATCGGGGCTTACGCCCAGTACATAATAAAATCCTCTAGGTACATCGGGGCTTATGCCCAGTGCATAGGTCATCCGTGTGTTATCGAGTCCACGCTCAACACATCATACAAATCAATCATGTTAACCATAACTCTGCACAGTATGTAACAATAGATCATCTCAGTATATTAGGGTTTGTACCCAATCTCATAATAAATCATAAATTATCACATTGGGGCTTTTTGCCCAGTATATAATAATAGTTTGCATCAGTCAGGGTCCACGCCCAATAGGTAAGTTTATAAAATAAATGAATCATGTGCACTGGGGCTTATGCCCAATATAACAAACTAAATCATATGTGTTGGGGTCTAAGCCCAGTATATAACATAAAAAATAGTCAGTGAAAAATTCAGGATATTACATCCCTCCTCACTTAGAACAACACCGTCTCGATGTTCTAGGGACTAGAAATGAAGTCATGAAATAAGGCGGGGTATGCCTCTTTCATGGTTGTGTTATTTTCCCAAGTAGCCTCTTCTAGTCTGAAGTGCCTCCATTGTACCTTCAACTAGGACATGGTCCTTCTTCTAAGTTGCACTTCTCTCTTATCCAAAATGTGGAGGGGCTCCGGTAAGAATTCCCCTTCAGGTTCCACTTGTAACAAGGACCAATCAATCACATGTTTAGTATCGTAAACATATTTATTTAATAAAGATGCATGAAAAACATTATGAACTTATCCCTGGTAAAGCTAACTCATATGCTACTGGCCCTTTCTTGGCCAGTATCTTAAAGGGTCCACAAAATCTAGGGGCTATCTTCCTGCATCGCCCCAAGCTCAGAGTGCTTCTTTTTGCTTTTACTTTTAAGAAGACATGCTCGCCGACTTGGTAATATTTGTCTCTCCTTTTCTTATCCGCATAACTCTTTTGGAGGTCTTGTGCCTCTTTCAAGTTTTGTTGTGTCTTGGAGACTAGCTGCTCCAAGTATTTTAGTAAGTTAGGACCTAGCATAAGTCTATCTACTGGACTATCCCAAGTCACTGGTGTCCTACACTTTCTTCCATATATCACTTCGAAGAGGCTCATCTTGGCAGAGGTCTAGTATCCGTTGTTGTAAGCAAACTCTGCGAGGTGAAAATAATCCCCCCACTTCATGGGGTTGTTCATAACATACATCTTGAGCATCTCCTCAAGGGTTTGGTTTACTCATTCCATCTATCCATCGGGTTGGGGATGGTACACGGTATTGAACTGTAGTTGTGTCTCCAAACCGGAGAACAATGCCCTCCAGAAGTTGCTAGTGAACTTCATGTATCGATTGGAAATGATTTCCTTGGGTATCCCATGCAATCAAAAGATTTCATTTAGGAAGATGTCCACAATGTGAACAACTTTGTAGGTAGACTTCCCCAGTATAAAATGTGTTTCTTTTGATAGCTTGTCCACTACTACAAAGATGGAGTCATTCTGTCTCTTAGTCTTGGGTAACCCTGTGATGAAATCCATACTAATAACCTCCCATTTCCACTCTGGAATGGGTAATGGTTGCAGTAGTCCCGAAGGGTGCTAGTGTTCTGCTTTAACCAGTTGGCACTCTTGGAATTTAGCGATGAATAAGGCTATGTTGGCTTTCAATTTAGGCAAAAAGAAATGTTTCTTCACTGTTGATATCATCTTTTGATATCCCTGATGTCCTGAATAGGGATTCTGATGGAATTATGTGAGGATGTTAGGTCTAATGCCTTCGCTTTTTGGAACATAAAGTCTCTCTTTTGACCATAGCAGTCCTGATTCATATATCTTATATTGTTTTTGTTGTTGGAATAACCTATCCTCTTGGATCTTTTTAAGGATCTCAACATAGAATCGATCACTCCTACATGTCGTTATAATCCTGTCGTGTAAATCTGAGTTGGTTTGACTCATGGTAACCTCATATAGCATATGATCCCGTCGACTTAAAGCATCGGCAGTCTTGTTCTCCTTCCCCTTTATGTGCTTTAGCTCGAAGTGGTACTCACTAAGGAAGGCTAGCCACCTAGCCTATCTAGCGTTTAGGTCGGGTTGATGAAATAAGTACTTCAGACTCATGTTCTCCATCTTTAATAGGAACTTCTTTCCCATAAGGTAGTGCCTCCACATCTTCAAGGCATGGATAATGGCATCTAGTTCAAGATCATGCATGGGGTAGTTCTGTTTGTGGTCCTTCAACTTCCTTGACTCATAGTATATAGCGAAGTCATTTAGCATAAGGAATCCACCAAGACCTTCCTCACATTTTTTCGTCCAAAGAAATTTGGTTGTCTTCTTCTGCAAGGCTGTCATAGGATAAGCAATTTGCGAGAAGTTCTCAATGAACTTTCGGTAGTACCCGGCTAACCCTAAGAATGATCTTATGCTGGTCACGGATGTGGGGGTAGGACATTCCTCTATGGCTTTAATCTTCTCGGGGTTGATTGCTATCCCCTTCTCTGAGATGATGTGTCCTAGGTACTTTATATGGGGTTTGTAGAAATTGCACTTGCTAAACTTAGCGTACAATTGGTGTTCTCATAGTTTTTGCAATACTATTCGGAGGTGCTCTTCGTGTTCTTATTCATTCTTGGAGGAGATCAAAATGTCGTCAATGAAGACTAGAACGAACTTGTCTAGGTACTTACTAAAGATGTTGTTCATCATGCACATAAAGTTTGTAGCTGCATTAGTCAAACCAAAAGGCATTACCACAAAATCGTAATCGCCATATCGGGTTCGAAATGCAGTCTTACTGATGTCTTCATCACGGATTCTCACCCGTTGATATCCAGATTGCAAGTCAATCTTTGAGAAGATCTTCGCTCCTCCGACTTGATCGAACAAGTCATCAATTCTAGGGAGTGGGTAACGATTCTTGATGGTCAATCTGTTCAGTTGGCGGTAATCGATGCACATCCGCATCGTCCCGTCCTTCTTTTTGACAAAGAGTATTGGTGCTCCCTAGGGAGACACACTTGGTCGGATATAACCTTTCTCGATCAACTCTTGTAATAGAAGATTGAGTTCCACCAATTCTGGTGGACTCATGCGGTAAGGGGCTTTGGAAACTAGTACGGACCTGGGTGTTAGCTCTATGGAGAAGTCTAGGTCTCATTTTGGCGGTCACCCAGGTATTTCCTTGGGAAATACATCCTTGAATTCTATAAGGTGGGAAGTCTTTGATCTTCTGTTTCCTATCTGCTTCTACGGTTCGAACGTTGACTGCAAAGAGTTTACAACCCTTTCTTACACATTTCTTTGCTTGTAAGGAAGATATATGTCTTATGGAAACTTTCTTAGGGATACCTTGAATGGTTTTCTGATTCCCTTTGTTATCCATGCATAGTATTGATTTTTTCAAGCAGTCGAGTAGGGAATGATGTTCCTCTAACCAATCCATGAATATTAGTACGTCATAAAACCCTAGTGGTAAGATATTCAACTCCACCTTGGTTGGGAACCCATTTAAATCTACTTCACAAGTTCTAACTAGTTCAGAGACTTTCGGCTTGGTATCGGTGGCTAGTTGTGCCAACCACGGTTTCTCGTGACTCTCTCGGTTTAACTTACAAGTATTTACTATCTTAGGGGAGACATAACTTCGGCATGCACCGGGATATATTAAAAGTGAAATGGCTGTGTTTGAGATCTTACCCTCAATTTCAACCATAGTGGCCTGGTGATCTACTTGTCGGCCATCAAGTGCAGCATAAATTGTTGGTGTTCTTGCCATGTCCCCTACTGTTGGGTTTGCTTGGACATTGTGTAAAAATCTATCTGTCTTGTTGGGGAAATCTCTAAAGTAGTAGGGCCCTTGGCATTTCCAACAAGTAATGGTTGGTGGGGCAGCTTTTTCTCCTTTGTTGAAATTTGGTCTGTTGGCATGTGGTGGGAGTGCATTTGGCCATGCATGAGATCGGTTGAAGCCTTTGTTGGGAGGGAAACTATTTTTTTGTTTCCGGTAAGGTGGTGGTCTAAAATTTGGTATTCGATTGTCTGAAAAGGTTTTGAACCTATCTCTATTTCTGTTTATGTTATCATTTCTTGGTTTTCCATGTTCATAATAGAGTCTTTCGTTGTGTAAAGTCACGTCTAGGGTTTTGGGCATGTTAAATTCAATCTTCTCTCTAAAATTTGGTGGTAGGCATCCCAAGAATTGTTGAATCTTGAATTTTTCATCCTTTATATAAGGAACATAATGCAGCAGATCCAGAAATCCATTGATGAAAGCTTCCATAGTTAGGGAGCCCATTTTTCGTTCATGAAATTTTATGATCTTTTTGTTATAGAATATTTCAGACATGTACTCATCTTGAAACAATTTGTTGAAAGCATTCCATTTTATGTCTCTTACTTCCTGCCCTTTGGTGTGTTTCAAGTCTCTCCACGATTTGGCCACTTTACCATTTAAGTTGTAAATGGCCAGTCGGGCATGCATTTCACTATAATAGTTGTGGACTTTGAAATACTTGTTCATCCCTAACAGCCACTTCTCAGCTTTTTCCCCTGCATTTATCTCTTTGTCATACATTGGGGCTTTGATTTTCCTGAGCTCTCCTTGTAAACCATCATCATTCTTCCTCCTTTTCTTGGAAGGGGAAGGTGACTCATCCTCATTGGAGGAGCTTTTACAGTCTTCTTCCATGTAATCAGGTATGTGTTCTTCATACATATCCTCTTTAGGACTGATGGATCTTTTTGTGTGACAATTTTTTTCCATGGTTTTGTTGGCTAATTGGGTGGACTGTCCATGGGACCTTTCCCCTGTTAAGATCTAAAGTAGAGATTCATTTATGTCTTGTTGTCCCCGTCTTTCATGCATATTATCATCCTTGAAACTCTGCAACTCATTTTGCAACTATTGTATTGATTTCATTAAAGCTGAGTTTAATTCCACCACAATCTCTTGCTCTCGTGGTGGAGAGTTCAAATTTCCATGTATGCTACTGTATTTTTCTGTATTCATACTCAGACTGTGATTATACCTGCAATGTCGTATCAATGTTAAGAACAGAAATCTGTTAGTTCATATACACATATAAAGGAAAATTATAAATGTATGTTCTTGATTTATAAGTATCTGTACCGGGTGTTTTTCTTGTAATGAGCCCAATAGGTCACTTAGTATTGTAGTTGGGATCTGATACCACTTGTAATGTCCCTAAAACAGTAAAAATTTAAAAAAATTTGCTTACTGCTAACATTTCCTAAACAAGTAATATATCGCAAATTAACTTTCAGTACTGGGAAGTAATATCAGTCTCGTTTGGAAGAAATGAGAAACTATGTTTTATGAAAGTTTGGTTTTATGATTTCCTTTAAAGTTAAAATGGATATGTTAGTCTGCTATCGTATGTTTTCTGTAGAAGCGATGTGAAACTCAAAGCACACACATCTATGGTCCGGATGGCCACTTTAGTACTTGTGTAAAATTTAGTGTTTCTCTTTAATTTCTTGTTTACTAAAGCTTATATGTATGCTTGGTTTCATTTAAATGTTTAAACTTGTTTATATCATTAATTCAGGCCTGATGGACTTTTTGTGAGGAGAGTATGAGTACTTTTGGATTTTTTGAGTTGGTAATCATGCTACCGGTGGAGCTGTCGAGTGGTAAGGGATGAGTATTGGAACTAACCTGGGCTTACTTAGCAATCTTTGCTAATGCACTATTTGGAATATGTTTTTGTAGGTATAAAAGGACTCTGCCCTAAAATTCCTAGTTCCACTACCTAGCAAGGTCCTAGTTCTACAAATTTGAAAGGTCCAAGGAATAAATTTTGAATAAGCCATGAATTAAAACCATTGGGGGTTTGCACTACCATGACCCTAACTATATCATTTGGGTGATACATTGAAGCGCTAGTGGTGTTGATTGTGGCTTTAAATGCTACATGTGGTCTTCACGTGGTTCGTTTGCTAGCTGGGAAAAGGGTTTAAGCCTTTGGTCTATACGACTATGTTTGTCATTTCGTTGGTTTTGGATTGGAGGGTAATTGCTTGCTGTGTATGGTTTTGACTAGGCTCTGACCTAAGCTATGCTCATGGTTAGTGCAGTCACAGCTTAAAGAGCATGGAGATGGAGGGTGCTATAGGTAAACTTCTTTCCAATTTAATGGGTTTTTTTATACGTTTTCCTATATATGATTCTACTGTATTTAACTTGTGGTTCTTTTGTAATCTTGTGGACAAGGTTGCAGGTATGAGTGTCCTCTACATTGGGTTTATAAAATGGTAGGTAATACTTGGGCTTCGACGTCACTCTGGTAAGCCCAGGTCCTCTCAATACACGTTCCTTCTTGTCGTAAATATGGTTGTAAGATCTATAGCTTTGAGCCCTTAAATTGTACTTCGATTTTCCCTTTAGGCTCTCTGTATTTAGGTTCAAAGTTTTGGTCGTTTCTGGCCTGGTCAGTGGATGAGGGGAAAACAACTATGGGAACGTCGATTTGGACTTCCCAAGATTTATGAACCTGCTCGTCAATGTCTATGATGTTTTTATTTTTCATAAATGCTAGGATAAACCCTTGAGGGATTTATTTTCGCTATTGTGTAAAGATTAAATGTATGGCTCTTGTAAAAACCTTTAAAGTTTTGGTAAGAATTACCCACAGTGTTTTGTTTTGGGGTTTGGATGTGATGATGGTGTTTGGATCTTAATCGTGTTTCCCACTAACTATGTTCTCCTAAGAAATGAGATGTCACTGATGTTTTTCTAGCAATGATTTTGTTGATTTTAGGTACCTTTGTAAGTTTCATTTTATGGATTTATATGTAGGGTTTATGTGGATGAAAAATCGTTAATTATAGAGAGACAACTCTGGAATTTTCTTCTGGTATTTTCTAAAGTAAAAAGGCTCTGCGTTTTTCTTTTCTTTTTTTACTTTCGGCATGATGAAATTCTTATTGATAAAATATGGGTAGGATTGCTGAGAGCGTAGCTCTGTTTAAACCATGTGTTGGGCCTTTGGATGGCCTCTGTCCAATTAATGGTTTAATCTTCTGTAGATTTCGTGGGTTGATTTTATTTTTAATGGATGAATGTTCATTTAAAATATGAAGATGGATTATGCATTTGATTCCTATGTTGTAATGTTGGGTTACGTCCAAGTTTCAAGATTGCTTTCTGATAGGGAGAAACAAAAATACTAAAAATCCCTAAATAGGGAAATCGTGTTTGGTAGTTTGTTTTGCCTGGAAGTTTGTATGCACAGTAAGTGGTCTTTATGCTTCGTGTTAATTATTCCCATGATCCTAAATGTTATATGTTGGCAGATAGATTCGAAAGCTTGACCTGTGTTATTTTGTTTGTTTCTTTAAAAATAATACATGAAAGAAACTGAGTTTGACTACGTTGGTTTTGTGAAGATTCCATGGATCCTTGGGAGGTCCCTGCTTGTAAAACCTGGTTTAAATATTGATAGATCGTATGCTTGGTAAAATGGTTAAACCCTAGCTTTCTCATAATTGAATAATTTAAATGTACAATGTAAGGGTTTGGGAAATACGATTTGGTTTTTGTAAAGGATAATAGGTCAAGCATCAACAATATTTAATGGAAGTTTGATACTAGTAATTTATTTGATATGCGTATCTAGCACAGGCTATCTGGGCTATCCCTGCTAGATCCTTGAAACATTTAGGGTAGATGTAACAAATAATTAATAATACATTAATACTAATAATAAGTAGGAGTAATAGTTAAATGAGAGGATGTGTCCCCTCAAATAGGCAATGCCCAAGCTACTATAAAAGCGGGCCAACAATTGTATATTTATCATCTTATCTTATCAATTTATATATCATTTTATATCTACGGATATGTGGGTTATTTCAGAAATTATGGGTTCAACCCTAACTTATTGAGAATATCCAACTATGGATATCCAACTATGTAATATCCATAGTTGGATATTCTCAATAAGTTAGGGTTGAACCCATAATTTCTGAAATAACCCACATATCCGTAGATATAAAATGATATATAAATTGATAAGATAAGATGATAAATATACAATTGTTGGCCTGCTTTTATAGTAGCTTGGGCATTGCCTATTTGAGAGGACACGTCCTCTCATTTAACTATTACTCCTACTTATTATTAATATTAATGTTTTATTAATTATTTGTTACAACAGATGTTTAAATTCAACATAAATAATAAATAAATTTTAAACTTAGAGTTTAAACCCTGAGAGCCCATGCCATTTGGCCCTTGCTCCATAAATAAATAAATAAAAATTATAATGTACAGGAAACATGAATGATGTATAATAATTCCTACTTTAACATCTAAATCTAATAGAACTGTATGGAAAACTTGTAGTTCATACCTGATTCTTGAAGCTTGCCCTTCCCTTGCAAAACCTACACACTCAAACACTAGTTAATGGAAAATGTATTGACCTATTTGACCTAAAGGATGATCTTTAACTGAATAACCTTGGGACTACCATGTTCCTCCCAACCATGACCCTTAGACCATTCCTGGTTCTAACTGGAACCCCCCGAGCTGGTTCCTGTTCAAATATTATAACTTCTAAGAATATTATATTTGTACTTTATTATTCCGGAGATGTTTCATTCCTCTGTGAAGACCTTATTGTATATACGGAGATGTTTATTCCTCCGTCAGAATGTGGTAACTAGGGTTATTAGACTTCCTTAGTGGGGGTCAGCCCTGTATGTGTTATGTGGGTCAAAGGGTTATTAGACCACCTTAGAGGGGTCGGCCCAGTCAGTTGTAATGGGGTGTTTAACCTAGCGGTTAAGTTGGGGCTGACCTAGTTAATGTAAAAGACAAGTCGGAGATGTGTATAAATATAGGAGGTGTGTTCCTCATTTAACACACACTACACTCACTTATGAATAGCGCATAGGTGGGGGAGAGGTTTTCTATGGAGGAGAAGGAGCTCATGTCTAGGGTTTGCATATTTGTATTTGGTGGTCATCTATATTGAGGAAGCTTTGCTGGTTTTTCTTCCCCATGAGGGTTTCCCAGGATAAATCTGCGTCTCTTCTGTTTATGTTGTGCTTGTTGTTCTTTCAGTGATCCTGTATATGCTATTATTGTGAAATGGAATGTAATGCTGATATTTTATGTCTTAGCATATTGAATCTTAACATGGTATTAGAGCTAACCTGAAGGAAGGCAATGTATGGCACTTACGACAGTTGCTTCACTTGTGACAATTTGAAGGTTAGGGTTTTATATTGCAAAACCCAGTCATCATGGAACTTTCGCTATAAATCCATTTTGGAGAAGGTTCAGGATCTGAAACCTTTATGGGTTGTAGATAACATCCGCATGTACCTTGTCTCCAAAGGAAATCCTCTAATTTGTTGTACTTTGTGAGTTATGATCAGTACAAGTTAGGGTTTCTGCCTCTTCCATATCTCAGTCATAAATAGGTGACCTAGGAAAAAATGTCACAACTTGGGCTAGGAAGCTCCAAATGAAATTTCGTAAAAAGAAAATGGTGGAGAACAAACTATAGTTTCCCAGGTAACGTTTTTAGAGGCCAAAGCTGAACCAATGACACGTGGCATGCCGTACAAGTTCTCTCTCCTATTTTATCCCATAAACAGGTCACGTTGTGACACTTGGCATAAATCTCTCTCAAAGAATCCAATTGAGGTCAGACCTGTGGGGTTGGAAAGATGACAGGCCAGGCTACCACAGTTCGATGTTTCAGACCCCGTGGATTCATAATTTTGGAGTTAAACTAGAAACAATCAGGTGCATATTTTTGTCAAAATAGAATTGGATTTTGAGCACCTTTATTCATGGCTCCGGGAATTAGGGTTTCGGTGAAAGTTGGAATTTTTGTAATCAGAGTCCACGGATGAATACTCCTCATCAAAATCAAAATTTAGAGGCCAATATTAAAAATTTTGGTTGGTCAGAAGAGTGGGCTTGATCAAACCCTAGATTTTGATCGGAAAGGTGGAAAATTAGGGCTTCTGCAAAAGTTAGAATTTTTGAAGTTTGTGACCACGGTTGGAAGTTTCTCAGAAAAATAGAAGTTTAGAGATTTGGATCAAACCTTTTGATTGGGCATAACAGTCGGCTTCATCAAACCCTAGTTCAGGATCCTGTTGAGAAGATCCAAAAGTTTCAAAGGCAATTTTGAGGGGTCAAATTTTGGAAATTTCAAAATTGAAGTATGCTAGCTTGATGTGCTAATCAAGCCACATCTTTCCATCCATTCATAAGTTTGAAATTCAAAATTTGAATTTTTAGGGTTTCTTTGACAAACCCTAATCCAGCTCCAGATCCAGTTTCAGCAAATCAAAGTGGATTGGGTTAAAAGCAATCCTAACAGGTATGACTTGAGGAGATACAGGTATGTTTTGAAATCGGATTCTTGATTAAGTTCATAATATGTTTGTGTTCATATTATTTAGGTTAGTACAATCTTGATTAATGTTAGAATTGTCTTATCACCCTAGTAAAAGTATGAATGCATGTGAATGATAGAAGACATTCTATGATTAGGGTTATATGATTGTGCTAATGCATTGTGGTCTTGTATGAGGTTGATGTTGTCTGCTAACAAAATACAAGTACATCAAGCAAGACAAATCAAGTTCCATGACTATGCTGCATGAAGACAAAGACTCATCCATAATCCTTGATCACATAGAAGTTCTACTTACGAGGTATGTATGACTTTGTTCTACTATGCTTAACCTATGAGATATGCAGGTTCTACCACAAGATCTCTAAATCATTGAAGAGAACAAAAGAAGATATTGTTCGGGTATGTTAGACATAACTAAGCATGTATCTAATCCAGGTATGTTTTCCTATGTTAGAATCCTACATTGTGCTAGGATCTTAGTATACCCATGTATTGAATGATCATGACCATACATATTCAAGATTATTTAGAATCATAATGTTTTGATAATATTGAGATTATACTAATGAATGTATGTTTTTGTATGAGATCATGAGGATGACACTAGTGCACACTTGAGCATGCACAGTGGTACAAAATGAATAGAAGTTCAAAAGACATATAAAAGATTGTTAAATTTTCAGAATTTACTTCAATCTTATCTAGGATCTTAACTGAGAGAACAACATGTACAGCATATCTACAACATATTAATCATGGACAAAATAATGCAAGCACATAAGAGACATAGATTTTACTTGGGGAAAACCATAAAGGTGAAAAACCCAAATAACTTCCTCAGATATAGATAGAGCAATGATACAACCAGAATACAAGAGATAGTCTTCTCCTAGCAGCAGAGCCTCCTCCTCCATAAGTGTGCCACTCTCCAAAGTGTGAATGAGTGACTAGAATGTGTAAAATGAGAGAGACACACTCTCTATTTATACACTAACTTGACTTGACCTTTACTCAACTATGTCGGCCTCAACTTAACCACTTAACATAATGCTGACTGGGCCGACCCCCACTAGGGTGGTCTAATAACCCTTTGACCCACATGGCTGACCCCCAATAGGGTGGTCTAATAACTCTTTGACCCACATGACTTATAAAGGGCCGACCCCAACAAGGTGGTCTAATAACCCATCAAGTATAAGTTATGACACTTACAATATAAATGATGACACTTCCGTATAGAGGAATAATAACATCTATATAGGAATACAATATACATATATGTGAAATACATTCTAAAGTTACATATGCATCAACACTCCCTCTTAACTAGGAAGGTATTTCTTGACACAGGTCTTCTAGCACAAGTCATCTTCTTTGGATCATTGTCACTGGATAATCGTCATCGAGTCATCATCATCGTCACTGCTGCTGCTATCTCAATCAATCTTTGAATCTACTTGTCATAGGAAGCTCTACAGAGCCAGTCCTTTTTCATATTGGATGTAGGCCCACCACCTGCAGGTCTTCATCATCACTGGCCATACTGTCGAATCCTCAGGACTTATTACGTGTGTCACAAAACCTTAAATGAGTCTCTTGACTAGCAAGAACCCTAAAGAGCATCTGAGGCCTTTTTCATCCTGTCCAGATCTCTAGGACTTATTTGATGTGACTATCACAAAACCTTAAAAGAGTGTCCCAAGAACATTTATGTGCATAGCATGATAGGCAAGAACTCTAAAGAGCATCCCAGGAACATTTATGTGCCCAAGCATGACCGACAAGATCTCTAGGATTGATTACATGTGACCTCTACTACAAACCCTCGAAAGAGCATCGCAGGACTCATTACGGGCACACAACCCAACCTATTGGATGTCCCAGGTCTTACATGTAGCAGCCCACCACAAACCATTGAAAGAGCATCCCAGGACTTATTACGGGCACACATCCCAACCTATCAGATCTCCCAGGTCTTACATGTGGCCCACTATCACAAACCCTCGAAAGAGCATCTCAGGCTATTACGGGTACACAACTCCGACCTATAGGATCTCCTAGGTCTTACATGTGATACACAGTGCCAGTCCTTTTTCATACTGGACGTGACCTAGAACAAATCTAGGATTTCCTTTGCACAACCTATCCACGGCCATAGAGTATCAACTTAATACTCAACATACATCATCCTGATGTACACATGATCATCCTGATCATCATCACTGTATCGTTCTGATACATATCATCTGGAGCAACATCCTGAAGCTTGTCATCATGATCATCCTGATCATATAATGCATCCACCTGATGCATACCAAGTATCTACCTGATACATATCATCATACCTGATCCACCTGATCATACAATGTATCCACCTGATACAAATACAAGCACATGAACCACCTGATCATACCTGATATATATCAACATACATGATCTACCTGATCATACACAGTATCTACCTGATACATATACAGATACATGGTCCAAGCATCCAACATGATGCATATACAAAATACATACAAATGATCCTACTGATCATATCCATCATCCAACATGATGCGTACATACATATACATATAAATGATCCAATTGATCATATCCAACATCCAACATGATGTGTACATATACATATAGAGCAGTAACTAGAGCATCGTCCTGATGCTCATCATCCATGATCCTCCTGATCATCATAGCATCGTCTTCTTCATATCATCTCGTCATCCACGAAGCACAGCTCAGATGCACATCATCCAACACTTACACCACCGACATGGGAGAACACATCTACCACTATTCGGGGAAGGCTCCAGCCCTTAATTTTTCACCATGGGAGAACACATCTACCACCATGTGAAAAATGGCTTCAGCCCTTACATCTACACCATGGGAGAACACATCTACCACCATGTGAGAATGGCTCAGCAATTACATCAGGACCATGGGAGAACACATCAACCATGTCAAAAAATCTCATGTGCATCTGCATCTTCCGGACTCATCACTTCCCTTTAGAAGGAACCTCGATCTGAAGTACACCAAGCCTCTCTCTGAAGTACTCAAACTGCACTCTGGCCAATGGCTTGGTCAATACATTTGCAACCTGCTCATACGTCGCAACATACTATGATTCGGCTGTACTCAGTGCTACGGAGGACTGCTTCCTGCTAACCAAGAGATCACACCTGATCCCATACTGAAGGAACACCCATATGTGCTCTTCCTATTTGTAGCACTACCTGCCCAATCTAAATCAACATAACCCTACAAGTTAAACTTTTGAATCACATCATACTTGATCCCATAATCAACTGTACCCTTTAGGTACCTCAGAATATGCTTTACAACAACCAGGTGAACACTCCTCGGATCCGTCAGGAACTGACTCAATGTGTTCACCGCAAAGCAAATATCTGGTCTTGTGTTCGTTAGGTACATCAAGGACCCAATCATCTGACAATACAAAGAGACATCAACCGGCTCAGATGAAGCATCACATAGAAGCTTCAGGTTCAATGCCATAGGTGTGGCTGTGGCCTTGCAGCCCATCATCCCGAACCTCTTCAGGATCTTTACTATATACTTCCCTTGTCCAAGGAAGATTCCATCTGCACTCTGCCACACCTCCATACCTAGAAAATAGTGCATCATCCATAAGTTCTTCATCGCAAACTCAGAAACAAGCTTCCACTGTATGTCAACAATCAATCTATCTTCACCTGTAATAAACTGGTCATCCATATACAAAAGTAGTATCATTGGATTGCCTTCCTCAACCTTGTAGTAAAGGTTGGAATCCGCTTTACTCTTGGTAAATCCCAAACTGGATAGAAAGTTGTCTATCCTTCCATACCAAGTTCTGCACATATATGACTCCCTGTCATGTGTCTCAGAACCAAGTGGCTGCTCCACATACACTTCTTCTTAAACTACACCATTCAAGAAAGCTATCTTGAAATCCATCTGATGTATCTTCCATTTCATCACTATAGCCAGAGCAAGTACGGAAGTGTATCTGGATACAGGAGAAAAAGTCTCTATGCTACCACTTGCATCATGCTTGATCTTGTAGATCCTCTTGGAAATCATTACAGACTCCTCTTCAAGTCTTGGGACTGCATCCCAAACATCTTCCTGATCGACTGGTACTCCTCGATCATGGCATTCTTCCCAGATCCTGGGAACTTCAATATCTTCAATATTTTCAATATTTTCAATAGATAACTTTGTTGCTGAACAAATGTTGTAGTCCTTCTTTTGTATGCAATGGTATATGATCTTTCCTACAGAACAAGTTAAATTGCATGATTAGAAAACATCTGATAGTTTTCAGAACAAATTCTTACACATAAAGAAATATGTCATACAGTCATGCAATTATCTTAGCCAATGCTTCAATACAACATTTATCCATATTCCGTAACTTTCTAGATGCCTTCCAATCTCTACCAGAACATTGTTAAGAGTGCGCACAACTCCCAACATGTCAGCAAATCGGTTTCATTCTAGATAAGTAGCAATGGAATGTTGTACAGTGCCATAGGCCACTTACCCATGTATATTAGTAGTATACTGTTCATCAATGCAACTATTCTAATATGCATTATACACAACTTAATTGTAGGAACATCAGTATATACATTATTGAATAACATTATTTAAACAAACAACTATGTAAAAAATGACAATTCAAATACTTATCTTTGTTTGATTGTTGGGTTGACTCCCTCTCAGTCTTTTATTTTTTTCTGCAACTCCATTCTGATGTGGATTGTGAGAAGTGGTCAACTCCCTCTGAATATTTGCATCCTTGCAAAAACTACTGGAGTGTGCTCCCTCTTGATCTTTGCTTCTTGGATTACTTGTCCTTGAACTTATATTCATTCGCTATCCCTATGCATGCTTGTTAGTATCATCATTGTGTTATCCTCTAGGTCTCATACATAATCAAACATTCATTAGTATAATCTTAATATGATCAAAACACAATAATCTCAAGCATGTATAGTCACGATCATTCATAGATAATAAACATTAGTATTCAAGGTTTCAGGAAAGTCTTGTTTTACTCATGCATATTCTTATTTGATCATAGGTCTCTTCTGATTGGTTAAATCATCAATGCATAAACCTGTGATTACTCAAACCTATACCTTCATGCTTCTTCTGGTTAGTGATATCATCAATTATGGTAAGAAACATAATATGCATATAACCATGACTATTCAAACCTATGACTTCATTAATAATCATTATCAACAACACAACAGTATAAGATCCTAACACAAGGTAGGATTCTAGCTTGATATAGGAAAAACATACCTGGATTAGCATGCTAGCTAGTTATGTCTAACATACCTGCATAATGTCTTCTGGTTCTCTTCAATGACTTGTGTTAGTAACCTGGATGTCTCATAAGTTATCCATTGTAGAACCAAGTTATACATACCTCGTAAGAAGATTTTCTAAGTGATCCATGCCAATGAATGAATCTTTGTCTTCATGTCATCATGATCATATGTTCTTGAACTAGAACATGATTTGTCTTTCTTGGTGTACCTTTCATGTTAGTGGACAACATAAACCTCATACAACACCATAATGCATTAGTACAATCATAAGTGTAAACACCCTAATGCATACATCATAATTTTGTTAAGGTGATACGACAAGTCTAAAATCAAGATTGTTCTAACCGTAATAACATGAAGACAAACATATCATAAACTTAATCATGAACAAATATCAAGACATACCTGGATGAGTCATTCCTGTTGAGATTGCTTGTAATCTTCTTATGTAAGGCCTTAGCCTCATCTCCCTCTGAAACAGGAACTTCTTCACTTATGCAGGTGACCAATCCATCCTCTTCTAGGATTAAACCAATCCACTTGATTTGCAAGAACTAGATCTGGAGCTGTATTAGGGTTTGTCAGAGAAACCCCAAAAATTCAAACACAAAAATTTAAACTTCCGAAAGGATAAAAATATGCACCTTGATGAGCTGATCAAACTAGTATATTCAGACTTTGAAAACTACAAAGTTTCACTCCTCAATTTTTCCTTTGAAACTTCTAGATTCACTAGACATGACGTTGAACTAGGGTTTGATAAAGCCCACTCTTCTTCCCAATCAAAAGGTTTGATCCAAATCTCTAAGCTTCTATTTTTCTGAGGAGCTTCCAGCCGTGGTCACAGATTTCAAAAATTCCCATTTTTACAGAAGCCCTAATTTTCCACTTTTCTTATCAAAGTCCCAAATTAGGGTCTGATCAAGCCCGGCTTTCTGCCCAACCAAAAATTCTGATCTTGGTCTCTAGATTTCTATTTTGATGAGTATCATTCAGCAGTAGTCTTCGATTACAAAAATTCCAATTTTCTCGGAAACCCTAAATTCCAAAAGCCATGAATGAAGGTGCTCAAAAATAATTATGTTATTACAGAAATATGTACCTGATTGTTTCTGGTGTAACTCCAAAACTTTCGATCCACAGGGTCTGAAATGTTTTTTTGAGATAGCCCGACCTGTCATCTTTTCATCTCGATAGTTCTGACCTCAATTGGATTCTCTGACAGAGAGTTATGCCAAGTGTCGCAACGTGACCTATTTATGGGATAAAACAGGAGAGAGAACTTGTACGGCGTGCCACGTGTCACTGGTTCAACTTCGGCCTCTGAAAACGTTTTTTGAGGTAGTACAGTCTGTGTACTACCTGTCAATATTTACAAAATTTCATTTGGATTTTCTTAGCCCAAGTAATGACCTTTTTTCCAAGGTCACCCTTTTTTGACTCAGATCTAGAAGAGGCAGAAACCCTATATTGTACATATCATAAATCACAAATTACAATGAATTAGAGATTTTCCTTTGGACACAAGGTACATGGAGATCTGATATTATACCTTTAAAAGTTTCATATCCGAAAAATTCGCCAAAATGGATTTATAGTGAAAGTGCTACGATGATTGGTTTTTTCTATATCAAGCCCTAGGATCGTAAGTGCAACAAGTGTCATACATGCCTTATCATGCCTTCTTTCAGGCTGGCTCTAATACCATGTTAAATTTTCAGAATTTACTTCAATCTGATCTAGGATCTTAACTGAGAGAACAACATGTACAACATATCTAGAGCATATTAATCATGGACACATTAATGCAAGCACACATGAGACACAAAGTTTACTTGGGGAAAACCATAAAGGTGAAAAACCCCAATAACATCCTCAGAGATAGATAGAGCAATGATACAACTAGAATACAAGAGATAGTCTTCTCCTAGCAGCAGAGCCTCCTCCTCCACAAGTGTGCCACTCTCCAAAGTGTGAATGAGTGAATAGAATGTGTAAAATGAGAGAGACACACTATCTATTTATACACTAACTTGACTTGACCTTTACTCAACTAGGTCGGCCTCAACTTAACCACTTAACATAATGCTGACTGGGCCGACCCCCACTAGGGTGGTCTAATAACCCTTTGACCCACATGGCCGACCCCAAATAGGGTGGTCTAATAACCCTTTGATCCACATGACTTATAGAGGGCTGACCCCAACAAGGTGGTCTAATAACCCATCAAGTATAAGTTACGACACTTACAATATAAATGACGACACTTCCGTATAGAGGAATAATAACATCTCTATAGGAATACAATATACATATATGTGAAATACATTCCGAAGTTACATATACATCAACAAATATCAAGCGGGAGGCAACCACACAAACATAAAAGATAAGTATTTGAGTTGAATCTCTGAAATAGTAAATGATATTTCTTGTAATAGTTGTATGCATATTTGTATTTCTAGAATATATCATGCTGAGTGTAAACACTCATATAGCATTGAACAGTATACTACTAATATGCATATGATTGGTTAGTTGGACAAACATTCCATTGTTGCTTGTCTAGAATGAAACCTCTTTGCTGACATGCTGAGAGTTGTGCATGCTCTCGATCGTATGTTCTAGTAGAGATGGAAGGCAACTAGATAGCCACTGTATGCATATAGGATATGGAAAAGTGTTGTGCCAAAGTATTGGTCAAGATAGTTGCATAACTATGTAAATCATATATGTATACATAATAGGTTATCATGTCAACATTATTTGATGATTATGAAATATTACTAATCATGTACTTAATTTTGATTTGTAGGAAAGATCATGAAGAATGATGAACATTGAACAAGTGATGGATGTTCACCAAGAAGATTTACAAATCAAACATACTATAGAAGACTCGTGGCTAGAAGATTCTCTTAGAAAGAGGAAGAGGATCATGACGAGATGTTTGCTCCAAGTAGCTAGATAATATTGTTATCTCAATGGTGTGATTGAAGAAGAAGTGTGAATCGAGAAAACTCCCAAGATTCAATTGAAGAAAGCTCTGTATGGTTACCCAGGATCGATAGTCATTTTATGAGCTTAATGATCACCATGGGTGATGCAGATTTCAACCTTTGCTACAAGGTTGCAGATGGTGTCTATATACAATGACATTCTTCTCTTAGATGGATGCAAGAAGGAACTCATCACAGAGTTTGAATGATCTTGAGGCCCATATCTGTAGACCCATCTAACGAGAGATGGCACGGATAGATATGAAGAAGATCACTCAATGCAGAGTGTGAATGATGTTCAGTCATAGAGGGAGAATTGATAGCTTCTTGACAAGCTTGGGCTTTACCAGAAGTAAAGATGATCCTAAACTTTACCTTAATGTTATGGATGATACTATTACTGTATGTGGATGATCTCTTTCTAACAGGGAATGAAAAATAGATCATGGAAAGCAAGAAGAAGCTAGCTACAGAATTTGATCTCGTATTGATGCATTACTTCCTAGGTCTGGAAGTATGAAAAGGCCTAGAAGGAATCTTTCTCAACCAGGGAAGGTATGCTGTAGAAATCTTGAGAATATTTGATATATTGGAATGTACAACCGTGGCCACTCTCATGGGTTCTGACTTGAAGTTGTTAGTGGATGACTCATCAGAGTTAGTGGATGTAACTCTATACAGACAGATTATTGGGTCATTAATGTATCTGAAAAATACTAGGTCAGATATATGCTTTGCTGTGAACACCTTGAGGCAGTATCTAGTGGAACCTAGACATGTTCACTTAATAGGTGCAAAGCATGTGATAAGGTACCTAAAGGGTACGATAGACTTTGATCTATGTTATCTTGGAGATCATGACTTCAGATTGTATGGCTACACAGATGCTGATCGGGCAGGAAGCATATCAGACAGGAAGAGCACATCGGAAGGATGTTGTTGTCTAGGATCTGCCATGATCTCGTGGTTTAGTAGGAAGCAGTATAGTATGGCTCTGAGTACAGCTGAAGTGGAATATGTAGCTACTTGCTCTGCTAGTTGTGAAGCGGTATGGCTTCGGAAGTTGTTATCGGGATTGTTTGACTTAGAGATGGACCCTACTGTGATCTTGTGTGACAACAAGAGTTGTATCAAGATGACAAAGAATCCAATGTTCCATGATAAGTCAAAGCACATAGAGATCCGATATTTCTATATACGGGGTATGGTGCAGAAAGGAGCTATCAAGCTCAAGTATGTGAGCACTGACGAACAAGTTGCTGATGTATTGACCAAACCTCTGTCTCGAGAAGAGTTTGAGTATTTCTGAGACAAGCTTGGTGTAGCTCAGAATGACCCTCCTCGAAAGGGGGAGTTATATGGTCGATGATGATATTTTTTGGATACTATATTGATGAGGATACTGTATCGTTGATGTGGATACTATATTGATGAAGATACTGTATCAATGATGTGGATACTGTATTGATATGGATACTTGTATCGATGATGAGGATACTATATCAATGACGAGGACACTGTATCAATGACAAAGATACTTTTATTCATGATGTGGATACTTGTATCAATGATGAGGATACTTGTATCGATGATGAGATTACCGGTTCTGATGATTAGGTCGATATATGGTCCTTAGACTTTGTCTAATTGGACGAGGTGGGATTGTATCATCCCTGGACACATGTCCTAAAAGAGATCCGTAGACATATGTCTCCGAGAAAGTGGTCCCTAGTGGATGTGATAAGACTGCATCGTCCCTGAACATGTTCAAAATGTACATGATAGGACTGCATCGTCCCTGAACGTTTAGTTCAAAATGTACATGATAGGACTGCATCATCCCTGAGCATTTGGTTCAAAATGTACATGATAAGACTGTATCGTCCCTGAGCATTTGGTTCAAAATGTACGTGACAGGATTGCATCATCCTTGGACTCATGTCCTAAAGTGATAGGGATTGATCATCCCATAAGTGGATCAGGATTGCATCGTCCTTGGACTTATGTCCTAAAGTGATAAGGATTAATCATCCTGTAAGTAGATTGGGATTGCATCGTCCCTAGACATTGTGAGATGTCTTAAAGTGATAAGGACTAATCATCCTCTAAGCGGATTTGGGATTGCATTGTCCCTGGACATGGTGAGATGTCTTAAAGTGATAAGGACTAATCATCCTGTAAGCTGATTCGGGATTGCATCGCCCCTAGACATGGTGAGATGTTTTAAATTGATAAGGACTAATCATCCTGTAAGCTGATTTGGGATTGCATCGTCCCTAGACATGGTGAGATGTTTGAAAGTGATAAGGACTAATCATCTTGTAAGTTGATTCGGGATTGCATCGTCCCTAGACATGGTGAGATGTCTTAAAGTGATAAGGACCAATCATCCTGTAAGCTGATTCGGGATTGCATCGTCCCTAGACAATGTGAGTTGTCTTAAAGTGAGAAGGACTAATCATCCTGTAAGTTGATTTAGGATTGCATCGTCCATAGACATGGTGAGATGTCTTAAAGTGATTAGGATTGCATCATCCCTAGACATGCTGAGATGTCTTAAAGCGATAAGGATTAATCATCCTGTAAGTTGATTCAGGATTGCATCGTCCCTAGTCATGGTGAGATGTCTTAAAAGGATAAGGATTGATCATCCTATAAGTTGATCTGGATTGCATCGTCCATAGACATGAGAGATGTCTTAAATTGAGAGGGATTGATCATCCCATAACTGGATCAGGATTGTATCATCCTTGGACCTATGTCCTAAAGTGAGAGGGATTAATCATCCCGTAAAAGGATCTTGTACATTGCAAAGTATGCTGCTATGTTGATGTTGTTGATCGAGAGGATCCAGATGTTGATCGTGATGATCTAGATGATGATGTTGTTGATCATGATGGTTTAGATGATGATGATGCTGATCGTGATGGTCTAGATGATGATGTTGCTGCTCATGATGGTCTAGATGGCGATGTTGTTGATCAGTAGATCTAAGTGATGAGGCTGTTTATTGAGAGATCCAGATGATGATGTTGATCGGTTGATCTAGATGATGAGGTTGTTGATCGGGTGATCCAGATGATGACAATGTTGTAGCTGATCAAGTCCTGCAGAAGGTGAAGAATCAATACTGACGATGCTAATACTCTAGTATTGAAGACCTGAAGATATTCCAATAACTGGTTGAGTTACTGATGATGTTGAGAAAGCTTCCAATGATTTATAGATGTATCATGTATGATGTTGATGACTCCTTGCTCCTGCAGATGTTGTTATAATATCCTTCTCGTTAAGGGGGAGTGTTGAAACATTGTAACTTCTAAGAATATTATATTTGTACTTTATTATTCCGGAGATGTTTCATTCCTCCGTGAAGACCTTATTGTATATACGAAGATGTTTATTCCTCCGTTGGAATGTGGTAACTTGGCTTATTAGACTACCCTAGTGGGGGTCATCCCTGTATGTCTTATGTGGGTCAAAGGGTTATTAGACCACCCTAGAGGGGTCGGCCCAGTCAGTTGTAATGGGGTGTTTAACCCAGTGGTTAAATTGGGGCCGACCTAGTTAATGTAAAAGATAAGTCGGAGATGTGTATAAATAGAGGAGGTGTGTTCCTCATTTAACACACACTACACTCACTTGTGAATAGCGCATAGGTGAGGGAGAGGTTTTCCATGGAGGAGAAGGAGATCATGTCTAGGGTTTGCATCTTTGTATTTGCTGGTCATCTATATTGAGGAAGCTTTGCTGGGTTTTCTTCCCCATGAGGGTTTCCCAGGATAAATCTGTGTCTCTTGTGTTTATGATGTGCTTGTTGTTCTTTTAGTGATCATGTATATGCTATTATTGTGAAATGGAATGTAATGCTGATATTTTCTGTCTTAGCATATTGAATCTTAACAGTTCCAACATGCAATAAGAGAAGTAGAGGACCTAGGATAGGTTGTTGATCAGATCTGGGGAAATAGTAAGCTTCTTCGGTTATGTATAATAATTCTCTTCTATTACCATAAGAGAATGATAATATGAAAATATGATCCCTCTCTTGGGATCTGCCCTTCTTTATATAGGGGAGTTTGTTTGGAATATAGTTGTTGAGTTTAAATAATAATATTTTAGTTTTTAATTTAAATTGAATTAGAATATTTATGAAATCTATTTTACTAATTATTCACTCCTAGTTTATCTAGGACCTTTAATTTGTTACAATTAGAGGTATCTTTAAGTTAGATCACAAAGAATAATAATACTAATAATAGTAATACTAATAATACTAATAATAATACTAATAATAATAACATGAAAAATATCTTATGCATAACCTTTATGCATGCTATTTACATAAGTAATATTTTCTTTTATAAATAATCAATCTGATTATTCGATAATTAAAATATGATAACTCTTTGATTTAATTATGTACATATCATAATAATTATTTGATAAATATTAAGTACAAGGTACAACTCTTTGGATAGGATCTTTTGGTAAGCTTGGATAGTTGGCTAGGTTAGGTGCCTCTAGGTCCCTCTTGCATGTTGGATTCCCTTGTTTAACATGGTAGTTCCCGCAGTCCTTGATGATAGATAGAAAATGATTCATTTAACCAATTTAAATAAATGTGATGAATAGAAGTGCTATTCAGAGTCTTCTTGACTCAACACTTTTAAGATCAAGTAACCCCGAGTTCTCTTCAAAGCTTTAGCTCAACACTCTCACATGGGCGTTATGCTAGTGAAATTCCAGAGCATTCCCACTCAACAGTAGTACTAGAATGTGGTTGTGTACCACATCTAGAATGTACAAATGGCCTTGGATCCAGTATTCATTATCAAGCTTGGAGTGCTCCAGGGCTTATGCCCAACACTCTATGTACATCGGAGCTTATGCCCAGTACATAATAAAATCCTCTAGGTACATCGGGGCTTATTCCTAGTACATAGGTCATCCATGTGTTCCCGAGTCCACGCTCAACACATCATACAAATCAATCATATAAACCATAACTCGGCACAGTATGTAACAAAATATCATCTCAGTAAATTATGGTTTGTACCCAATCTCATAATAAAACATAAATCAATACATTGGGGCTTTCTACCCAGTATATAACAATAGTTTGCATCAGTCAAGGTCCACACCTAATAGGTAAGTCTATAAAAGAAATTAATCATGTGCACTGGGGCTTATGCCCAATATAAAAAAATAAATCATATGTGTTGGGGCTTAAGCCCAGTATATAACATCAAAAATAGTTAGTAAAAAAATCGGGATATTACAAATGTTTAATTATGGGACTCTGACCAATGTGTAAATGAACTATGATGCTTAATTCCATGACCATCACCATTAATGAAATACAAACCGTTTGAAATTTAATGACTATTACAATGGTTTTCAAAGTGAATATAAATGGTGACAATTTTTAATTGCATATCATTAAAATATTTTCAAATTGACAATTGGTGATGATCTTGTAGGGCCCATCACCATTGATATGATTATAGAAATGATGTCAATAGTGAGGGTCATCGAAATCCCATCACCATACATCACTATTGTTCATAGGTTATCGTGACAATCTTTGACCATCTCCATATATGCCATCAATAATGATGATCATCAAAGGCCTATCATTAAAAGTTACTATAGTGAGGGTCATTAAAGACTCATCACCGAAAAAGCTATTGTTCATAACAAATGGTGATGGACACCATCTGTCATTATAATTATTATTTCTAACAGAACTTGAACCTCACCATATCACCTTTACTTTTGGGGACGCTTCCTTTGGTGATGCTCAGTTTTTGGTAATAGAGGCCCTTTTGAACGTCACCAATATATGCATAAATAATGAGGGCTATTAAAGTCTTGTCACCATCAATCACTATTATTCATAGCAAATGGTGAGGGACACCATCCATCACAATAATGATTATTGCTAACGGAACTTGAACATCACCATATCACCTTTACTTTTGGCAACGCCACCTTTGGTGACATTCAGTTTTTGGTTACAGAGGCCCTTTTGAATGTCACCGATATATCGATCAATAGTGAGGGCCATTAAAGACTCGTCACTATTATTCATAGGAAATGGTGAGGGACATGACCTGTCACAATAATTATTATTGGTGACAGAACTTGATCGTCACCATATTACCTATACTTTTGGGGACACCACCTTTGGTGAGGTTGAGTTTTTGGTGACGAACACCCTTTTGAACATAACCAATGAGCTTATGGCGACATTTTTTGACCCTCACCAATGTCTTGTTTTATAGTAGTGTGATGATGCAACTAAGCATGCGAGAACCTAAAAAATGAATAGCCAAGATGTGTAAGTGATGGTGATCTTGACCTCCACCCCCCGAAAATAAAAAAATGGTACTCTAATAGTACTTAGAGACCCCCTTTAAAGGGGTCGGGGTCTCTAAATTCATCCGCATTGTGAAAATTTACTAAAATATTATACAACTAATTCATTATCAAAAATTTTAGTGTCACACAATTAAAGATGACTAACATAAACGGCTAATTCCCATTAATCGTTGTTAGCTAGTCATATTTATATTCCTGTGACTAAATTAGTCGTTTATGTTAGTCTTTTTTATTTTCATATTTTTTATTTCGTGACTAAATTAGTCGTTTATCTTAGTCATTTTTTGTTGGCTTATTTAAAATTGCTCAATTTTAGTCGTTTATCCCTTGAAAAAACAGTCGTCACTAACTTTTTTAGTCGCCTAATCACTTATCTCTCATTTTGTACTAGTGTAACCATAGTTGTCTTTGGTCAAGCATGGTCAACTATGGTTGACCATGGTTGACTTTTGTTGACCATGGTTGAATTTGATTGAGTCTTGTTTGACCATGGTTGACTTTGGTTTACCGTGGTTGAATATGGTTCAATTTCGCTAACTTTGGTCGGCCATGGTTGAATCTTGGTTGACCATGGTTGAATTTTGGTTGGCCACGACATTGGTTTACCATGTTTGACTTTGGTTGACCATGGTTGAATTTTAGTTGACCAAGGTTCACTTTGGTTGACTTTTGGTTGGCCATCATTAACTTTGGTTAACTATGGTTAAGCATGGTTAACTATGGTTGACTTGGCTAGCCATGGTTAAATTATAATTCAGTTCGTTTGACAATGGTTGATTATGGTTAACCATGGTTTATAATGGTTGACTATAGAAGGATTTGGTTGACCATTATTGACTTTGGTTGAATTTGGTTGACCATGGTTGAATTTTGGTTCCGCATGGTTGACTTTAGTTGAATTTGGTTACCATGGTTTACTTTTGTTGAATTTGGTCGATTATAGTTGAATTTTGGATGACCATGGTTGGTGATGGTTGAACCTGGATGATTTTAATATCATATGGTTAACTATGGTTGACTTGTTAGATTGATTATGGGTGACAAAGGGGTTGACCTTAAAATCATACAGTTGATTTTAATTCCACTATTATTTGACAATTATTGAATTAGATTAAATATGGTTGACTGTCGTTGATTTTGTTTGACTATGGTTGACTAGGGTTGAATTTTGTTTAACATGGTTGACAATGGTTGATTATGGTTGACCATGGTTGACTATGGTTAGAAATGGTTGACTTTGGTTCACTATGGTTAATATTGGTTTATCATGGTTAACTTTATTTGACTTTGGTCGACCATGGTTGAATTTTCGTTGACCATGGTTGACTTTCGTTGACTGAGGTTGACTTTTGGTTGACCATCGTTGACTTTAGCTGACCATGGTTGACCTAAGTTGACCATGGATGACTTTGGTTGACCATTCATGACTTTTGGTTGATCATGATTGACTTTGGTCAGCCATGGTCAACTATGGTTAATCACAGTTGAATTTGGTTGACCATGGTTGACATTGGGTTACCATGGTTGACTTTGGTTGACTATGGTTCACTTTTTCTAACTTTGGCTGACCATGAATTTCGTTGAGCATGGTTGACTTGAGTTAACCATGGATGACTTTGGTTAACCATGGTTGACTTTTAGTTGACTTTGATTGACTATAGTTCACCAAGGTTAATCATAGTTGACTTTGGTTTTTTGGTCAACAAAATTCAGTCATGGTCCACTATGGTTGACCATAGTTGAATTTGGTTGACTTTGGTTTATCGTGGTTGAATTTGGTTGAATATGGTTCACTTTCACTAACTTTAGTCGACCATGATTAACTTTAGGTTGACCATGGTTGAATTTTTGTTGATCATGAATTTGGTTGACTTGGTTGACTTTGGTTGACCATGGATGACTTTGGTTTACTATGGTTGATCATGGTTGAATTTAGTGAATCATGGTTGTCTTTGGTCAACCATAGTTAACTAAATTCAACCATGGTTAACTATGGTTCACCATGGTTAATTATGGTTGACCATGGTTCACTTTGGTTAACCATGGTTGAAATTGGTTGACCATGGTTGACTCTTCATTAACCATGGTTGAATTTGGTTTACCGTGGTTCACTTTGGTTGAATATTATTCACTTTCCCTAACTTTGGTCGACCATGGTTGAATTTTAGTTGGCCATGACTTTTGTTGACTATTGTTGACTTTGGTTGCCCATAGCTGACTTTTAGTTGACCATGGTTGACCTTGTTGACTTTTAGTTGACCATGGTTGACTTCTAGTTGACCATGGTTAACTTTGATTAACTATGGTTGATCATAGTTTCCTATGGTTGACTTTGGCTAGCCATGGTTGACTTTTAATTGACTTTCATTGACCATGGTTGACAATGCTTAACCATGATTTATAATGGTTGACCATAGAAGGCTTTGGTTCACCATTGTTGACTTTGGTTGACTTTGGATGGCTGTGGTTGACTTTAGTTGACTTTGGTTTACCATGGTTAACTTTTGCTAAGTTTGGTCGACCATGGTTGAGTTTTGGTTGACCTTGGTTGACTTTTGGTTAACCATGGTTGAATTTGGCTGACCATATTTGACTTTTGGATGACCATGGTTAATTTTGGTTGACTTTGATTGACCATTGTTGACTTTGGTCAACCAAATTCAACCATTGTCAACTATGGTTGTCCATGTTTGACTTTAGTTAATTTTGGTTTACCATAGTTGACTTTGGTTGACCATGGTTGATTTTTGGTTGACCATGGTTGACTTTGGTTGACCATGACTTTGCTTAACCATGAGTTTGGTTAACCATACTTAACCATTGTTGACTATGCTTGATTATGGCTAACCATGGTTAAGAACAATTGGCCATGGCTGACTTTGGTACACCATGGTTGACATTGTTTGACCATGATTGAATTTTGATTGACCATGGTTGGATTTCGCTGACCATGGTTGACCACAATTGATTTTGGATAACCATGGTTGACGAAAGTTGACCATGGTTGATTATGATTGACGTTGGTTGAACATGTCTGAATTTGGTTGACTATGGTTGACTTTTGGATGACCATGGTTGACTTTGATGGATGACTTTGATGGTTGAATTTGGTTGACCATGGTTGACATGGTTAACTCTTGGTTAACCATGGTTGACTTTGGTTTACCATGGTTGAATTTGGTCAACGTGGTTGACCATGGTTGACTGTTGGTTAATCATGGTTGACTTTGGTTTACCATGTTTCACTTTGGTTGACTATGGTTGACTTTGGTCAACAATTAAAAATTAATAGAAAAAAGTGAAAATTGCTATGATTTAAAATCACATTTATTATAATGTTACATAATTTTTTATATAATGATATATTCTATATTTTTTCCAAAGCATGTTAGGGTATTAGAGTTGAATTGGAAATTGAAATCTTTTTGTAGTATTGTCAATTTAAATGATTGCTTCTTCAAACATATTAATGAATATATGTGCATTGAAATGTGACAATATACATTACTATTATTTAAATATTATATTGGATGATTCAATGTAAATTTCAATTACTCTTACTATAAATTAAATTGATATGATTTAAAAACACATACTTATATACATTTTATATTATATGCTATAATTTTTTAGTAAATATATACACATTTCTCATATGTTATAGTTTCTTAAAATGCATATATACACATTTCTTATAATGTTTATATAATTTTTTTATATAAATTTATATACTATAATTTGTTGACACCCAAAATGACCCCCTAGGTCGTGGGAGAGGGAAAACTGGGGTAACCACTAACCAATCATTAGACTTAAGTTACTGACCCAGCTTAGTCTGAGAGGGCTCTCTCTACTGATCTATGAAAGACTGGAATAATCAAAGTTGTCAACAATGAAAACATGCACCAACATTCATCATTCAAGATATTCAATTACAATAATACAGGAGATCATATTTCTATGGGAAACAAAATGGTTTAAACGTAGCTTGGTTGAAACATATGAATCTTTATTTGGACAATGCAGTCACATTTGAACAAACTTTGAAAATTCATTTACAAATGCTTCACAAATGCATTAACACAGGTGCGAGATAGCAAACAGCTCGTAGTCAAAGTGATTTTAATTGGTGAAATAGAAGAGAAAGAAACAATCCATTGACATAAGGCATACAATGATGAATCCTATATCAATTTTAGCAAAGAAGTAACGGTGGAATACTTGGAAAAAGATAAGTAGAGCATAATTCATATGAATTCTACTTAGCTATCACACTGCACCAAGTATGAAAGAATGTTACAGACTGGAATTAACAATGAGAGATACACAATTCACATAGAAAAAGAAAGAACAGACTACAAGACCAGTTACACAAGAATCCCTGAAAAACATTGCCTCAGCTCTGCAAATCTTTATTCAAAATATAACTCAAAATGTCTTGCAGAACAATACACACAAATTCCCATAAAGGTTTTCAATAATATTTTTCAACCCTTTATCAATCTACTACATCACATATATAGATGCCGGAAGTACTCTTGCTCGACTCATCTAAAACAAAAATAGTTATATCATAGTGACACCTCATTCAGGTTGTTTTGCCACTATCACAACAAAACAGAAAACAGGTAGAAACTGGCCTAACTGCTTTCTTACAATCCATCGGTATTCTTACTAAGTAAAATTTACTTTAAGTAAAAAAGTAAAGATAGTAAAATAATAGTTCCAGCTAGATATTTATATAGCCACCTCAAAGAATATTACAAATTATCAAAAATAGGAAAGTTTTGTAAGTAGTCTTTGATTCCAAGCAAACATCAACAACTATAAAAAGACAAGTATCACTGTGGAAGATGGAGAAAGTATAGCGGTCTGCTATACTTTTCTACATTAGCCCATTGGTCTGCAGGTGGGAGGTCATAGTCCAGCATTTCCTTTACCATCACTCATATCTCAATATGCTCAGCGTAGGAAAATGGGGGAAGCCTTTCTCCAATGGAGATCAACCTATTAAAGATTTCAAAGTCCTCTTTGACCAACTCCATCAGAGCCTTGCCTATAAGTAGCCGATTCAGATGTTTGAACTTTGCATGATCCATTCTTATCATCCACAGTAGGTTTTTATAAGCCTTAGGGGAGATTAGCTCTTGGTCATCTTTCTAGAATGAAGGTAACCCCATTTCGACCAGCTTATCAAACAGTCCTTTGAATCTACCACTTATCCCTTCATTTCTTTGACTTTAGCTTCCACACTCTCGATCTGTACATATTTCCCTAGGACCCTTCGTGTTGCTGCAAGTGTTGCGATCTGGTTCCCAATATTTAGCTTAATCCTTTCTTCTTCGGATAGATCATTTAAGAAAGTGATGGCACTTAGTGTCGTTTCTTTAGGCCTTTGGATTAGGGTCCCCTTTTAAACTTCACAACCTTCTAGAACGTCACTAATGTTTTTCTCTTTTATCCTTATAAACTCAAGGTAGGGTCTAAAGTTCTCAGCTTCCTTAATGATCCTTTCCCATACCAAGTGTTTACATCCTTGCAAAGCCGCCTGCCCGGTAAACTGATGAGTGAGCTTTTTATTCATCTCAATCAACTCTTTGTGCTTCTTTTGGAGGACCTTCAGATCTTCTTCCCTTTTAATACTCTCTTCTTCCAAACTATGAGCTTTTTCTTTCAGCTCCTTGATTTCTATGTCTTTCAAGCTATTGTGAGACATAGCCTGCACCAGACTGTCGATACCATTGCTTTCCCCAGTTTGGTTCGAATTGGTAGGCCGCATGTCCAAATTGGACAAGTTAGTTTTCAAATCATCAAGCTGCTTTTCTAAGCTTATTCTCTCTTTTTTCCAGCTATCTTCCTTCTCTACAAACTTCAGCAATTCTGCTTTGCATTCACTTATTTCCTTAGACAATTCTTCTTTTTGTGTTTCGAAGTCTATCTCTTCAGGAGGTTCGATTAGTCGGATATTTGGAACATTTTCCTTGTTCTGCAATTTAAGAATCAGCTTGTCTTTCTCTGCCAATAGCTTGCTCATGCTTTTACCTCCACTATCACCTATAACTAGGTCAGATTGTACCTTTTTTACCTGGTTTTAAAGATCTTGGTTTTAACTTTTCTCCTGCTTTAATTGGTTTTCTAACTTTTTCACGGTAACCAGCAGGTTGTCACTTTTCAATGCTGCTTTCACAAAATCATCATATACAAGATCACTAACCTGCTTGTGAAACTGGATTTTATCTGGTACTGGTATCTTTTGCCTGTTGATCCTTGCCTCGGTCACTCCATCCTCTGTCAATACTACTAAGTTTAAGATGTTATCATTTATTCTTCTACTAGTCATCAAGGAAGTCTTAGACAAACCTCTGGTGATAGGCATTGAATCAAACAGCCTCTGGGCCAAGGCTCGCTTGTTTTGATTGTATTTTTCACAGAGGTCGGCCTTGGACCGAAACATATTATCGACATCTCCCTCTTGAACATCTTGAAACTTGTATTCTACAACCTGGATCTCAGGAGCCGAAGATTCCTCATCATTTGCCCCTCCACTATCCATTTGGATAGTTAATCCCTCTTGAGTTGCTGCAACAACCAGATCCTCTTTAGTTGGGGAAGCAATTGACTCGGCTTGAATAGCCGCAACAACTAGCTCATCTTGTACTTCTAATTTAGGCCGCTTGTGTATATTACCTTCTTCAGTATCCATATCCATGACTTCTTCTAAGTCTCTTTTTTGTCCCACCTCCATGGTGTCCGGCACTTGATCTAAATCCATTATTACATCAGAAATCATGAGATCTCCTCCCTGTGTCTCCACTGCTTCCTCCACCTCGGGTTCCCAACACAACAAGTTTCGCCCCTTCAACACCCCTTTTGGTTCTGCATGCTCAAAAGCATTGAGGTTACAATCCTTCCTTCTCTTGGAAATTATATGCAAGGGGTCATATTTGATGGCTACATCCGTCTTGAACCCTAGCGACTTCAATAACTCTTCCACCTCTGACAAAGATTCTTTATTCTTCACAATGAAAAGCCCTACCTTCCAAGGACATTTCACATCTGTGCTCTTCTAATGTTTCAGGAATTGCATCTCTTCTAGGACCAATTTCTGTCTGATAAATTCAAGAGCAAAGATCTATAATGTCAGAAAAGAGGGTAGAACATAAGGCTCCTGCACAAAACCGTACAATCTAATAACTATAGCTTCTTTTAACAAAAACTAGTCACTGACTGCCAGTTCGTCCTTCAACTACATCATTGTTTTCATTTCAAGTAGCACTCTAGGCAATTCTTCCCCAAAAATGATTTTATAAACAGGGGGAAAAACATAGTTCAAATAATTGAAAACATTTTCTACCAGAACATCGGTCTCAAGTAGTGAGGAGAAATGTGGGCTTTCGTCGCTGCTGTACATAATCATTTTCAATAACTGCGTGTGATATCTAAAAAACCTAGTACTCCGGAAATTGCTTAAATGTACATGTATCTTTTCCTCCAGAAATTCATCAAACCTCACGGGTGGGATAAGCTCGCTTTCGGACCTGGCCAAACTAATGCTAATCCTAAAGAGTAAACCTAATTGGACTTCAGTCACCCACAAATTAGTATCCAACCCTAGAAACTGAGCTAACAAAGAAAGAACCAATTGGGAATTGTCATAAAAAAGGATGACATTTAGGGGGTAGGGTTCCTCGAATATTTTGGAGTCGAGTTTCAGGCATGTAGCTAAGAAGGATTAACGGCTTTCGGGGCCAATTTGGCGGTACAAGGAAACCACCGACTGTTTAGAAAAACCCTCCAACTCTTGGTACTGAGACTCTGGAATGAAAACGGAATCCCTAACTGCTGACACATCTATATTACAGACGACTTTGGACCTATAGGAATCCATAATTACTCCTTGAGGTTCTGAGTAATTAGAAGAACACCATGCTACAAAATTAGGAAAAGAGAACACCTGGTCAAGGAAAAAGAAAATGAACGATGACCTAAAGACTCCATGGATATCCAGCCCTTGTTGATGCAAGGTTTTCAGTCTTTTCTTAATTTTCAGAACTGGGAGCTAAATGCATGTGTCAAATACATATGCGTCTCTATCTTCCAGGGCTATCTTAACCCTAGAACTAGTAGAAGTTTCTTCTTCCGTCATCTTATGACTGTATCAGACTTAGATTTCTCAGAGAATGATGGTTACAGACCCTACCTGTCACCTACAGAATCCCTGCATGCACCCTATCGAAGGTTGTGTCACCTTCATCATCTGCCACCTGCTGAGAGGCTCCTTGACTTCGACAGGATTCCGAAACAAATGTCAACCTTCACGGGCACTTCTTATATATATAACCATATTTCCATAACTTCCGCCCTCTTTGGCCTGCCATCCTTCGATCTCAACCGTCTGAACTCTCACGTGTTTACTTTCCATCATCAGATTTGACTACCCCTTTACCTGTTGATTTGACCATCTATCCATTTCCACCATCGGATCATCTCCGCTAGTCTTCATCTGGGCCGTTGATCTCATTTGAATGCATCTAATGGGTAGCATCGCATACACCCAAAAGGTTCTCCTATATCATCTTCTCTCTATGCGACACGTTGTGGAGCTGACACCTGTCTGGCGGGACCCAAACCATCGCATCTAGCCTGCCGCTATCCTTCATGCTACTTCTTGGTGTGACGGTGTATAACAACCGTCCGCTTCTTCTCAGATGTATATCCATGGTGAGTCCCCATACTCTACTTAGCTTTTAGGTCCTTCGTCTGCCAGTAGGGTACCCCCTGTTATACTCTGTGCGTTTCTGACCCCCACCCGCCGTTGATCTGGCTTTTCTTTCCACCCAAACCGTAGATTTGTCAGAGACTCAGGATCTTTTTTCGGTAAATAGACCCAAACCCTTGGATCCCAAAAAGATCATCTCCACCATAGATCCTTGTATATGTCCCCACCATCGCATGCACGTAACTGGGCATCGTTCACTGCTCTTTCCTCTTTGCGACATGCTCCTACGCCGACACCTGTCGAGCAGGCCCCAGCCCATCGCATACTCATATTCCCTTTCTTCCTCGTGACTTGGCCTTGCAACGGTCCTTTTAAAACCGTAGATCTTGCTCCCGCCCTTGATCCATGGTGTCGATTTGTGTGACATTTACTCTTTCATAAATTTGCCCAAGGACTATAGGTTTTAAGGTGTTTCTCCGTTTATCTTAAGTCATTATTTTTGCCTATTAATACTTTATCCTTTGACATTAGCCCTTCATTACATTAGACCCCTTATAGACCATTATGTTTCCTACCTTAGCAACTGGCCATTGTCGATGGAGATCACTTCAAGATTTTTTCCCAGGTAGCTGTCTGACCTTCCATCTTTCATGTATAGGTCTTTATGTTGTAAAAAAGCAAAAAATATATTGGTGCTAACAACCATGTTTCACTTTGGTTGACTATGGTTGACTTTGGTCAACATTTAAAAATTAATTGAAAAAAGTGAAAATTGCTATGATTTAAAAACACATACTTATATACATTTTATATTATATGCTATAATTTTTTAATATATATATACACATTTCTCATATGTTATAGTTTCTTAAAATGCATATATACACATTTCTTATAACGTTTATATAATTTTTTTTATATAAATTTATATACTATAAATTTTTTTACAATATTTACATAATATTATTATACATTTATATATTAAATTTTTCCTAAATTATAATATAATATTAAATTTGTATTAAAAATCAAAATTCATTTTTAATATTGTCAAATCAAAGTTCAAATTCTTTCATAAATATAAATCGTGTAACATCATACTATTTTTAATATAATTTAAATGTTATATTAGGTATTCCAATGTAAAATTGAATTACTTACTTTTTTAATAATTTAAATTAATATGATTTGTAAAAAGCATATATAATTGATATAATTTTAATTACATAACTTAATACATTACGTTTTATATATATATATATACATATATATATATATATACATTACATTATATATATATATATATATATATATTAAACATTTTTTATTTAATTATATAATTAATATATTACTCAATTATATTTATATTATTTATATAGTTTTATTTACATAGTTTTATAATATTTACATAAGTGAAAATTTGATAATATTTACTTATTTGTTTTTTTATAAGATATTTATAGTTAAACCTACCTTAAATATTTTATAACAATTTGATTTATCATATATAACATATGCAATTGAATTCAAAACCAAAAAAAATATTAACTTTAAAATGCTTATTTTATTAACAACAAAATAAAAAACCAAAATCCTTCGAATACAAATCAGCTCTGCACTGTGTTGGATAGCGATCCAAAATATTTTTGTTATTTATAGCTTTGAATTGACATGAATACATTGATGGAGAATGTTTTCAGAGCATTTGCATTGACTGGAAGACAATACATTTTGGGAGACTAAATGTCACATAAGACATTGCATAAAAAGCTTTTAAATGAATATTTATCAACATATGCTTTAGGACATATTATCGAGTCATGGTACTCTTTAATATAGTGTTAGCCTACAAAAAATAGAAGCAGTGATTACACAGCATATAGGATATAGTGCACATATAGACAAGATACAAAGGTACCTAAATAAATTAATATTTTTTCGAAGTGCACACATATATATATATATTCAATGTTAATAATGGTTTATAGTGAATACATCTAATTGAATTTATATACACAATCATAATTTTAATCTATATATAATTCAAATACTATTAATATAAATAATTAGATTTAATAAAAATAATAAAAATAATAAAAACAACATAAATATATATAAAATAAATTTAATTGAAATAATATAACTAATAAAAATAACATTAATAATAAATAATTCTTTAATTCAATAATGATTTCTTTAATAATATTAATAAAAAATAATTATTTAATTATTTAATACAAAGACTCACCACCCGCTATTATAGTATCTATGATGCAAACTTTACACTAAACAATTCTTTAATAAATATATTTTTTAATAATAATAATAATAAATAATTTTTCAATTCTTTAATACAATGAATAACTATTATAACATTTGTCATGCAGATTTTACGAAGTCTTTAAAGCTAATGCAAATAAATTATTTTTCAGATTTATTTAACATTTTTAGAATTGTTAAATACATTAGATCGACCTATATATATATATATATATATAATAGAAGTAATATTTAAAATCATAAATATGAAGGATGGAGGCAGAAATAAACACAAAGATTATGCACTACGGCTCTTCAATCTTTATTGATAAACGGAAGATCAACTAATGCATTACAAACCAAAATAAGAACTAAAGTAAAAACTAAATCTAAAAGCTAAGATAACAAAAGTAATTACTATTTATAACACACCCTCTTAATTACTACTGTAGCTTTTACAATGCATAAATTATCTCTATGGGTTTCAAAAATTTCTTTTGCCAATGGCTTTGTGAATATGTCAGCCAATTGATCGGTTGATTTACAATGCTCAACATGAACTTCACCAGTGTTCACAAGTTCTCTTATGAAGTGATATCTAGTATCAATGTGCTTGCTTTTCTGGTGAAAAACATGGTTCTTGGATAGAGCGATTGCTGAATTGTTGTCACAATAGATTGTTGTTGTTCCTTCTTGTTTCTGTTGAAGACCTTCTCAAATTGTACATAACCAGACTACTTGACATGCTGCTGATGTTTCTACTACATACTCTTCTTCTGCTGATGAAAATGTCACAATGGGCTGCTTCATGGATGCCCATGAAACCACCCCTGATCCAAGATGAAAAACATAACCGGAAGTGCTCTTCCTATCGTCCACACTTCTTGCAAAAACACTATCAGTGAAACCTATCAAAACATCATACTCAGTTCTTGAGTATAAAATTCCATAGCTTGAAGTTCCTGCAATAGATCATAAGATCCTTTTTCCATCTTGCCAATGCATGTCTTTAGGAGACTCCATGAACCTGGAAATCAAGCTAACAACATACATAATATTTGGTCTCGTAGCTGTGAGATACATGACACTTCCTGCAAGTCTCTTAAACAATGTTGGATCTACTTTGGTACTATCATCTTCTTTGCTCAACTTTGTACCTGTTGCCACTATTGTAGGTGTTGATTTGCAATTAAGCATTTAGAATTGCTTAAGAACTTCATTAGCATACTTACTTTCAGAAATAAATATACCTTTTTATGATTGTTCTACTTCTAATCCAAGAAAGAACTTCATTAATCTAAGGTCTGTCATCTCGAACTCTTTCTTCATAGCTTCCTTGAACTCATCTACTGACAGGTCACCTGTAAAAATAATATCATCAACATATAAACAAACTATCAAAATCTGTCCTTGTTGATTTACCTTTGTGTAAAGTGTTGGCTCGCTGCTGCTTCTGCTAAAACCATTTTTTATTAGATATGAATCAATTATGCTGTATCAAGCTCTTGGAGCTTGCTTGAGCCCATATAGATATTTCTTCAACATGTAAACTTTATCTTCATGTTCTTTGATTTCATACCCATGTGGTTGCTCCACATAAATTTCTTCTTCAAGAATTCCATTCAAGAATACTGACTTGACATCCATTTGATACACTTTCCATCTATTCTGGGATGTTATTGCTAGGAATGCTCTTACAGTGTCAAATCTTTCCACTGGTGCAAACGTTTCTCCAAAATCAATTCTGCATTGCTGCGAGAAACCTTTTGTTACTAACCCTGCCTTGTACCTATCAATCTCGCCTTTTTCATTGAGTTTGGTCTTATAGACCCACTTCACACCAATGGGTTTATTATTTTTTGGCAGGTCAACTAGATTCCATGTACCATTTCTCTCAATGGAATCTATCTCTTTGTCCATAGCTTTTACCCAATGCTCTTCTTTTACTACCTCTTCATAAAACACAAGTTCACTAGCAATAAAAACATAATTGTTATTTACATCCAATTCATCATAAATATCTTCCAATCTTCTAGTCTTTCTATTACTGTGATCAGATTCATTACGTGATTGTGGACTTGATGCTTCATCTCAAACTAAGTTTTTAGGTGTTCTTGCTCGAGTATTTTCTACTGGTGAAGATGCTACTGAACCATGTTGTCCAATCATCTCCTCTTCTTCTTCATCTTCGGTTTGGGGTATTGCAGCTCCCACAAATTTTTCTATGGTTCCATTCCATGACTCTTCCTCCTTGAAAAACACATCTCTATTGAAGATATCCTTTTTGGTAACAGGGTTATACAGTTTGTAGGCTTTAGATTCTTCACTGTATCCAAGAAAGATACATTTCTCACTCCTGTCATTTAGTTTTTTTCTTAGCTGTTTATGAACATGAGCATAAGCAAAGCAACCAAATATTCTGAAATGAGAAATATTACAGCTCATACCTATCCATGCTTCCACTGGTACTCTGTTTTCACAATTTTGGTGGGATATATGTTTATCAGATGAACAACACAAGCCACTGCGTCTCCCCAAAATTCATGGGACACGTTTCTTCATTTCAACATGCTCCTTGCCATATTCATGATAGTTTTGTTCTTGCGTTCTGCAACACCGTTCTGCTGAGGTGTATATATTGTAGTGAATTTCCTCTTGATTCCATGATATTTGTAGTAATCGTGAAATTCCTTTGAGTCATACTCTCCCCCTCCATCTGATATCAATACTTTGAGTTGATAACCACTCTGTTTTTCAACCAGATCCTTAAATTCCTTGAACTTGCCAAAAGTTTCAGACTTCTGATGAAGGAGATACACCCATGTTTTTCTACTGAAATCATCAACAAATGTAAGAAAATAATAGCTTCCACCAATTGACTGTTTCTGCATTGGACCACACAGATCAGTAAGAATAAGTTCTAGAGGTGCATGTGCCCTTCGAGACATACCTTTAGGAAATTTATCCATGTGCTTCTTTACAATGATGCAACACTCAAAACTGTTTGCTAGCTCCTTCATAGGGGGTAATCCTTTTACCATCCCTTTCTATTGTAACAACTTGAGACCACCAAAGTGAATATGTCCATATCTGAAATGCCATAACCAATAATCATCCATGCATGTGGATTTTTTAGCAAAAGAGCTTACCTTACTGCTGTAGTTCATGACTAGTGGATACATCCTGTTCCTAGTTACTTGTACTTTGATGATCAACTGTCTATTTGGGGGGTTTTTCATAGATTTCATAGTCTGATCCATCAAAGACAAGTTTGTATTTATTTTCAGTAAGTTTCCCAATTCTATGCAGATTATGCTTCAATCCTGGAGCATGATATACATCTATGATTGTCTTTTGTTGGCCTTGTTTGGTTAGAATGTTGACCACTCCGTTTCCAAGAACTGGCACTACCTCATCCGTGCCGACTTTGACCTCTATCTTCACTGATACATCTAGGTCTGCAATTAGACCTCTACCATCTGTCATATGGTTACTGCAGCCACTATCTAAAATCCAAAGTCCCTTTTGGATTTTGTGTGCAGCATGACATGTAAGAAATAACATATCTTCTTTATTCTGAGAGGTATTAGTCACATTAGCATTCTGTTTTTCCTGATCAGAATTTTTCTTTCTACATTCATGAGCATAATGGCCAAATTTATTGCAGTAATAATACTTAATATTAGATTTATCTGACCTTTTTTTGTTGTAGTTCTCGCCTTCATGGTTATGATCGTGATCTTGATCTTCCTTGCCATTACTTCGGCCACCTATTCCTATTCCTGTTGATCATCCTCGGCCTGTGCCTCTTCCTCTACCTTTTGAGAATGAGACTTGTGCTTTGAAATCACTCTCCAGAGAGCACTCTTCATTCCTGTTGATTCTGGATTCATATGACAGTAGTGACCTGGTCAACTCATCTATATAGAGAGTATTCATATCCTTTGCTTCTTCAATCGATGCAACTTTTAGATCAAATTTGTAGGGTAGGGATCTCAGAACCCTTTCAACCACCCTTTGATCTTCGATCTTTTCACCATGGGTATTCAGCTGATTAACAATCCCTATGACTTGGGTCATGAAAGAATCTACTAAATCTAATTCTTTCATCTTCATATCTTCAAAATATCTTCTTAGGTTTTGGAGTTTAGCCGTTTGTACCTTACGAGCACCCTGATAACTGGTTTCCAAGGTTTCCCATGCTGCTTTGGCATGCAATGAAGCTGATATCTTTGGAAATACGTTGTTATCCAAAGCGTTCATTATTTGATGTAGTGTCTTTGCATCCTTCTTCCTGTGAATTCTTAGAGTATCATTTTCTCTGTTTGATAGGGCTTGATAGGCTGCGTCATCTGCTGGTTCGGAATAGCCATTCACGACATATTCCCACACATATTCTGATCCGAGATAAACCGCCATCCTCGTGGCCCAGACATCATAGTCCCTTTTCCCTATAAGAGGATAAATCTGAGACTGATTGTTGCTGCTAAAAGCCATAGACACTGTAGAGTCTTTCACTTTCTTGTTAAAAAAAAAAAACAATCTCCTTCCTTTTTTTTAATAATGTCTCCTCTTCACTTCCTTAAAATATAAAAAGAATCTCTTCTTCTTTTTCTAAAATTCCACCCTTTTTTTTACTTTTAAAAAATATTCTTACTTGAAGTGAATAATTTTCGTGAAAAAAAACCCAACTTAATGAAAAAATCTTCTCATAGAATTATTTTCGCGGGTCTTCTCAAGCTTGGACCGCAAAGATATGGAAATTTTCGCTCTTGGGCATATAGTGAGGCCTCTATGCACGGGAGGGGAGTGAAAATTTCTGCACTTTTTTTTTCGAATTTATTTGAAGCTATGGTTCTCCTTGCTCTGATCAATCGATCTTCTTCCAAGCTCTGATACCAAACTGAAGGAAGGAGTTAGAAATAAACACAAAGATTATGCAGAATGAGCTACGGCTCGTCAATCTGTATTGATAAACGGAAGATCAACTAATACATTACAAACCAAATCTAAATGTGTATTTAAACACTTATGGAAACCCTAAAAAGTCTAACCTAGCTTTTGCATGCATGCAAAGCATGTTGTTGCATGTTTGATTAACTGAACTTCTAAATAGGAACTAAAGTTAAAGCTAAAGCTAAAAGCTAAGATAACAGAAGTAATTACTATTTCTAACAAAATATTCACACATTAAAATATTAAAATCATATTCAAACATGCTATCATAGACACAAAAGTAAGAACCTCATGGATAGTATTGAATTACGACTATATAACGTAATATCTGGAAATGAAGTTAGGTTTTAGTGCAATATTTAAAGTAGTTTAAACATATTTTCCATTTGAGCGCCACAATTGATGCTCGAAGTTTCATAGAGTTCCTCGTTGTTGAGGGAATTGGTTGATGTATATAGTTCCATATGGTGCTTAGACATAGGGGATAATCAATCACTTCTTCGAGTAAGGCTTAAAGAAATTTTCCATTTTCATTGTGAATTCACCTACAAGCACTTCTAGGCACCTATCTCTGGCAATCATTTTCCAGTAAAATATGGTGACAGTTATAAATCCAACAAAACACAAATTACCAACATTATAGATTATCTCTAAATCCAACAAAACACAAATGACCAACATTAAATAATCGATATAGAGTGTTAGTTAATATTAAATATAAACTCATATTGCAAATAGGAGGAGCGCATGTGTTCTTAAGAGGCCTGAAATCATCGAAGAGCTATTTGATATGGCTTTTGATAAAGTTAGGCTACTTCCTGGATTGTTCTTTATGCATGCGGTGAAGGATTGTTGTTTATGCATGCTCTTGGCTCTTGTTTATGCATGCTTTTGGATCTTGTTTTTGCTAGTCGATTCAGTTGGAGAAGAATACCAAGGAATTCCTATCTTCTGTCATTCTCAAGTGTTGAAAACATCTGATTTTTCCAAAAAAAAATAATTCAAAACAACTGATTATAATTTGAATACTGATCTCATTGATAGTACAAACCACCGTATTTAAGGTTTTAAAAACTTGCTAAAGTTCACACTTTAAAAATTCATTTGGATTTTTCTCACCATTGTCATATTTCGAGAAAGGTAGTGGTGAAATTAATGAATCTAACTACCTTAACAAACTAATATCTAGATAGTCTCAACCACAACCAATCAATCAACTTATTCAATAAAAAACATTTTACATGCAAATTCAAATATTGTTGAAAAGCTCGTTTTACTAGATTTCACATAAGATAGAAATGAACATTGTTAACAATGCAGAAGGCACAGTCAAATTCATCCAGATTCTCTTAGAAAATAATTTGATTTTCTGGATTTTATAGAAAATAGAAATCATCCTTGCTAGCACAAAAACACACACCCAGGTGTTCCAGAAATTCCCACCTGGGCCAACCTGCACAAAAACGCCCACCGAGGTGTTCCATCTCTTCTTCACTCTGCATCAATTACCATGACAGTGAGAATGAAAGTATTGTGAGATTAAGTTCACATCTGGATCTTAACAAGCAATTACACTCTCTTATAGGAAAATCTCAAACAACAAGTCAAAGACACAAAAAATTATGCACAAGATGGAATTCTGTATTAACTTCTCATGAAAAAAATAATTCAGCCAACCTTTTGAAATTTATAGGCTTCTATTATAAAACATTACAAAAAATATTCGAATGGATAAAGATGCCAAAAGAGTCATTCCATCATAAGACTTACTAAAAATATGCTCATCCCCCCTAGCTGGAAAGTATGCTTTCCAAATCTCTCCAAAATCTCACGAACTGCTAAATTAGGTTGTTGAAGGTGATGTATGATGAAAAATAATGCCAAATACGAAATTTGAGAAGAAGAAACATTGTGGAGTGTAATGGGTGCAAAAAATAAGTTTCCTAGGGGACTAGCTTTTCCCCATGGGGAAAAAAGCTGTAAAAAGCAGTAAAACTCATAAATGCGTCTTTCCTAGTAAAATCTTATCCATAATATTTTGGAAGTGCACCCAAGAGGCCTAGGTAGCTTTTGGTCCACACCTTGGATGTATTGTGGTCCCCCCATGTTTCCTTGTGGTCCACACAAGGCAATTTCCTAGTCTATTACATAGTAATTAACCATAGGAGATTAATTAATGCATCTAATGTAATCAAATGACATGGTAGGAATATTTAATATTCCAACACCCCCTCATAAATATGAATTATATGGTTTAAATATCAGAAAATGAAATACTAAGGGCCCAGTAACAAGACTTGGTCACCTTATACAATACTGTTGGTCCACCAAAAACAACTATAGAAGGAAAACATCATGGGAAAAACCTCCCCTCAAAACATGGACATGTCAAAATGGAAAGGTTGTTGATCAACCCTTCACTCCAACACATGTTAAAACATCCCAAGCAGTGATCTAAGATAGATGAATGTCTTCTCTGCGAAAGTCTTGGTGAAGATATCTATAGTTTACTCACCTATGGGGAAATTATACTACAAATCTATGATCTGGTCATGCACTAAGCCTTTGATGTAGTGCATATGAATCTCAATGTGCTTGGTTCTCTGCCTATGTACTGGATCACATGAAACTCTAATAGCACTCTAGTTGTCACAAAAAATGACAGTAGGAGTACTGAAAGAAATCTCAAACTCTGACAAAATTCCCTGCAACCATACACAATGTGTAGCATTATTCACTGCTCCTCTGTACTCTACCTCTACTAAAGATAATGCTATGGAATTATGTTTCTTACTGGACCAACAAACAGGGCCACCTCCAATCATGAATACAAATCTAGATGTGGATTTCCTATCAAGGCTATCACCAGCTCGATCTGAATCAGTGAAGCCCAAGAGATCAAGGCTCGAATCTGCAACATAGTGAATCCTATCACGCTTTGTGCCCTGCACATAATGTAAGATTCTTTTTGCATACCTCCAATGGAGCTCATGTGGCTGCTCCATGTATCTAGATACCACACTCATAGCATAAGCAAGATCAGGTCGAGTGTGAGTAAGATAGAGCAAGCTGCCAACAAGTTGTCTATACAAGGTGTTGTCAAACAAGGGTGTACATTTTGCTTCTTCCATTCTAGGTACGGAAAGGAATGGAGTGTTAGAAGGCTTTCAATCATCCATCTTGAACTTCTTTAATAGATTAGATGCATATTTGGATTGAGATACCTTGGTTCCATATTTTGTTTGAGAAATATCAAGCCCCAAAAATTGCTTAAGAATTCCCAAATCAATCATTTAGAAGGCTTGATTCAAAGCGGTCTTCAAAGTGGCTATTTGATCTGCTGAACTTCCTGTTATCAACAAATAATCAACATACAACACTGTTATCATTATAGAACCATCTATTAACTTCATATAGACATTTGGGTCAGATTTACACCAAACATAAAATTGTGACAGAAGGAAACTATCCATTTTGGCATACCAAGCCCTAGGGGCTTGCTTAAGTCCATACAAAGACTTTTTCAACCTACAAACAATATTTTGATATGATGTGTACCCCCGTGGTTTCTTCACATATATTTCTTCTTTAAGTTCTCCATGGAGGAAAGCACTTTTCACATCCATGTGATGTACTTCCCACTGCTTGGAAGATGCAACTGCCAAAACTAGTCTAATGGAGTCTTTCTGTGCCATAGGTGCAAAGGTTTCATTATAATCAATTCCTTGGACCTAAGAAAATCCCTTTTCTACCATCCTTGCTTTTTATTTTACTGCTGTACCATCCACTGCACTTTTTTTTTTGAAAATCCACTTGCACCTTACCAATTTTCTGCTTGCAGAGAGCTTGACTAGCTCGCAAGTTTCATTCTTCTGTAATGACTGGAACTCCTCATCCATAGAAATATGCCATCTTGGATCATTTGAGGGTTCCTCATATGACTAAGGATCATAATATATCATCATAAAACATCTTTCAGAAAGGTAAGGATCATTCACATTGAGAGCAGTCTCAAATTGTGATCTAGTCCTCCTTTGGTCCTGAGAATTGCCATCTAGTTCACCTGCTGCTTGCAAAGTTTTTGCAGCCCATTTAGGACTTGTAGGTGAGTTAGAATATGCAATAAAATTATCCTCATCATCATAAATATCAGAATAAAAAACTTAAAGAACATCACTTACTTCTTCTTCAGGTGGTGGTGAAGATGGTTCTCCAATTTCAGCGCTCTAAGAGGGCTCTTCCTCAAACTGCACACTTCTTTCGATGAATTATTTATGAGTGGTCATGTTCAACAAATTATAACCTTTGGATTCCTATGAATATCCAACAAATAAACATGGATGGATTTGGGGCTACAATGCCCTCCTCTTCTCAAGTGGAATCATGGCCCAAGCCTTTGAGCCAAAAATCATGAAATGAGAGATGTCAAGTTTGTGACCTGTCCAAGGCTCAAAAGGAGTGATACCTTTGAGAGATTTGTGTGGCACTCGATTATAAATGTAAGTGGAACAATTTATTTCCTCATCCCATATCTTGGGAGATAATGACTTTGCCTCAAGCATACAAGTGGCCATCTCCTTTTGAGACTTGTTTTTCCTCTCAACAACCCCATTCTGCTAAGGTGTATATGGAATTGTGTGTTGCATTTGAATTCCTGAAAATGCACAAAATTGCTGAAATTATGATTTCACATATTCACCACCATTACCATATCTGATAATTTTAATATTCCTACCAGACTAGTTCTCAACCGAGGCTTTGAATAGCTTGAACAAACCAAAAACTTCATATTTTAGATTGATGCAGTAAATCCAACAGTACCTACTAGAGTCATCTATGAATGTGAGGATGTATTTGGCATTGTTCAAAGACTCATGAGGCAATGGACCTGATATATCAGTATGAATAAGGTCTAATGGTGCAATGGCTCTCTCAAAATTGGATCTCCCATACTTATGCTCAGGGTGTTTTCCTAGGATGCAAGATTGACAAACATCTTTGGAAAACTTGATATTGGGAATCCCTATAACCATATCTTTCTCGTGAAGTTGGGAAAGGTATTTGTAATTTAGGTGGATAAATATTTCATGCCATATTTAGTGATGTGCTGCCCATTAGTGCATGAACTCTCTCTTTATCATCGGAATTTTGTCCTCCATCCTTCTTCCTTGCGTTCTCTTGAAGATGAATGTTGGATTTCTTCAAGAGTTGAGCCATTTGGTCAATGGTTTTCTTCATGCAAGAGATTTTAGGATGAAAGCCCTTGCTTCAATAATTGCACTTTGTCCTCTCATTCTTCTTGTTTGGATTCTGATTGAAATTAGATGTCTCTCCATTAAAACTCTGCTTGTCTTTCCTCTCACCGGTGGGCTTCTTGAAATTGCCCTTCTTCTTTCCTTTCGAACCCTTTGAATCTCCAACATTCAGACATCAAGGTCTTTGGATGAATTTTTAATGGCTCCCATCAAGACCAATTTGTCTTGTTCTTGTGTCAAAGACTCCATGAATTCTGAATTGTCGGGCTCTTCAAATTTTTAATTGCTTTCCAAGTGGAATGGAAGGTCGAGACAAAGATTGAATAGTCAGGGCGAAGCTTGGAGAGAATGGCCAAAACTAATTACTCATCCTTTCTGTCAATACCACATTGCTTCAGATGCAATACAAGAGATTTAAATTTGGAGAAGAAATCCTGTAGATTATCAAAATTTTGTGGACTTAAAGAGACTGGCTCGTTATCTAATTGGTGGCCTCTTAATTCATCGGTTTTCCCAAACAATTCTTGAAGTTTCAGCCATACTTCACTGGGTGAAGTGAGACCATCAAGATGAAATAGAAGTTATTTGGATGTAGTGAGACATAACATCCCATAGGATTCATCCCTTCGATTGTCCCATTTCAATTTCTCTACTGCTGAGGTTGGCTCAACTTCAGTTGCCATGGTTATCCAGTAGAGCCCCTTGCTCCTCAGTAGAATCTCCATCTGCGCCTTCCAATCAAAGTAATTGAAGGGAGTGAGGATGATCTGCTGTGTATGATCCATGGCTTCTCTAAAATAACTTGTGGACTAATTTTAATACTGTTCGGATATCCACATCATCTTTTTCAGGATCTTGCATGCAATTAGGGTTTGCATGCAAATTCTAGGGTTTGCATGCATCCCAGTCACCAGGTTGATGCCTCCAGCACCTTAGCCACCTTATTCTAGCACCCGGGAGCCACTTACTTCATAGTTTTATCCCTCCTAGTCAGGAAGGTGCCCACTTCTCACCTACTGCCAGAGAAGGGCGCACTTCTTCACCTACCACTGCGGTTCCACTTTAGTTACACTCAGTTAGCTCCAATTCTCCCTGATTTGAGGCTAGTTTCACTCCCGACTGACTGTTTCACTTCCGTTGGACCTCCATATTGACTAGATGACTTGTTCTGACTTCAGTTAGCCTCCCATACTCCCTCCACTAAGCCCACTTCCCTATATCAGTGCTACACACTTCAGTTACACATGTTACACTCAGTTAGACTTAGATTGACACCTGGATGATTGGTTCTTGTGCATTGATGACCACCACCGATTGATGATGAGGACTCCTAGTTGGAGTCAAGCTACTCCATTCAGTGATTCGAATGACCTCCTTAGGCAATTCGAATTGCTCAGTCATTGTTACTGTATTCTATTGTAATCATTCACCCTTACTGGGATATTGAGCACCGCTGCATGTTTTGCACAGTTTTACACCATATTTTCTATGTTCATTTGTTGTGATTGATTTACTTGTTCATTAGATCTGTTGTGACTAATTTTACATGGTATCAGAGCCATTGCAGGGACAAGATCTCTTTTCTACATGTGTTTCTACAAGAAGATTTGAGTGAATTGCTCAAAAATTGCAAAAAGTTTTGGCATGAAAGATCTCAAGAGCATTCGCTCCTGTGCATGCAAAGCTTCAAAATACATCCAATACCACTCCAGAAGCTTGAGTTTCCACATAATTCCCGGATCTGATACATTGGACCCATTCAACATTGTTTGATCTCCAATCCCAGGTGTGATGCAACTCTAAAATGGTGGATTGTTCGACCTCATTGTTCTTGGTTTATTGTGATTTGCAGGTTATTGTCTCCATCATTTGCATTCGCTACTCTGCCCTTGCAAGCTTCTCTACATCAGTGTACACTCACTCCTAGCAATGGAATACTCTTCTTCAAAGCCTATCCTCACCCCATTCAATTATTTTGATTGGAAAGATGATATGGAGATCATATTACGTTCAAAAAGTTACTACCGAGTCACTCTTGGTCTTGAATTGGAGCCAAACAACTTGTCCGATAGAACCAAACACTACAACAAGCTTGATGAAGCTTATGGTCTTCTTTGTCTCTCCATCTCCAAAGATCTTCACTTCCATCTGAGCGGATTGAAGACTCCAAAAGCTATATGGGAGCAACTTGAAACACTATTTGGAAAGTAGGATGAGCTTAGGGCTTTTCAATTAGAGAATGAATTGATTTCCCTTAGTCCTGAGAATTTCGAGAGCATTAATGAATTCTTCACAAAATTCAAGAACTTGAACTTGCAGTTGAAGAACAGTGGATTTATCAAAGAGGATAAACAATTGATCCTCTCCATTCTCAGCAAGCTTGGTAAAGATTATTCGATATTTGTCTCTACTTTCAATTTCGGTCGGCTAACTACCCCGAATTGGAAGATGCCTACCTTGAATGCCTTCATTGAGTCCATCACAAAAGAGCATGACAAGTTGATTCAAATGGGGTCCATAAGCTCCAAAGATTCAGCCCTATATTTTCAAGGACCCAAGACCTCGAATGGTAAAGGAAAGCAAAAGAAGTAGAAGCCCAAATTCGAGCCTCACAAGCAAAGAGAGAAAGGCAAACAGACGGATGCACCATCCAGTTAAAAGTTCAAGCAAAAGGGCAAAGAAGGTAACCAAAAATCTAAATGTACTTATTGCAACCGTGGCTTTCATCCCAAAAGTTCATGTATGAAGAATACTATAGATCAAATGGCCCTCCTTTTGGAAAAGAACAACATAACTCTTCCTGACGGTGCAAGGAAGAAGGATAGGAATGATGATCATGAAAGAGGACAAGCACTCATGGCAACTGTTTCGAAGCCCACTACTCTCTTGATAGATTCGGGTGCATTGAATCATATGGCTGCAAATATTGATTCTTTTTATTCATTCGATCCAAACAACTCCATCCCCATCCATTTGGGAGATGACTGAAAAATTTCTTCAAAGGGCAAAGGTATGATTCATGTAGATCATGGAAGCTTTCAGAATGTTCTCTATGTGCCTTCCTTGGCTTCAAATCTTCTTTCTGTGTATCAAATGACACACACTGGTGAACCGAAGCAAGTTACATTTATCCCTAATACAGTTGAAATTTCTGATATCAAAAGTGGAAGACTTGTTGCAGTCAGAAAGGCAAACCACATTGCAAAATGCTATGAGTTTTCACACTTTATTCCGCTTGCAAAGGCCACTGCTCTTCGCACACATGGTAATGAGGTTAGTAGGCTATGGCATGAAAGATTTGGACATCTTAATTATAAGTATTTGCTGCTGCTATCAAACAAATCCATGGTACATGGTCTTCCACAGCTCGGTTCCTCGAAGGGAATATGCACTGGTTGCATTATTGGGAAGCACCCCGAGCACAGATTCGACTGCGGAAAAGCTAGCAGAGCTTCTACACTTTTGGGGTTGATACATTCTGATATCAGTGGTCCGCTGCCCCATATGTCATTAAATGGTTCAAGGTATGTTTTGACATTTATTGATGATTTTTCCCGCTTTACATGGGTATTCTTTCTCAAAAACAAGTCAGAAGTGCTTGGAAAATTCAAGGATTTTAAGGCTTCTGTTGAGACCGCCACTGAGAGAAAAATCAAAGCTCTTAGATCTGATAATGGTGGAGAATATATCAAGGCCAAGTTTCTACAACTTTGTGCCCAAAGCGGAATTCAGATCCAATATACAGTTTCCTACACACCCCAGTAGAATGGTGTAGCGGAAAGAAAAAATCGGTCATTGAAAGAGATGGCTACATGCATGATTGAATCAAAAGGTTTGGCTACAAATCTTTGGGCTGAAGAAATCAATGTTGCTGCATACATACAGAACCGTCTTCCACATTCATCCGTGAAAGGTATGACTCCTTTCAAAGCATTCTTTGGTCACAAACCGGATGTGTCAAATTTGAGAGTTTTTGGCTCTACTGCATGGGCTAGAATTCCTTCCAAGAAGAGACGAGCTTTGTATCCACAAAGTATTGAGTGCATACTGATAGGATATGGGGAAGAATCAAAAGCATATGAACTCATGGATATCATATCTAAAAAGATATTCATAGAGCGCGGTGTGCAATTTGAAGAACCGCTTCAAGAATTGCAACTAGTCGAGGAAGAGACTGCCGATTCACCGCCTTCATCAGAAGAAGATCCGTGCAACGATAATGAAGGTATGAGTTCTGATATTTCCGATATTTTAGCATCACATGATGATCATGATATATCATGTTCGGAATCCGACCATTATGATCCTCCTCAGTTACCAAAGTGGGCCCAAAAGACTCTTCAATCTGCTGGTTCGAACCTTGGAAATCCTGCTCATCCGAGACGAACAAGAGCAGACTTTCAAAGAGCAGGTGTGGCTCTTTCTATTGCTGATCCATTACTTCCTAAGATTTGTTATTTGATGGCTAGTTCAGATCCCACATCATACTATTCTTCCCACCGAGATCCGAGATGGCAAAGTGCCATGGATGAAGAGTACAGTTCTCTTCAAAAGAACAACACATGGGAGCTAGTTTCTCTTCCACCTGGAAGAAAATTAATGAAGTGTAAATGGGCCTACCGCACGAAATTTGGTGTTGATGGCTCTATCAGCAAATAAAAAGCAAGGTTGGTGGAAAAAGGTTTCTCACAAGTCCAAGGAGTGGACTACGCTGAGACCTTTGCACCGGTTGCAAAGATGGATTCCATCCGCCTTGTTTTGGCTATTTCTGCATCTAAGCACTGGGAAGTGCACCACATGGATGTGAAGAGTGCATTTCTACATGGAGACCTTGCTGAAGAGGTATATATGCAGCAACCAGAGGGCTACACATCAGATCCATCATTAGTTTGCAGATTGAAGAAATCTTTGTATGGGTTAAAACAGGCCCCAAGAGCTTGGTACGCAAAGATGGACTCCTTCCTTCTTTCTCAGAATTTTCAAAGATGCAAATCTGATCCGAATGTGTATATTCAGCGAGTTAAAGGTAATTTGTTGGTTATTGTACTTTATGTTGATGATCTTCTCATTACTAGTAGCACTCTTACTTCAATAAACAAGCTAAAAACTACCTTAAATATAGCTTTTGACATGAGCGATTTGGGCTTGCTGAGTCACTTTTTGGGCTTGGAGATAGCTCAAAATTTTGATGGGATCACTATATCTCAGCAAAAATATGCTTCCGACCTGTTATTGAAGTTTAATATGGCTGAATGTAAGGCAGCCTCATTCCCATTCCTCTTAGGAATCAGTCTTGAGGAGGGAGATTCTACACCGCTTACAGATTGCAGTATGTATCGACAGTTGATTGGTTCACTACTTTATTTGACACACTCAAGGCATGATATTTCATATGCCGTGAGTGTCGTGTCAAGGTATATGCAGCAGCCACATGAGCTTCATTGGCGAGCAGCCAAGAGGATCTTGCAGTATGTGCAAGGTACGAGACAGTTTGGCATACATTATGCTGCAGATTCTGAGCTTGATTTCACTGGTTTTACTGATTCAGATTGGGCAGGTGATAGCATTGATCGGAAGTCCACTTCCGGTTATGTTTTCATGATTGGTCATGGTGCTATTTGCTGGTCCAGCAAAAAGCAAGCAACCATTGCACTTTCTTTAGCAGAGGCAGAGTATCGAGGGGTAGTCAATGCCTGCATTTAGGCAGTTTGGTTGCAGGTTATTCTTTCCGAGTTTGGTTTTGGTGGCACTACTTCGACTGTCCTATTTTGTGACAATCAAAGTGCTATCAAGATCTCCACAGATCCAGTTTAGCGACAGAGGACCAAACACATTGAGATTCATATGCATTACATTCGACAGTTGGTGCATGATCGCACCATCATTCTGGAATATTGCCCTACTGATGAGCAAATTGCAGACATCTTCACCAAGAGCTTCACTGAGAAGAAGTTCTTTTACCTTCGTTCATTGTTGGGGGTGAGTTCCATCATGGTGGAGACAGATTGATCCATTATTATGCTTTAGCTTGAGGGGGGGCTTTCTTCCCACTGGGTTTTCTCTCTTTCCTCACTTAGTTTATTTTTCAGCATTTTTTGGATTATTATATTGGGGTGACCTTTGGTCTTAGTTACCAGGGCCCCACATTATTTTCTTTTGCACATCATAGTCTAGCTTGAGGGGGGGTGTTTGGATATCCACATCATCTTTTTCAGGATCTTGCATGCAATTAGGGTTTACATGCAAATTCTAGGGTTTGCATGCACTTTGCATGCATCCCAGTCACCACGTTGATGCCTCCAGCACTTTAGCCACCTTATTCTAGCACTCGGGAGCCACTTACTTCAGAGTTTTAGCCCTCCTATTCAGGAAGGTGCCCACTTCTCACCTACTTCCAGAGAAGGGCACACTTCTTCAACTACCACTGCAGTTCCACTTCAGTTACACTCAGTTAGCTCCGATTCTCCCTGATTTGAGGCTAGTTTCACTCCCGACTGACTGTTTCACTTTCGTTGGACCTCCAAATTGACTAGATGACTTGTTCTGACTTCAGTTAGCCTCCCATGCGCCCTCTGCTGAGCCCACTTCCCTATATCAGTGCTACACACTTCAGTTACACATGTTACACTCAGTTAGACTCATATTGACACCTGGATGACTGGTTCTTGTGCATTGATGACCACCACCGATTGATGATGAGGACTCCTAGTTGGAGTCAAGCTACTCCATTCAGTGATTCGAATGACCTCCTTAGGCAATTCGAATTGCTCAGTCATTGTTACTGTATTCTATTGTAATCATTCACCGTTATTGGGATATTGAGCACTGCTGCATGTTTTGCACAGTTTTACACCATATTTTCTATGCTCAATTGTTGTGATTGATTTACTTGTTCATTAGATCTACTGTGACTAATTTTACAAATACACTTCTGGATGCCAAATTGTGCCCTGTAGAGAATAGAATTCACCCGGTGAATTGATCAATGTGCCCTTCCTGAGACTCGTTAGATCTTGCAAAACAATCAAAGATGATAAGAATAGCTTGATAGCTATGATACCATGTGAAATTCAGTTCACATTAGGATGTTAACAAGCAATTACACTCTCTCATAAAAAATTCTCACACAACTAGTCAAAGACACAAAAAATTATGCACAAGATGGAATTATGTATTAACTTCTCATGAACAAAATAATTAAGCCAACCTTCTAAAACTAATAGGATGTTGTTAGAAAACATTACAACACAGATTCGAATGGCTAAAGATGCCAAAAGAATCATTCCATCATCAGACTTACTAAGAATATGCTCATCCCCCCTAGGTGGCAAGTATGCTTTCCAAATCTCTCCAAAAGCTCACGAATTGCTAAATTAGGGAGCTGAAAGTATTGTATGATGAAAAAAATGCCAAATACGAAATTTGAGAAGAGGAAACATTGTGGAGTGTCATGGGTGCAAAAAACAAGTTTCCGAGGTGACTAGCTTTTCCACATGGGGGAAATAGCTGTAAAAAATAGTAAAACTCATAAATGTGCCTTTCCTAGTAAAATATTATCCAGAATCTTTTGGAACTGCGTCCAAGTAGCCTAGGTAGCTTGTGGTCCACACCTTGGATGTTTTGTGGTCCCCCATGTTACCTTGTGGTTTACACAAGGCAATTTCCTAGTCTATTACATAGTAGTTAACAATATGAGATTAATTAATGTATCTAGTGTAATCAAATGACATGGTAGGAAGAATTAATATTCCAATATATGCATTAATAATATAAATTAAGATGACAGTAAGGATGAATGGGTTTCTAAGAGCTTATGCTTTTCTGATGAAAGAAAGAGTTAAATGTGGTCGGCATATGCTTCCAGACCCTGACCTGAATAGATGAATGACAAAGAAAATTTAGGGGAGAATTTATTCTGGTAACAATTGAAAATTGAAATGCTTTGGTGGTTAAACACTGAAACTTCCCTCCTCGTGGATATAAAGAGGTTATGCCCTATGTTACGAGAAACGGGAAACATGAAGAAACGAGAAACGAAAACGGAACGAGAAACGTACTCAAGAAGGTTTCACCCATATAAGAAACAAAGAGAGAGAAAATAATACCACTAAATAAAATAAATAAATTTTGAAAAAATATAAAAATAAAACCATTAAAAAAATAAAGTTTAAACACTGAAAACATGTTCGTGATAAAGCCAGGCATTCTTTTATATTTAAAAGATTTATCATCGGTGTTATATGTCTCATCAGTGATATAATCTTGTGACCACAAGATTATATCTCATGTCTGACTGTGAAACTATAGAGATGTACAATCTTTAAAACAACTTAAACGAGTAATATTTCTCTTTGCAGTATGCAACAAATCCAGATAGCTCATGCGTTGCTCTATCTGATTCCTTTTTATGTAAGGATTGCTTTGTTTGTCCGCTATCTTTATGTAAAAAGCTTCATTTCACCAATGAAAGTTGTTGACAGAGAATATACTAGAGATCCATTTGAATCCCCAGAAAATACAAATTCTGAACTTCAAACCTCTCGCCTCATAGAGGTGGAGGTGAACATCAATTTCAGTGCAAATTTCATACAGAAGATTGCCATGGCCGAATATAGTTAGGTCTGCAATTATTATGTGTTTCTAAATCAATACTTTTGCTTCGCGAGATTCGAGGAAAAGGGTTTTGCACTTCAGAATATTTGCAGATAGTTTTCGTGTTCGATGGAGCAGAGGAACAATTTTTCTTTGTGATTTCAGACTTACCAAATTCAGCTTTGGATATGTGGATTTCAAATGGGGAACTCCTGTTTACATAGGCGAGGCTGTTTCAAATGTAGTGTCCAGGAGCTTCTTCATCCCGCATCGGAATAGAAGTTGTGTGCAAGAAATAGTAGTTCCCCTCTTCTGGTCGTCCGCTACCATGCAAAATTTTCAAGCATAAATTCGTCAATCCATCGAGAGCGCTCCTCCACCCCGACGTTCTTCATTCTAAAATTCAGTAGATCATATTAATTTATTAAAGTTGTTGTTTCTGAAAAAAGAAATAAACAATAATGTGAATTTGTTAAGTTTATGTTAGTGGATCTCTGATTTAAAATCCAATACAAAAATTACTTTATATTCTAAATCTGTGTTAAGTTAACCTATAAAACAGCATTATCTTAAAATCACAAAGCATACAGTTGTATTCAACTAGATTTCGCATTATCATAAAACCAATAAGAAATTATGATTGTAATGAAGTAGATTATAAGTAGTCTTGACAGAGAAGATAATTCTTTATACGATTTGGATGATTCTACTAGCACATCTGCATGTGATGCAGATGAAAACAATAATATGTGTTACTATCTTAATACTATAATGTCAATGTTAGGTTTGTGGTTAAAAATTGCAAATGTTGATAAACATTTAAAACTAAGACTAATAACAAATCTGGTTATCAACGATGATTATTAGTCCACATTATATTCCCAAATATGCTGCAATTATCAACCGATATTGTTTCATTCCTTCAATATTTATGCTTATAATATGATTACATCGAATCCTGCAATTATCAACCGATATTGTTTCATTCCTTCAATATTTATGCTTATAATATGATTACATCGAATCCCTGTTTAGGTCCACGCGATAAGATTTGCGGAAGGAACAACATGTTACAATCACATTATATTTCCAAATATGCTGCAATTATCAACCGATACTGTAATAGATATTGTTTCATTCCTTCAATATTTATGCTTACAATATTATTACATCGAATTCCTATTTAGGTCCACCTGGTAAGATTTGTGGAAGGAACCACTGGTTACAATTATCAAAACAAAATAATGGTAAAGTATATATGTTTAATTGCCCAATCAAAATAAAATTTCAAAGGTTAACAATAACAAAATGTTGTAATTTATTATGGATTGGTCCAGAATGTGTGGAAACATTCCAAACTTCAGATTGTACATTACAAAAATGGCTAGCCATGATTTAGTCTTTCTCGAAACATCGTTTCACTACAATCTTCCACAAAACAATTGAGCAAACACGTCCATACATTAAGAAATTTGAAAATATAATAAACTCAAAGCGGAGGTCTGCACACTCAAGGGATGAAACATGTAACCTTCTTGAATTTTTCCCTAATATTCTATAAGAGAATCAATTTAAAGTGATGATTCTGCACCTTAAATAAAGTATAGTTTTTTTTTTAAATGTTTGAATTTTTCTTTCCTTTATATGTCTCGCCAATTTTCAAGTTGGTTTCAGAATTGTTCTCAATTCACTGTAGTGTATTTTTCGAGTTGTTTTGAATACTCTTTGTTCCAGAATTGTTGATACTTGTAAATGTGAAACAAGCTTGTAAAATGAATATGTGTGTTATCTGGGTTTTTTCTTTTCCTATGTAGGACCTGTTGTACATAGGTTCTATTGTGTGGATGTGTGTGAATGTGGGTGTGTGTTAATAATAAATAGGTGATACCTTATATATAAAATGTTCTCCTCTCATGTCTGCATTGAAAGTGTTCCAAGATTTTGTTATTAATGAATACTAAGCAGTTAGCTACCAATGTGTTGGGATGTTGAAATACTTTTATATCGTCTTTATTTGATCTCCTCTCATTTATGCACTAGAAAATCTTCTACTTTACTAATGATAAAATGCTTTTATACACATGATAAGATCAAGTTGAATCACTTTCAAGTTGTTTTTGGTACACATGATAAGATCAAGTTGAATCACTTTCAAGTTGTTTTTGGAAATGACACAAATGTAAGGAAATGATAATCTATAATCTCTTACAATACAGTTGATGATTTTGGTAATCCATCCTCTAATGCTGACATTCCAACATTAGTCCAACATTCTGACCTTCAATGGAAAGTGAGGCAATGAGATTTTACTTAACGTAACTTATTTTTCTTTGTTATTTTATTGTTCATTCTGACCTTTAATGGAAAATGTGGCAATGGAAGTTTGTATCAATTTATTTTAATTATTTTTAGGAAAGAAGTCTATCAAACTTGGTCAAATTTATAATGAATTTGGTAATCTCATAATTAGGCTTAATGGCTTAGTGTCAAACATATTTGATGAGTTGATGTCAAAGATGAATAATGGTAGATGGGGAGATAAAATGGGACTCTTATGAAGTGTGGCCTCACTAGTACAAAATCAGAGATAAGTTACTAGGTGACTAAAAAAGTTAGTTACCACAATTTTTTCAAGGGATAAACAACTAAAATTGAGCATTTTTAAGTGAGCCAACTAAAAACGACTAAGATAAATGACTAATTTAGTCACGCACATAAAATACAATAAACGTCTCTATAAAAAGTGACTAAAATAAAAATGACTAACGTAAATGACTAATTTAGTTATAGGAATATACAACCACCAATATGAATTAGTCATTTATGTTAGTCATTTTTAGTTGTGTCACCCCCACAATGAAAATTACCATTTTGATAATGAATTTGTATAATTTATTAAATTTTAATACTACAATGGATTCAAAGATGCCCTTAACAGTGTTAGTTTTTTAATCCATTTGCAATGTTAAGGGGGTCTCTAAATCCATTTGCAGTGTTGAAATGTATTTAATTTTAAGATTGTAGATGGATTTATGAGCAAACCGCTTTGTGAGTCAGCAATTTTTTTTTCTTTTAAAACATCCAATGAGGTCATTACAGCTCTAGATGTTGGCGGATGTGTTCGCTGGCATCAAGCCTCTTCTATAAGTGGAATATTGTCGGCATCGTATGCACTCAAAATTATAGACTCAATTCACATGAACTACCATGTTACATTGACCATTATCCTTATAACCATTTGTTTGATCATTAAGAAAATTATTAAGAACTTATAATATATTAAAATTTACAATATATTATTACAAAAATATATTATAATATTACATAATACCATATTAAAAATATACAATATAATAACACAACATTATACTATATAATAACCAACCAAAACATAGGAATTAAAGTAACAATTTTTTTTTATCAAATTAACCATGAAAACCACTTTTAATGAATTTTAGTAATTCTATGGAACTATATCTATACACAACAACATTAAAATAGAGATGGCAATGGAATCAAGAATTGACCAAAAGAAGGATTAAAGGCACAACAAATGCTTTGAAACAAATGAAGGTAGGGAAAGGGAATGATGGTTTGGTAAAATGTTTGAAACAAACGAAGGGAGGGAAAGGGAATGATGGGTTGGTAAAATTTTTGAAACAAACGAAGGGAGGGGAAGGGAATGGTGGTTTGGTAAAAAGTTTGTGTAAGGAGTGGTTGTTGAGGGAAGCACTGCACGTCTTGCAGGACATGGTTGTGAAGGGGATTTGGCCATATTCTACTCATGATTTTATTTTGCAAGGATGCCTTCACAAGAATATGAAAAACTATCTCAAAGAGTTAACAAAAAACTTAGCGTTTTTTTGTTTGGTGGGCAATGCTTGATATTTCTAGGTGAAAATGTTGCGATTATGTTTCATGATGGTTGAGAGGTATTTCTTCATAAGCATGGCGGATCAGGGGGATGCGCTTACATGGAACACATATTTGAAACCACATAGTAGTGGGAATTTCTTTATCGCAGTTGTGCAAGTGAATTCCAATCTAGAGGATCAGGGGAAGGTCCCGAGTAGCCACTTTGGGCCTTATATTGGGGTTTATGATGGCCATGGAGGCCTAAAGGAGTCCAGACTCATCAACAACCATATATTCCCTCACATGGAAAGTATGTAATTTTCTATAGTGTTATTTTATCTTTGTATACAAATTCATTGGTTGATTTTTCACAAATTTTGAAACTAGAAGCTCCTAGGTTTCTACATCCTGAAGGTGTTTGTATATTTTGGTATTGGGTTTTTGATGTTTCTACAATCTGGGTTTTGACAAATTAGCTCTCTTTTTCATTTGGGTGCTTTTAGAAATTATCTACATCATGAAGGGGTTTGTATGTTTTGCAATTGGGTTTGGTGTTTTTAGGATTTGAGTGTTGATATATTTGATTGTTTTTGCATTTGAACTGCAAAAGTTTTAGTTTGGAAGATGGTTTCAATTTTGGATAATCAGGTTTGGTCTTTTAATATGTGGTCATTACCAGAGGAACCTTCTCCCCATCCACTACAATGGAGAAAACATTGCCGCTCTTTCTTGATTTATAATGTTCTTGCTGCTGCAATAAACATTAAAAACACTTTCAATTCTCCAACAACTAGATGGAACTTTGTTATCAGGAATCCAGGTAATGTAAATACTAAACCCCAACTTCTAATAGGCACATTCTTTACAGGAAATGAATATATAGAACTCTAAGTAGCATAAGCGTACTATTTCCCCAATAAACAAAAAACACCATATGTTGTATTTCGCCATTAAAATTTAAACCAAACAATGATATCAGATGTCCTTTCTAACTATAGAATTGAGCAAGGAGTTGTGGTTGTTTCGCAGTGGCGAGGCCTAAGCCAAAGATGGGAAAGGATGTTTGTCATGAGTAACTAATTGGCTAGAGGCAGGTATTGGGATTCGATTCCTAGCTTGTCCAATTTTTAACATGGAATTAGAGCTAGGTGTTGTAGTTGACTTGTAATGGATAAGAGTCATGACCAAAAGTGAGTCTTGAGAGGGGGTATGGAAAATAACAATCCAGAGTGCATGTCATGAGTGGTGGAAGTGGGCAGATCCTGGGTTTGATTACTACCTTGTCAAATTTTGAATATGGTATTAGAGCTAGGTATAGTGGTTGATTGGTAAAGGATGCCCATCATAAAATAATTTAGTCCACATTTTGATCCCTGACCTCTCAAATTTTCAACATTTTAAAGGAACTTTGATCCAATGCAACCATTATATAATCCCCAATGAATCATTTTCTATATAATTCATCAATGTGGTATGGATGAGGTGCCCACAATGAAAATCAACCTAAGAGGGACTAAACCTGTGCACTAGTCTCTCCAATTTTCAAGTATTGTGATTGACTAGTGGTGTCTAGAAGCCCTCAACAAAAGTGTGGATTGAGATTCACTATGGAAAATATCAATCCACAATTTGATTTCAAACTGGTCATGGGTGCTTATCGTGAGCAATGAACGGGGGTAGGTATTGAATTTGAGTCCCACCTTGTTTAATTTTGCATGTGATATTAGGGCTAGGTGTAGTGGTTGATTGGTAAAGGATTATGCAATCCACCCTTTGATTCCATGCTTATCCAATTTTCAAATGGTAAAATGGTTCCTATCATGCAAGGCATGTAGCTCAGTGGTATGGTTGAGTAGCCTACTAGTAGGTCCATTTTTTCTAGAAAATTGGATATCCATTCATCTAGATCACAACGAGTCCTCTTCTTTACAATCCATCCATTCATATAGGTCCCAATGAATATTCATCTATACAATTCATCAATGTGGTATGGATGAGGTTCCTTGTGCAGAATAAAAAGCAATCTAAGAGGGACTAAACTTATGCACAAGTCTCTCTAATTTTCAACATAATGTTAGAACCAAGTATTGTGATTGATTGGTGACACTCAGAATGCCTAAGCCAAAGTGTGGCTTGATAAGTGTTGTGGAAGATAGAAATCCACACCTTGATGTCATATTGTTCAACGCTTCATGTCATGAGAAATGGCTAGGGGAAGGTCCTGGATTGGATTCCTACCATGTTCAACTTTGGATATGATATTAGAGACATGTGTAGTGGTTGATTGGTAAATATTTCAAAACAAAATCCACCCCTTAATTCCCAGCCTATCCAATTTCAACATGACAAAGGGTGTTTGTCATGAAAAAGGCATGTGACTCAGTGATATGGTTGAGCATCCTACCCGTCAGTCCAATTTTTTATCAAAAACATGGATATTAATCAATATTGGTCACAATGAAATTATGAATCCTCTTCTATACGATGCATCCATTCATTTTAGGTACTAAAGAATCTTCATATATACAAGTCATAAATGTGGTATCGATGAAATGTCGTTCCCACAATAAAAATCAATCTAAGAGGGACTAAACTTCTGCACTAGTCTCTCCAATTTTCAATATGGTATTAGAACCAGTTAGTTGATTGATTGATGGTGGGAAAGTGACTACTTGGCCTATGCCAAATCATGTCTTCAGATGTGCTTTGGAAGGTAGCAATCCACACCTTCATGTCAAACTGGTCAAGGGTGCCTATCATGAGCAATGGTTGGGGGAAGGTCCTGGATTTCAGTCCTACCCTATTGAATTTTTCATATGGCATTAGGTCCATTTGTAGTGGTTAATTGGTAAAGGATTATTCAATCCACCCTTTGATTGCAATCCCATCCATTTTTCAATTCTTAAAAGGGTGCCTGTCATGCAAAAGGCATGTAGCTCAATGCTATGGTTGAGCACCCTACCAGTAGGTCCACTTTTTACCAGAAACTTGAATATTCATTCATCTAGATCACAATGAATCCTATTCTATACAATTCATATATTCATATAGGTACAAGTGAATCTTCATCTATACAATTCATCAATTTTCCAATGTGGTATTGATGAGGTGCCTTGCGCACAATAGAAATCAATCTAAGAGGGACTAAACATGTGCACTAGTCTCTCCAATTTTCAACATAGTATTAGAACCAGGTTGTGATTGATTGGTGAAAACTAGAAGGACAAAGAAAAAGTGTGTCTTGAGAAGTGCCATGGAAGATAGCAATCCACACCTTGATGTCAAAATGCTTAACGATGCCTGTCATGAGCAATGTCCAGGGGCAGGTCCTAGATTGGATTCCTACCATGTTCTATTTTGCATATGATATTAGAGCCATGCGTAGTGGTTGATTGGTAAGGAATGCAAAATGAAATCCACCCATTGATTCCCAACCTATCCAATTTTCAACATGGTAAAGGGTGTCTATCAGAAAAAAAAAGCATGTGGATCAATGGTATGGTTGAGTATCCTACCATCCAGTCCAATTTATGAGGGACCAAACTTGTGTACTAGTCTCTCAAATTTTCAACATGGTATTAGAACCAATTAGTGTGGTTGATTGGTGATGGTCCAGTGACTAGGCGATACCACCCACCATAATGTTTTAGTCATCTCCAACTGACCAAGGGATGAACCAACACCCCTAAAATATAGATTTACAGATGATATATCAGAATTTCCTTAATTCTGTAATTTCGTAATCAACCCCAATACAACAATAACAACAAACCCAAATACCATAACCAATAAAAATATTAGATTGTCTTACCAACTGACAAAACTTTGCTCTGCTAATACACCTCCGCTACACTCAGTTCTGCTCCTCTTCTTCACTGATCCTTCATTACTGCACTTCTCCCTTCACTTTATTTTTTCCTTAGAGCAGCCTCAGACTCACATCAAAATGCATTTCTCATAGCAACTTCTCCTCCTCCACCAGTGTGCCACTCTCCAATGACTGTATGAGTGAGAAAGTGAATGATCAAATAGAATGCCTCCCGTACTCTATTTATACTTGACTGGACTTTCCTAATAACCTTTAATAGGTCGGCCTCAACTTAACCACTTAACATAATGCTGATAGGGTCAACCCCCAATAGGGTGGTCTAATAACCCTTTAACCCACATGACTTATACAGGGCCGACCCCATTAAGGTGGTCTAATAACCCATCAAGTATAAGTTACGACACTTACAATATAAATGACGACACTTCCGTATAGAGGAATAATACCATCTCTATAGGAGTACAATATACATACGTGAAATACATTTTGAAGTTACAAATACATCAACACTCCCTCTTAACTAGGAAGGTATTTCTCGACATAGATCTGGTAGCACAAGTCTTCTTCTCTGGATAATCGTCACTAGATCATCGTCATCAAATCATCGTCACTGTCACTGTTGTTTCTATCTCAATCAATCTCTAATATACTCGTCATAGGAAGTTCTACAGAGCCAACCCTTTTTCATGTTGGATGTAGGCCCACCACCTGCAAGTCTTCATCATCACTGGCCATATTGTGGAATCTTAAGAACTTATTACGTGCATCACAAAATCTGGCAAGATCATCCCAAGACTGATTACAGGCACATAGCCCAACCTATCACATGTCCCAGGGCCATATTATATGTCCTCCTGGAGCAATGCCTCGAAAGTGCATCCTAGGTCTTATTACAGGCACACAGCCCAACCTATCTGATCTCCCAGGTCAACTTATATGCTCATCTGCACAACCTGTCCACACGGGGGGTTCATTCAGTGAACTTGTTACATAGCACGACTGTTCATAGGATATTAAAGAATATCCCTAATTTCACTAAATATTGGAAAACTCCTCCTAAAATTGTATTGTTGAACCCCCCTCCTAATATACCTTTCTAATTAAGAAAACCCCAACTTTCACCAAATATTGCACGTATCTATTTTTATCAACCCATTTTTAATATCCCCTTTATATCATATTATCAAGTTGTAACAAAAAGGAGCCCTTACGCATCTTAGTATAAGCAAACAACATAATGGGGAGGCCTCCTCTGACGCAAAAACAAAATATTATACATTTGAAACAGTGGATGGATGAGCAAGGAATGAAAAGCTCGTGCGATATTTCAAATTGGAATGAGAGTAATGATAAATGGATAGGCTAGAAAGTTCTTAACACTCATTAAAAATTGATACCTCTTTTGAATGAGCTACACATAGCCTTGGACAGTTGTGCTCCCAGTAACAAAAGAGAGGATACAATTCAGAACTACAAAATCTTCCTCTTCCTCGGAATTCCAGGATGTGGAAGTATGTGTGGAATCCAAACGGCATTTCCAAAGTTAATATAATCAATTCCATATTCTAGTGCATGACAAACTATTAACTACTAATATTTATAGCAGAGAGGACTTTTGAGCCCTTCTAGAATATCGAACACAAAGGAAATTTTCAAATAAAACCTCTTCTTAAAAGAGTTTGGAATATTCTCCCCAAGTATCTTTGCTCGAATGTGTGGTTATCTAGGAATGACACTATTTTTCAAGAGCAGTGTGACAACCCTCGAAGAATAGCCATAAAAGCTCACAGGCTATGAAAAGATTACCTTCAAACTAAGAAGGCTTTAAATCAGAATATGCAACAGTTAGATAAAAATGAAAGGGACTAGTTAAGGGATATGTTGGAACCACCCTCTTTGCAAAAAAAAGTCATCATCTCTCAAGTAGACAAGAAATAGAAATTGAAGTTGTTCAATGATGAGTTCCAAAATGGGAAAATTATGTAAATAAAAAGCATCATGTTCTTTGATGGAGCCTCAAAGGGATACCCAGGGGCTATAGGTGCAAGAGGGGTACTTTTGGATCCCAGTAGGAAATAAGAACTACACTACGAATGAGAACTAGGAAAAAACACAAACAATCAAGCAGAAGCTATTGCTCTTTATCAAGGCCTCTTACAAGCTTGTCTTCTAGTATTAGAATGCCTCGAAGTGTTTGGAGACTCATAAATTATAATCAATTTGGTTCATGGTGTCACCTCTCTCAAATAAATCACTCTCACTAGATGGATTGAAAGAATAAATTATGAGATCAAGAACCTCAACACCCTCAATTTTTTCCATGTTCTTCATCATCAAAACCATAAAGGTGATGAAAGGGAAAACAATGCCACTCGAAGTAATGAAGGGTATCTCAAAATAAATGAGACCATCTCATTAAGCCATATACCGTGATCCTTCTTTGAATAAAACATCCAACAATCAAATTGACATGTACAAACGGATAAGAGGTAGAGCACAATATATTTAGCATAAGTAGGAGTCTTGAAGCCTAAATTCTTGATCTGAAGGTAATAATGTTAGTCCATATTATTCACCACACCTTTGGGAATCATTCAGAGTTAAATGTAAAGGTAAGCTCCATCACTTCATGGCACATTAAACACAAGTTGGAACGAGGATTAATAAAGAGTAATATTAATAAATAATTATAATTATGATGTTGTCAATTTTCGGTAGCTCGTTTGGTTAAGGTGTGGGTCTCATCATGGTTTCTTAAGCCAAAGGCCAAATTAGAGAAATTCTAGCAAACAAATAACTATAATGTTAAAACCATCAATTTTATTTTATAATAAACATTTATTAATTATAATTAACTTATATTAATTTTAAAATTGTTTTATTTAATTTTATTATTTATAATTAAAAATTTTGTTTATATTTAACAAATTTTATTTAATTTTATATTCTTGTGGAATTCAATGTTGCATCCGAATTTAAAACTTTAATTGAGTTTTAGATAATTTTGATATATTTTAAATTAAACAAAATTCCTTATCAAATTTTAAACAAACGAAATAAATTCAAATTTAAACAAAATAATACGATTAATCCCCAAGTGATCTCAACTTTTGAAGGTGTTGAAAAGAAACCTAAGGTCCAAACTTTGAAATATTTGACTCTAAAATGTTTGTGATAAAGCTTCCACTACTAATGAATGTTGATAATGACAATATGGACTTTTCTACTACCACTTTCCAATGAAGGTAACACAGCGGAATGTCAAGGGTTGGGGTCAGAGTATTGAAATAAATTTACAGTTTTTAATTCAGAATTTATTTAAAATTAATTTAGATGAAAACAATGAAATACAATATTGAAGATAGAATAGCAACACCACACCAGATATAAAGATAATATATGAAAAACAATACATAGCAGTGTTGCAGGACAAGAGATACTCGTGGATTTTTTCAAACATACCTCCCCAAAAATCTGATGAAGAGCAAGCTGCTTTCCTTCCTCATTTCCAACAAACTTCAATTTCTGTTGTATCAACTATGATGCTTTTTACAGAAGAAGATATACCCCCTGGTTAAAATAGTGCAGATACTTGGAAATCTGTGTAATACATAGAATATTAAATGCATTCAAAAGTTGCTCCTGTCATGACATTAAGAATCCTAGTAAATATCAAAATATAGAAATGAAAGGTATAGCGTAGGAAAAAATGAATTTTATGTAACTCACTTTCTACCAACAATTATTCGTATTGCATCATGCATGATGGTGCGAGAAAGCTTCTCAATGGAATCATGCAACGTAGCACTAAATAATGAACGTACAAATGAGGGACTCGAGCAAACATTTTCTACTGAATCAATTTGCTCAATAAATCCAAGTTCAAATAGCTTATTCGACTCATCTAGAATGAGATACTCAACCCTGCATCAAGAGCCAATCAAAAACCCCGAACATGATTATACGCAAATGATTTCACAATTACCCACACATCTATATGAAAGAATCACATTAACATAATTAGTAAAGTTTTTCCACTAATATCAAATACCCATATATATATGGACATAAAAATATGTTAAATATCATGGAAGATTAAAATTTAACCAAACAAAAAAAGCCTTCGTGAAGTAAGTGGATTAAATAACAATATTTCAATGTCTAAAACTCCAGTAATATACAACCATATGAAATTTTGATGACCAAAGTACTGGAAATGAAGATTACAAGTGAAAGTAAGTCACTAAAGAAATGCTAATCTATTTGCAACAAGCTTTCCAATCAATGACACTAACCTTTGCCAAGATCATCCGGATCAATGTATAACAAAAACTCGTCCTCCTATAGAATGTGGCCAAGAAAGAAGAATCTGCAAATATAGGAATCTGGTCAAACAATCTCCAAGAATCACAAAATTATAATGAATGTCAAACTAGATGAGCAAACAATGGCAATATACAGATAGTATTAATAGGAGGAATATACCTGTTCGTCAGTGATTGAAAATTCAACAGTACCTAAAGAGACACAATACACATTACACATCAGTGCAGATCTAATTTTGAACATCTCCATATTTTCATAAGCACTGCATGAATGTGCCTGAATACAGTAAAAAATGAAGGGAAGACCCAAGACTATATATTGCCTTTTATTTGAACTTAATGATCTTGTACGCTACTCCCAATTGTAACCAAAAAAACCTTCCCTAGAATGTTTCCAAAGCAAAATGGCGCTTTTGCAATTATAGAAGATAAAAAAATAAAAAATTACAATTGAGAATATCACACAATAATGCAAAAACTACAAACATGGCAATCAAGAAGCTCATTGAATTTGTTATGCTCTACTTTAAATTAAAATTTAAACAAAACAAAGAAAAAATGAAGTGCAGAGGTTTGCTAAGCATGATCATAACATTATACCAGGAATCAGTAGCCAAGTAATCCCCATTAGACCTTTCCCTGGACAATACCTACTTTGTATAGGTTCTTCTACAAACCCCAAAGTATAGACTTGTTATTCTATGTATCTTCCACAAGTTGAAGAATATAATGTGATTAGTAACTATACCTTGGATTGTAGAAAATGTGGAACATACTTTTCGTGGAAACTGCATGAGCTACAATAGCTAGCACACTTGAGTATATGTCATGGCTGGAGAGCATTGAAGAAGGTACATTTCTTTGTTGCTGGGAATCTCTTTGAATTCCTAAACTCAATTCTCCATTTTCATCCATGTTTGTGACAAAAAGTACAATGTTAAAATATAGAAAAATGCTATGTGAGATAGCCCTAGTGATAAGTAACAGTAGGTCTTTCAACATGAACAATGAATTCCCAAAAGATTGGGGCATACCATAGAAAGAGTACAACATCTCCAGCAACAAGCCTTTTGTAACTAACAAAGGGACTCCATCCAGTAGTCAACAAATGCCTGTGTGGATGAACTGCAAAATGATCCCAGGTATGACATGAAATTCTCGATTCTAATCAATGATTGGATACAATCTAAGTCTAAGATTGTTTACATGAAAACTACAGTTGAAAAATTTAAGATCTTATATCACTAATCCATGCTTCCTCAACATGGAAAAGCTTTGCGGAAACTACTCCATCACAAAAAAATCTGAAAATAAACATTATAACCTTGGATGATGTTACAATTCAATCACAAGGATTTCAAACAGAATTAACAACCATGTTTGATGCATGGTGGTGGTGGTCATTATGTATTGTCCCCTTAGGCCATCACATGTAACGACCTTGAGAAGGATGGAATTGGGCCTTCTAATATTCAAAATAAGCACAAAATTTTAAACAAGGCAATGGAAGGGAAAAGGTTTCAGCCTTTGATATTCAGTCTTTTAGAACATTTCAAAGTTGCACTAATAGGGAAGAGTAATGGGTCACCAACTTACTCTGTTGGAAGGGCTCAAACACAAAATAGAAACATGTGAACTACAATGACTACTTACATACCCCTTAATATGTGCCAGAATCTCCATTCTCTTGCATGCAAATCCTTTGCAAGTTCTTGAGAAGGCCTTTGTTGACTATAAATCTGCAGCATGTCATTTTTATATAATAGTTAATGCATTGGAAACCTTCGAAATAGTCTTATTTGCTATGAAGGCTTTGCAGATTCCTAGTATGATACCATATGTGCAGATTGTTACAGTCACACCAACAAAACCTATATCAAAACTTACCAAGGGCAGAAAGCAGTCCTCTGCAGCACTTCAAGGAACTGAAAACCCCATGGGTACTTGTATCATAATCCATTAGCGTCTTACATAACATATGAGGAGTGTTGGATGGAGATATCAACGGTTTCTCTAAACAGCACATTTAAGGAAGACTACAATATATGAAGTACATTATCGAATAACTAGCATTCCTCTGATTCTCTCTCTGTGTCTTATCATTGGTTGCATCAAAAATTCATGCAGATAAAGACTTAGTTGATGGAATAAAGAAATTCAGGAAACAACTCCAAATTGATATTCAGCACACGACAGAGAATTTGGGGAGGGAGCTTATATGAAAGCATCTGTTGGTCCACAGCCTAACTCACAAATCTATAAGAGAGGAGAAATATGCACATAACTTGAACTTTTATGATTACAATTTTAATTACGCAAAGGAAGCTAACAAAAAAATAGCATGCTCCAGCTTATGTTTCAACGAGAAAAATCTCTCAGGATGATTGTATATAGCCAAACTTCAGATTGTTAAAAAAGTTGCAAGCAAGGACAAATTACTCAGGGTTCACAAACTTACATCCTTATTCAATCTTCGTAAACTGCAATCATTCAGAAAAATGACATTGGGTTGATTGTTGTAGTGTCAAAAACTCTTGAGTGGTAGTTTCACAACATGGACAACAGACTTATCACCATTACTTCTTAGTTTTCTTCATTCTAAAGGGCACCTTTCTGTATTCTATTAGCTTTGACAGGGGGATAATAATTGTCACTTCCTCGTCTTCATCTTCATCAGCTTCATCTTGCTCTGCCCCTTTATCTCCATCTTCATAAAATTCATCTTCATCTTCCCCTGCGTCTTCATATTCAGCTTCATCTTCCCCTGCACCATCTTCGACCGATACTAGATCTTATCTTCGGCATGCTTTCGCCTTCTACCTTGCAACATTAAACCCATCATCTTTCTACCCATCCCTGCAACCTTTGGGAAAACCCAACAACTCATCCTCGACATCAAAATCTGGCTTCTCCAAGTAATCCACGTCATGCCCCTGAAACTTCTCATCTGGATCTTCGGCCCCATAGTACTCATCCCCAAATTCCTCCCTCATCTTCTTCCATAGGATCGAAGTCCTCGTCTAGATCCTCGTCATCCACAACATTCCCCTAATCACCTCCGACCCCTGCTACAACGTTGATATTCGCAAGCATTTCCAAAAATCTCCCTCTTGTTAACATTATTCAAGTGTTTCAACTACTTCCTCTCATACTCAACCAAAGCCAATCTCTCCTGCTTGTTCTTCCTTTGAAGCTTCCTCGCATTTGGCTTCTTCCTCACAGAACCCTCGGCAAACCTCAGATGACCCAACACCTGATCCCCAACACCCTCCTTGAACCTAAAACTACAATCCGCCTATCTTGCTCCTCCAATTCGTTCTCGTCCTCAGAAACCCCAACGACATCGCCATAATCAAAACCCTTGCTTTCCCTTTCAATCCACCCTTTATTCATCAAATAATTCTTCACAAAACTATCATTCTCATCCAAATCATCGTCCTTACCAAAATACATGTTCAATTTCCTGGCAATGGTGACATCTTTGGCCTGCTGCTTGGCCTTGGCAACAACCTCTCTTCCTCTTTCTTCTCATGGCGGATCTCCTCTGTCGGCTTCTTCTTCACAGTAAGCAAACCCCCGCCATCTTCATCATCACTGTCACCAGCCTCGAGAACGCCCACTTCAGCTTATCCTGCTCCTCTGAATAGCTCTTTGATACATTTCTAGCCCTTTTTTCTTCAAAATCGGGGCCATTTTCAAGCAAATGTTGAGCCATAGCATCCTTGAGATACAAATCTGTTTTCTTCTTCAGCTTCTCTGCAACTTCCTCTTATTTCCCGTCTTCATTATAGAGTGTATCGTCTTTCTGATAAATCTGAAAGGTCCTTCTTCTTGATCTTGGCTAGGGTTTCATAAATCTAAATCTCTGTGCTTTTCGGGATAAGGCCATCTTTGTCTTCGTCTTCGTTGGAGGAGTCGGAATAGGAGTGGGAACCACCGAATTCGTCATGTTTCTTGAGCTCCTGCAAGTGGTGGATGGCCTATGCCGGCTTGTTGTGAGCGAAACACTTGGCAAAGGATTCATTGATCTTAATGCCTACCAAATCTTCGTTAATTTGCAGCAGGCGCCATTCTTCGACACAACAAGGGTTTTTGTGGGGTTCTATTTGATACACTAGAGCACCTTTTTCCACTATTTTCTTCAACCTATGGTCTTTTTCCTTCCCGCCCGTAATATGTCTCCCTTGAGACGAAAGGAGTCCTGAAAAAGCAATTGAAAATATAAAAAAAAAAAGTGGGTAGGTTTGAGACAATATGTGATTATTGTCTCAAACATACGTCTCAAAACCACCCTTTCTGTAGTAGTGTGCATACAACTCATGGAAATGCCAATGATCCTCCTGGGCCTTATCCTGCTGCTAATTTCTAATTTGGGTTTTTACAGTACTGTTACTGTTACTGCTTGTCATATAACTCTTTTGATCAAGGCCTACACGTTAGTTAAGTTATTCCTCTTCTTTTTATGAAGTATTTTCATTGATGGTGATGAGGTCAGGGAGTCATTGGATCTAATATTACATGAAAGATGAGAATAACTAGAAGAGTATCAGTAGTTACATCCGCTAATCTAACATTTTCCAGTGCAGGGATGTAAATGACTTGTATTTACAACGAATTCAGGTATCATTTCTTTTTGTTTTTTTTCATATAGATCTTACAGGCTATGGAAAATGCACGCAACTCTTCACATATGCATGGCACTTAGAATATGAAGGTACTTGGACGAAGCATTTTACCTCTATTCTATTCAATTGTTTCTTCGGCAGGTAGGTTGTTGCAAACCACCAATCTCATGCTATGATTGCACGTCTTGCAAGGTGATTGTGGAGGCAATTGCAAGGCATATTTGGAACAGGGCGGTTTTCTTTGATGTCAAGATTATCATTTCCTTCCTTCTTGTGGCCTTCTCTCTCGCATGCTCGTGGGCTGACACAAGCAGACCAGTGCACAATCCAAGGGACTAATTTCATGTTGAAGATGAAGTATTCTAGCAAAGGGATCTCCTTCTGGTTATAAATTTTATAAGAGTTCGGTAGAAATAACTCTGTTCAAATTTAAAGCATTATCAGAGTTTGATAATGCTTTAAATCTGATAATGCTTGAAATCTAAATTTTGATTGAAATAACTCTGTTCAAAGGAAACCTAAAGACCCTATTATACATTATATAAATCCTAGTGGAACTATATAACAACCCTACAGCTGAATTTTTAAGAGCAGACTACAATTTTTCATATAGAACAGAGAAAAAAAGAATTCACTTACTCGATGAACTCGAGACTTACCAGGACGGCGGAGTCCTCGACGTTCATTTGTCCAGCAAGCTTGGATGTTAGACCTTTGATTGACCCTGCAAGTGAAACATACATCTAAATAAATTAGAATGAATCAAAATAAAGGATTTATGAAAACTCAAATTTCAATGATGGAACATAGAGACTTATTACCTTGACTGGAAAGGCCAAAGATCCAACCCCAGCACTGTAAAAATAGACTTTCACCCTGAAATAGAAACCACACCAAGGTCGTGGTATCAACTATTGAGCATTCACTTACAGGTCTGCAAAACACCATTAAAATAACGCAGAGGTCGCGGGTTCCAAACTCCAAGCAAACTTGCTAACCCTATGTTTTAGCAGCATGTCGGCCTCACACTCTAACTCCAAAACGTGAAAGTGAAGACTGAGAAACCCTCCAGCATTACTTACAATGAGAATTTAGGGTTTATCATTCAACGCCGCAGATCTATTGTGATCGACGAGCGAGAAGGTGACAGCCTGATGCTTTGAGAATCGGGCAACCATAACATAAATACCTCATTTATTGTAATAGCTACGACAATGCCAACGCTGCATGCCAAGGAGTCAATCCCATGTACAGTTCGGAGGAGAGATGCTTGTTCACTACGCATAGTTCGATTTTGTGAGTCACATTTTAACCAGGCTTCACGTGGTTTGACAACGTGGATAGACAGCATTACACTCCACTAAAGAGTTGGTTCAGAACCATTAATGTTTGGACGAGACACCATCAACCTGTCAGATCGATGCAGTAGCGACATTAATAACCGTCACTTCCTTACCAGTGTCGTATTTAATGCTTGGTGTAATGTCGTTCATTATCAATACATAGAGTAAGGTCAGGATTGCATTGTATATTGCTTCATCGCTATGGTATTAACCATCGAATGCATGATTACATAAATCAAAAGTTTGTATTGGTAATAATCGCATGCATATAAGATTTAGATAGTTAGAACTTAGGTTAGAAAATAGTATCGGTACATTGTAATATTATTACAATAAACCATATAAAAGTTGTTTATTATAATAATGCACCAATATCACATTAGAATGGTTCACCCTATAGTTAAAAAGGGTCCACACTTATATTGTATTATGTTCTTAAATAAAATATGATTTTGACTTTATAAATATCAAGACTATATCCATATATATATAAATTATAAATGGAGAAAGTAGAAGCTACCATAGTTATCTTAAATAAAATACCAAGCATTGAAATAGTAAGTGAAACTTGATGTTATAATAAAGGAATAAAGTTCAAATTGAATTTGTCCATCAATCGTTTCACCTGGTAGTAAAAGGTTTCATGAATTGGAAAATATTGGCAGAATCATATTAGCAATTCATTCTTCAAATCTAGTAATTAATCTTAAGATTTTTAAGCATAGATATTTCTACCAAGATAATGTACTTTTGAACCCTGTTTAAATATTATTAACTTCTGCAACTTGTATTTTTTTTCGAAATAATACATTTAGAACTTGGATAGAATTCCATACCTGAAACAAGGAGGTACTTATAATTTCTTTAACCAAATAAGACGGCTAATTGGAAAATATAAATACTCTTAAACATTGTTTTGTCATTGTTATCCTTACCTGCGAATATTCGCAAGAAGGACAAGTACAAATGCTTTAGCTAATTAGCTAAGTAAGTCTCGGGGCACCTCGCAAGAACCCTTTCATCACCATCCTGAAATTAAAACTGTCAGTACCTTGTCAAGGAGAACTCTGTCTTATATTGTTTTGAAATTTCAGTTATTACAACTACAAACAAATTAGTGTCGTAATCATTTTTATGGAGGTAAGACACATCACTGTCTTAAAGCATCATTAGTTAAAAGGACATAGTAGTTAAATTGTTATATACATTAATGACTTTATTATTTAATACTGCCTTAATAAGCATTTATTACTTCCGCAATCACAATTTTAACATTTGATGCTGGTATAATTTTTTTTTTTAATTTTATGAAATTATCGGGATGTTACATTGCTCAAGGACAATAATCCAAAGAGACTTCCATCGATATTATCATTGGTACACTATTATCAAATTTATTCAAAACTTAGGATCATAAGCAATATCAAATAAAAATGGAAGGTCCTTAAGTCTTAGGTGGGTATGAATTGAGCCCGTGATTTGGACGTATGAATCCATCCCATGATTTGGAGGTTATTCCTCAACACTCCCAAATAAAATAACCCCCAATATTTATATTACTATGTCAAATAAAAAAACCCCCTTGACCCCTTAATACAAGGCAATATATTTTTGAGGTTTTTAAGAGTATTCAACCCCCCAATATGAATGGACATGATATGATATTGCCTCACTAGTGAACCCCCCGTGCCTGTCCACAGCCACAGAGTATCATCCTGATACTCACCATACATCATCCTGATATACATCATCACATGATCATCCTGATCATCATGATAGCATCATCCTAATGCATATCATCTGGAGCAACATCCTGAAGCTCATCATCCATGATCATCCTGATCATACAATGCATCCACCTGATGCATACCAAGTATCTACCTGATCATATAATGTATCCACTTGATACATATACAAATACATTATCCACCTAATCACACAATGTATCCACCGGATACATATACAAATACATGATCCACCTAATCATATCAAGCATCCAACATGATGCATATACAAATACATGATCCACCTCATCATATCAAGCATCCAAAAATATGCATATACAAATACATGATCCACCTCATCATATCAAGCATCCAACATGATGCATATACAAATACATGATCCACCTGATCATATCAAGCATCCAACATGATGCATATACAAATACATGATCCACCTGATCATATCAAGCATCCAATATGATGCATACAAAGCAGTAACTGGAGCATCGTCTTGATGCTCATCACACAATGTTTACATCCACAGCCATGGGAAGGATCCTCCTTTCACCATGCCTGGAATGGCTCCTGCAGATGTGTCCATCACTTCTTCCTCGAAGTGTCGTCAATCTGAAGAACACCAAGCCTCTCTCTGAAGTACTCGAACTTCACTCTGGCTAGTGGTTTCATTAACACATCTGCAACCTACTCATCCATCGCAACATACAGGAGCTTCACTGCTCCTCTCTGCACCATATCCCTGATATAGTGATATTTGATCTCAATGTGCTTCGACCTATAATGAAACACCAGGTTCTTAGACAGCTTCACACAACTCTGGTTGTCACAAAAGATACCAGTAGCATCCAACGGAAGATCAAATAAATCAGACAGTAGCTTCCTAAGCTATACTGCCTCACAAATAGCCGAACAAGCTGCAACATAATCTACTTTGGCTGTACTCAGTGCTACACAGGACTGCTTCCTACTAAACCAAGAGATCACACCTGATCCCATACTGAAGCAGCACCCATAAGTGCTCTTCCTATTTGCAGCACTGCTTTCCCAATCTGAATCAACATAATCCTCCAGGTTAAACTTTTGATTCACATCATACTTGAGCCCATAATCAATTGTACCCTTCAAGTACCTCAGAATATGCTTTATAGCAACTAGGTGAACACCTCTAGGATCCGTCAGGAACTAGCTCAATGTGTTCACCACAAAGAAAATATTTGGTTTCGTGTTCGTCAGGTACATCAAGGATCCAATCATCTGACGATACACAGTGACATCAACTGGATCAGATGAAACATCATACAGAAGCTTCAGGCTCGATTCCATAGGTGTGGCCATGGCCTTGCAGTCCATCACTTCTGCAACCCACATGATCCAATTACGGGATGATCAATCCCTCTCACTTTAGGACATAAGTCCAAGGATGGTACAATCCTGATCACTTACAGGATGATCAATCCAAATTTATCACTTTAAGACACCATATCATGTCTAGGGACGATGCAATCCCAACCATAGTGCCAGTCCTTTTTCATACTGGATGTGACCTAGATCAAATCTAGGATTTACCACCACAGAGCCAGTCCTTTTTCATACTGGATGTGACCTAGAACAAATCTAGGATTTACCACCACAGAGCTAGTCCTTTTTCATACTGGATGTGACCTAGAACAAATCTAGGATTTAACACCACAGAGCCAGTCCTTTTTCATACTGGATGTGACCTAGACCAAATATAGGATTTATCACCACAGAGCCAGTCCTTTTTCATACTGGATGTGACCTAGAACAAATCTAGGATTCACCACCATAGAGCCAGTCCTTTTTCATACTGGATGTGACCTAGAACAAATCTAGGATTCACCACCACAGAGCCAGTCCTTTTTCATACTGGATGTGACCTAGAACAAATCTAGGATTCACCACCATAGAGCCAGTCCTTTTTCATACTGGACGTGACCTAGAACAAATCTAGGATTTACAACCACAGAGCTAGTGCTTTTTCATACTAGACATGACCTAGAACAAATCTAGGACTTACCACCACAGAGCCAGTCCTTTTTCATACTGGATGTGACCTAGAATAAATCTAGGATTTACCACCATCTTTCTCAGAGACAAGAGTCTACGGATCCCTTTAGGACATGTGTCCAGGGATGATACAATCCACTTGTCAACTTAGACAGAGTCTAAACACCTCTCATTGACCTCATCGTCGGTATCATCGACCTCATCATTGATACAAGTATCCTCATCATCGATAAAAGTATTCACATCATCGATACAAGTATCTGCATCACTCCCCCATTTAAGGAGGGTCCTTCTTTTGTAGGTGATGGTATACGATCATTCCTACAAGACAAGTTAAATTGCATGATTAATAACATCTCATAGTTTTCAGAACAAATTCTTACACATAAAGAGATATGTCATACAATCATGCAATTATTTTATTCAATGCTTCAATACAACATTAATCCATATCCCGTAACTCTCTAGATGCCTTTGAATCTCTACCAGAATATTGTTAAGAGTGTGCACAACTCCCAACATGTCAACACAGAGGTTTCATTCTAAATAAGTAGCAATGGAATGTTGTACAGTGCCATAGGCCACTTACACATTACATGCATATTAGTAGTATCTTGTTCATTAATGCAACTATTCTAACATGCACAATATACATCATAAGTATGTACATAACTGAACAACATCATTTAAGTAATAAATGACAATTCAAATACTTATCTTTGTTTGGTTGTAGGGTGGATTTCCTCTTGATCTTTGCTTCCTGGATTACTTGTCCTTGAACTTATATCCATCCTCGGTCACTATGCATGCTTACTAGTATCGTCATTCTATTATCCTCGAGATCTCATACATTCATTAGTATAATCTTAATACTATCAAAACACAATAATATTACATGTATAGTCATGATCATTTCAAACACAAACAATAAGCATTAGTATTCAAGGTTTTCAGGGAAGACTTCTCTTACTCATGCATGTTCATATTTGACCATAGAACTCTTCTGGTTAGTCATATCATCAATCAAGGTAAGAGACATAATATGCATAAACCCTTGATTACTTAAATTTCTAACTTCATGAATAATCATATACAAAAGAATAAGATCCTAACATAGGGTAGGATTCTAACATACTTGGTAATCATATTTGCTAGTTATGTCTAGCAATGTTTTCTTGTTCTCTTCAATGACCTGCATAACTCATAAGTTATCCATTGTAGAACCAAAATATACATACCTCTATGTGATACATGACTATGAATGAGTCTCTGTCTTCATGTCACCATGGTCTTGATCTAGAAATTGATTTGTACCTTTCATGTTAGCGGATAACATTATCCTCATACAACACCACAGTGCATTAGTACAATCATAATACAATCATAAGTGTCATAACCCTAATCAATGAATGTCTTCTATTATGCATTCATACTTTTACTAGGGTGATAAGACAAGTCTTAAAACTAAACAAGATTGTTCCTAAGCTCAATAACATGAATACAATCATATTATAAACTTAATCATGAACATATTTCAAAACATACCTATAAGTCATACCTGTCATATTGCTTGTAGTAGTTGTTGTTATTGTTCCGTTTGTTCTTAGGACAATCAGAGGAAAAATGTCCTCTTCTTGGTATGTGCTGTGAGAGATTGATCTTCATTCCCCATCTTTTCTTCTCCAGCTACAATCCGAGATTCTTCATGTGAGCATTCTTCCCACATCCTACTGAATGTGATAAGTTTCTTCCTAGCACAAATTCCTTGGATGAAGGAATCCCATGAACTAGGAAGGCCATTAAGAGTGGTAATTACCACTTCTCCATTCTCTATATCTTCTCCCACAACTTCAAGTTGTTCTTTTATCTGGGAGACCCTTGAGAAATAAGACTGCATGGTCTCCACATTCTGGATCTTTATATTCTTCAATTGATTCCTCAAGGTCATCTTCTGATTTACATTCTTCCCTTCAAATAGCTTGGTCAAAGAATCAAGAATCTCCTTAGGTGTCTTCAGCGATGACAGATGTGGTATGAGATGGTCTTTGATAGAATCAACAATGATCCTCTTATCCTTGACCAAGTTCCTCTTGTGTAAGGCCTTAGTATCTTCTCCTTTTGGGACAAGAACCCCTTCACTTATGCAGGTGTCCAACTCGCTCTCTTCTAGAATTAACCCAATCCACTTGATTTGCATAAATATGGATCTTGAGGTGCATTAGGGTTTGTTAGAGAAACCCTAAAAATTCAAACTTTGAATTTCAATCTTCTAAAAGGATAGAAAGATGCGCCTTGATGAGATGATCAAGCTGCTATACTCAGAATTTGAAAACTGCAAAGTTTCACCCATCAAATTTGCTTTTCAAACTTCCAGATTCATTAAGGACGACCGTGAATTAGGGTTTGATTTTCCCAGAGCTTCACCCATCCCAAAATTTTGATCTTGGTCTCTAAACCTCGATTTTTCAGAGGAGCTTCCAACCATGATCTCAGATTTCATAAATTCCTACGTTTGCACAAGCCCTAATTTTTGGCTTCACTAGAGAGGACCCCAAACTAGGGTTTGATTTTCATGGAGCTTCACCCAACCAAAAAGTTCGATCCAATGCTCTAAACTTTGATTTTTCTGAGGAGCATCTAGCCATGGTCTGAGATTTTTGAAATTCCACTTTTTGTGGAAACCCTAATTTTTAGGTGAAAATATGAAAATGCTCAAAATTGAATTTAGTTTCGATAGAAATATGCACCTTGCTGAGGAGAGTCAATCTATCCTCCTGCCTTTCAAGATCTATTAAGAGAAACCCAAAAAACAAGAATCCATAGATTCCGCAACTGCACAGTGTCTTCTTCTCAGGTTAGCTCTGATACCATGTTAATTTTTTAACATCAATTCAATATGAGCTAGGATCTTAACTGAGAGAATAACATGTACAACATATCAATCACAAGAAGCAATCATAAGAGACAATAGACACACAAAGTTTCCTTGGGGAAAACCGCCAATAACTTCCTCAGAGATAGATAGAGCAATGATACAAAACCCAAGCATAAGAGATAGTCTCCTAGCAGCATCTTCTCCTCCTCCACTAGTGCACCACTCTCCAATGAGTGTATGAGTGAGAAAGTGAATGATCAAATAGAGTGCCTCCCGCACTCTATTTATACTTGACTTGACTTGCCTATTAACCTTTAATAAGTCGGCCTCAACTTAACCACTTAACATAATGCTGACAGGGCCGATCCCCAATAGGGTGGTCTAATAACCCTTTAACCCACATGACTTATATAGGGCTGACCCCATCAAGGTGGTCTAATAACCCATCAAGTATAAGTTACGACACCGAATATAAATGATGACACTTACGTATAGAGGAATAATACCATCTCTATAGGAGTACAATACACATATGTGAAATACATTCCAAAGTTACAAATACATCAACAAGGAGGTTATCCATCGTTGGGGCTACTGTGGGAATAATTGTTGTATCATCCATTTTTCCATTTCAACAATCATAATGTGCCATGTCAAGATTTCATTCCTCATATCACATCAATCAACTATCTTCATGCTTGCCTCATCAATTGTTGCTTGTCATCTTCTTGGGATTTTCTCATTAATGACCTCATTTTGACATCAATGACAACTTCTTATATCAATAATATCCCCCTTTTTCATTGATGGCAACACCTCCTCAAATTTCTCCCACTTCGACATTAATGACAAAGGAATCCTGGGGTTACACGTTTCTTCATTCAGTGTCTGGTTCTCCTTGGCATGAGTGTACTTCTGACATTTTCATTTAATCACCCTATTATATTCTCCCCCAAGTACTTCATGGAGTAATTCAATCCTATCAAATAACTGTTCTCGAAAATTGAGTTGATGAAGAGGGCAGTTCTAGGTGCAATGATGAATATTCTGTTGCTCCCCCTGCGAACATGCTTGTACTATTTCTGAACTCTACTATACTTAACAGAAGGAATTTGATATTCAAACATCACATGCTCCCCCTGAGTCTATGTTGAGTCAACATTTTTGCTTACTTGTCTCTGTCAAAGACTCAAAGCACACTGATCATATTTGTTAACCTTCACCATTCACATAATGCAACATGCTGTAGTCTACTCTCTTAGTTATGTCCACACATTTCATGTATCAGTCAACATTTCTTCAGCCATGTGCAACATTTGAGATGATATTTAATTTTTATGCCCACTTCTGGTCATGTCCACACATCATCTAAACTTCATGAATATGTGTAAGCCTTGATATACAAATCATCCTTCCACAAGCCAACCTTTCATACAAGAGAACCATGCAGAGCTTGATCAATACTTATGCCAACAAGAATCTTTATTGCCTTCATAATATTCTCTATCTGCAAACAAACAATCCTCTTGACCGTCTGAGAGACTTTCTCTTCCTTGGACTGAACTTATCTTCTTTCCAATGAAATTCCAAAACCAACTGATCTTGTGACTTGCCTTTGTTCTCTGTCCTAAACCTTCACGAGAAATTGTCCTCGAGTCTGCCCCTACATACTTTCACAAGTTTGTTGGTACTGTCAATCTGCCTTTATACCAGGTGAACAAACAGTCCTATGACTGTCATGAGATATCCACAAGGATTTAACAATACCTCTACATGAGATCCTAGGAACTGTTCCCTTTAACTGCTTTCACATTCTTTGAATTTTTCTGCAACAATATTCAACTATGAGCTTGTCCTTGTTTGGTATTTTTGTCTTTGTCTTGACTGTTTGCTCAACAAAAAAATTCATGTCTTTTTGTTTGCTCTTTATTGTCCCATCATTCACATTGGCATCTATTAGAGGAGTGTACCATCTTGACTGGTCCCCCTGAGCTTATACTGGTTTATCTTCATTGCTACTATTTGCTGCTTAATTTAAACTGCTATTACAAAACAATATCAAACTAGAGAGGGACTGTCCATAAGACTCCTCTTCAAACATTTATTCTCCAGAATTTCAACAAGCTTGTTAGGCTGCCCAACATATTCATAAATATTTGTTTCAGGAATGCTCCAGACTCTTATACAAATTTGCTCCAGAAATATTCTTCCTCAAATCAAATCATATGACTGCTTCACAAGCTGAGCCATTAAGTCATATCTATCCTCAATTCTGCTTTAATTTTACCAATTTCTTAAGGTTGAAACACGTATACTAGGTTTCTCTAAGATTCAAATATCTTCAACAGGTGTCATGCTATGCCACCATAATCCTTGATATTAAATTTCTATGAAGTAACCATATTTGAATTATATTAAAAATGGAATGGCTTTACCAAAATACATTGTTGAGAAGGGAAAATTCATTCGTGATGTTACCTTTTTATATATCTTCACTCTTTTCAAAGTGACCATTGAATGTTAAGGGTAAAGCAGGTGGTATCATAACTACAAAGAGTCTTAGTGGCCAGGATAATACTCACAAGATTTCCAATATCCTTGCATATATTTCATTTTGGACATCTTCCCTAGCATTTATTGGTAGTTAATTCTTATTATCCAATGTTTACACAAAGTTTAGATTTTGTGTTGAGCCCATCACAAAAGTTTTTTGTAGTTCCTAGGTTGATATTGGGCTTATAAGAAAGGAAAACTCATTGACCAAGAGCTACATTCCTTTAGTGTGAACTTAGATCTGAAAATTTGTAGTATGTTTTAGGCTCTTCCCTGAGTTTTATGCTTTCTTATTCCTATGTATTGACTTTGGTATGGGCTTGCTGATTTTGCAAAAGCAAGCCTCATGGATTGCCTTCATATCTAAAATTTGGTTGTACTCCAATAAAAATATTTCCAAACTATTTTACATATTCAAGCAGGTTCTCCCCATCATAATTAATGTTCCTTGGATGCTTGACCCAGTTATCTTACAAATACTTAGCATAAGGAGTTAGTTGTTGATACTCTCTCACATTCATTTTGTGAGAGATATTAAGATTTGGACTAGTGAACTTTTTATTCGCATCATACTTGAGCCCATAATCAACCGTACCCTTCAGGTACCTCAGATTATGCATTACATCAACCAGGTGAACACCTCTCGGATCCGTTAGGAACTGGCTCAATGTGTTCACCGCAAAGAAAATATCTGGTCTCGTGTTCATTAGGTACATAGAGGACCCAATCATGTGGCGATACATAGTGACATCAACCGACTCAGATGAAGCATCACACAAAATCTTCAGGTTCGATGCCATAGGTGTGGCCATGGCCTTGCAGTCCATCATCCCGAATCTCTTCAGGATCTCTACTGCATACTTCCCTTGTCCAAGGAAGATCCCATCTGCACTCTACCACACCTCCATGCCCAGAAAATAGTGCATCATCCCCAAGTCCTTCATCTCGAACTTGGAAGCAAGCTTCCTCTTTGTGTCAGCAATGAATCTATCCTCACCTGTTACAAACAAGTCATCCACATACAATAGTAGTATCACTGGATTTCCTTCCTCAACCTTGTAGTAAAGGTTGGAGTCTGCTTTACTCTTGGTAAATCCTAAACTGGATAGAAAGCTGTCTATCCTACCATACCACGTCCTAGGAGCTTGCTTCAAGCCATATAAGGCTTTCTTCAACTTGCACACATATGACTCTCTGTCATGTGTCTCAAAACCAAGTGGCTACACCACATACACTTCCCCGTCGACTACACCATTCAAGAAAGATGTATTGACATCCATTTGGTGTATCTTCCATTTCATCACTGCAGCCAGAGCAACTACTGATCTAATGGAAGTGTATCTGGCTATAGGAGCAAAAGTCTCTTCATAATCAATTCCTCTTTCTGGGAGAAGCCACGAGATACAAACTCGCTTTGTATTTCTCCATGCTACCATCTACAACATGCTTGATCTTATATATATACTTGGAAGTCACGACAGACTTCCCTTCTGGTCTAGGACCACATCCCAACCATCATTCTTCATGATCGACGTATCATGGCATTCTTCCATTACTTCATCCCGGATCCTAGGAACTTCAATATATTCAATATCTTCAATAGATAGATTTGTTACTGGAACAAATGTTGTAGTCCTTCTTTTGTAGGTGATGGTATACGATCTTTCCTACAAGACAAGTTAATTTGCATGATTAGAAACATCTCATAGTTTTCAGAACAATTTCTTACACATAAAGAAATATGTCATACAATCATGCAATTGTTTTAGCCAATGCTTCAATATAACATTTATCCATATCCCATAACTTTCCAAATGCCTTCCAATCTCTACCAGAACATTGTTAAGAATGTGCACAACTCCCAACATGTCGGCAAAGAGATTTCACTCTAGATAAGTAGCAATGGAATGTTGTACAATGCCATAGGCCACTGACCCATTACATGCATATTAGTAGTATACTGTTCATTAATGTAATGATTCTAATATGCATAATACACAACCTAAGTCTAGGAACATAAATATATACATTATTGAATAGTATTATTTAAACAATCAAATATACAAGAAATGACAATTCAAATACTTATCTTTGTTTGTTTGTAGGGTGGACTCCCTCTCAATATTTTCTTCCTTGCAGGAGCTACTAGAGTGTGCTCCATCTTGATATTTGCTTGCTGTATTACCTACCCTTGAACTTATATCCATCCTCGATCACTTATGCATACTTACTAGTATCATCATTGTGTTATCCTCGAGGTCTCATGCATACATACATTCATTAGTATAATCACAATAATCTTAAACATGTATAGTCATGATCATTTCAAACACAGATAATAAACATTAGTATTCAAGGTTTTAGGGAATACTTCTTTTACTCATGCATATTCTTATTTGACCAAAGGACTTTTCTGGTTAGTCATATCATCAATCAAGGTAAGAGACATAATATGCATAAACCCTTGATTACTTACATTTCTAACTTCATGAATAATCATTATTAACCATACAATAGTGTAAGATCCTAACACAAGGTAGGATTCTAACTTGATATAGGAAAAACATACCTGCTTATCATATTTGCTAGTTATGTCTAGTAATTCCTTCTTGTTCTCTTCAATGACTTGTGCTGGTAACCTGCATATCTCATAGGTTAAGCATTGTAGAACCAAATTATACATACCTCGTAAGTAGATCTTCTATGTGATCCATGACAATGGATGAATCTTTGTCTTCATGTCACCATGGTCATATGTTCTTGAACTAGAACATGATTTGTCTTTCTTGATGTACCTTTCATGTTAGCGGACAACATCAACCTCATATAACACCACAATGCATTAGTACAATCATAAGTGTCAAAACCCTAATCAATGAATATCTGCATTCATAATTTTATTAAGGTGATACAACAAGTCTAAAGTTAATCAAGATTGTACTAACCTTAATGAATACAAACATACCATAGACTTAATCATGAACACATCTCGAAACATACTTGTCGAGATTGCTTGTAATCTTCTTATGTAAGGCTTTAGCCTCAACTCCCTCTGAAACAAGAACTTTTTCACTTATGCAGGTGACTAATCCATTCTCTTCTAGGATTAACCCAATCCACTTTGATTTGCAGAAACTGGATCTGAAGCTGGATTAGGGTTTGTTAGAGAAACCCTAAAAATTAAAACTTTGAATTTCAAACTTCTGAAACGATAGAAAGATGTGCCTTTCTGAGCTGGTCAAGCTAGTATACTCAGAATTTGAAAACTACAAAGTTTCACCCCTCAAATTGCCTTTTAGATTTTTAGATTCACTCGGGAGGACCCTGAATTAGGGTTTGAGTTTCCTGGAGCTCCACACAACCAAATAGTTTGATCCAAATCTCTAAAATTCGATTTTGCCAAGGGGCTTCCAGCTATAGTCACAGATTTCAAAAATTCCCATTTTTGTAGAAGCCCTAATTTTTCACTTTTTCGATCAAAGTCCCGAACTACGGTTTGATCAAGCCCGACCTTCTACCCAACCAAAAAATTTGATATTGGTCTCTAAATTTCTATTTTGATGAGTATCATTCAGCCGTGGTCTCAAATTACAAAAATACCAACTTTCTCTGAAACCCTAATGCCTGGAGCCATGAATGAAGGTGTTCAAAATCCAATTCTGTTGTGACAGAAATATGCACAGGGTCTGAAACTTTGACCTACGATATCCCTACCTGTCATATTTCCAAACCCATAGGTCTAGCCTCAATTGGATTCTCTAAGATAGATTTATGCCAAGTGTTGCAATGTGACCTGTTTATGGGATAAAATAGGAGAGAGAATTTGTACGATGTTCCACGTGTCACTGGTTCAACTTCGGCCTCTGAAAACCTTACCTGAGAAACTTTAGTCCATTCCCTACTTGTCACATTTTACGAAATTGCATTTGGATCTTCCTAGCCCAAGTTGTGAGCTTTTTTCCTAGGTCACCTATTTATGACTGAGATCTGGAAGAGGCAGAAGCCCCAGATTGTACATATCATAAAACACAAAGTACAACGAATTAGAAGTTGTGCTTCGGGCAGAAGGTACATGGGGATATTATCTTCAACTTGTAAGAGTTTTATATCCTGAAACCTTTCCAAAATGGATTTATAGAGAAAGTTCTACGATGACTTGTTTTTGCTATATCAAGCCCTAGCTTTGCAAGTGCAACAAGTGTCATAAATGCCATACCATGCCTTCTTTCAGGCTAGCTCTGATACCATGCTAGTTTTTCAGAATTTACTTCAATATGATCTAGTATCTTAACTGAGAGAACAACATGTACAACATATCTACAGCATATCAATCATGGACATAATAATGCAAACACACAAGAGACAATAAACACATAGAGTTTCAATAGGGAAAACAATAAAGGTGAAAAACCCCACAACTTGCTCAGAGATAGATAGAGCAATGATACAAGCCAAGCATAAGATATTGTCTTCTCCTAGCAGTAGCTTCTCCTCCTCCACAAGTGTGCCACTCTCCAATGAGAGTATGAGTGAGAAAGTGGATGATCAAATAGAGTGCCTCCCACACTCTATTTATACTTGACTTGAATTGCCTAATAACCTTTACTAGGTCAGCCTTAACTTAACCACTTAACATAATGCTGACAGGGCCAATCCCCAATAGGGTGGTCTAATAACCCTTTAACCCACATGACTTATACAGTGCTGACCCCATCAAGGTGGTCTAATAACCCATCAAGTATAAGTTACGACACTTACAATATAAATGATGACACTTCCGTATAGAGGAATAATAACATCTCTATAGGAATACAATATACATATAGGAAATATATTCCTAAGTTACAAATACATCAACAACAACTAAGGTTGTTTTTATGAACAAAAAATACAATATTTTCAATATATTTACAAAATATTGTTTTTCTTATTATCTATATTGCTTAAGTAGCTATTTGGATTCCAACAGAGTAAGTGAATTTTTTTATCTCTTATATCATGGTTTCAGACACAGAATTGGGGGCACAAAGGGAGTAGGTAACATATGGAGTAAATAGAGTTAGGACATAGACAATTTCTTGATGTTTTTCTCCTCTACTCTCTACATTTAAAAATAACTATTGGTGCCTGTAACTGCTACTTGAATTTGAGATTCATCTCTATATTACTATCATCCTTGTGTACTTAATCCAAATCTTCACAATTCATAAGTTATTTGAAAAAAATTATCTTGGATTTTCAATAGGGACTTATGAGAGGTCTCATAAACCTCCTGCACATTTCTCTAGGTTGTGCTTGGAAGAAAACTACCATTGGAGAGAGCTTGAGCAACATGCCCTTTATAAGAGTTGTTATGATCAACAAGATTATTCCATGATTGTGTGTTTCTTTCTTTCACTGTGGAATTATCCATTTCATATGAAGAAGTGCTCTCCTTTTCCATATTTTGTGAGCTAGTACTCTTGTACTTTGTTGTTCCAGTTTCAATTGAATTTACATCAGTCCAATCCCAACTTCTCTCATCATCTGGAACTTTCACCTAAAATGGGAGCAAAGATAAAGAAAAAACACCATCAGATACATTACATAACCCAAAAAATAGACAATAGCATAGTTATAAACTTATATACCTTAAAAAAAATGGGAAAAAATGACAAGTTATCTCACTTTGCTCTAAAATATTTCATTGTTTAATTTACTTGGTGAGGAAAACTAACTCCACTCATTAGTGTTCCATGTTAGAAATGCAACCTTCTTCATTTCACGTCATGAGTTGTTTTTGGTTGAAATACATTGTCATACATAACTTATGAAATATGGTTATGTTACATGCATATAAGACTCCTAAGTCTCACAATGAAAGAAACTCTAAGCAGTCAGAATGACAACCTTAGAGAATCAGTTGAGTAGATAGCTCTTAAAGATAATTATTTGAAGCAGCTTCAGGTTGTTTCTTTGCAATTTACAAAAGATAGTTATTGTTCCATTGATATAGATGAAAAGCTTGAGGCCAAACTTTCTATCTCGTAGGATAGATTTTTCTTTGTCCTTCCTGTGGAGAGTGTTGATGAAATGATGGTCATAGAAAATTTCCTTAAATACATATCTGAACTTGAGGAGAATGCACATATATTTTTAGCTAAAACTGAATTGCTTGAGTTGAACTTCAAAGACATGTTTTCACAGAATGCTGCATTAATGTCAGAACTGCAGTGGAAAGAGGAAATTTCAAAAGGTTTGCAATTTGATTTGAGTTTATTGCAAGAGTCTACATCCAGAGCAAAGGACCAAAAAGATGAAGTTCATGAGGCATCTGCAGCTTTAAAATTGGTTCAAGAATATCTATCGGAAAAAAATAATGAGCTCGACACTGTTATGTCTCATAATATAAGGCTAGAGATAGAGATAATGGAGAAAGTAAGCGAAGTGACCAGTCTAAACGTACAACTTACAAAACTAAAGGAGACTCTGGAGTTTGTCTCAAATGAAAACTCTCAGCTTGCAACTAATATTGAAGACCTATTACCAAAGAGAAATTCTTCAGAAGAGGAAATGGAAGAGAAACATATAGTCACATTGAAGGATTAGTGGAAGATCTCCTTGAAATGGGTTCTCTGGTAGATCACCAGATGATCAATTCAATTGAAAGCATGAAATGTGAATTGAACAATGTTATTCGAGAGAGGGACTGTCTTAATGCAGAAGTACTTTCCTTGAATGAACAGTTGGAAATGACCCAAGAATTTTGTAGATGTATGGGAATCTATTGCTGTGGAAGCACGTCAAGTATATTTTTGCTCTTGTTTCCTACCTTTGGTACCCTTTTTGTTTGCTTCCGTGCCCTTATAAAATACTTTTACCATGGGCAGGTTGCAGAGACAAGGAAAAATTATGTAGAAGAGAAAGAATAAGAGCATACAGTAAATGCATTAGAGAGCCATGTAGGAAAATACAACTGCAAGTGTCTTCAAATTGCATTGATTATTGCTCATTCTAATTATTGCTTTCTACATAAGGTGGACATTGTGAAACAGGAGGATAAAAGGGAACGTCTGATGAGGGAGGATTTGGAATTGGAGATGCAAGCCCTAAGACATCCGATGTCAGCAATGTAGAGTGCACAAACCTCTATGAATATCCAAAGCTCAAGTGAGTCCATGGAGAGCGCCAATGAAAACCCAAGGTGCAAATTCCTATACAATTGAGATTTATGTATACTTGTTTTTTTATGTATGGCCATGTTGTTTATTAGTCATGATTGTTCCCTATTCATGGTTATGGTAGGTAGAAAGCTTGATTTGTGAGAGGCACACAAACCTATTAAAGTTCTAGAGAAAGAAATTGAAGAAAAAGATGTGGAGGTACCTAACTATTGAAATGGAAACTATCTTAGAAACCTTAATTCACTGATACAAGCCCTTACCTCCATCTCCCTTATCATGTAGATTAAGAAGTGAAAATCCCATATTACGGAATTGGTTATGAATGCAGAAACACATGCAAGTGAGTACCAACAAAAGGTATGGAGAACAATTTGATTGTTTAAAATTTTAATGCATTCTTGCACAGTCAGCAGTTCTTGATTCCTCCATGATGAAAGCATAAATATGATTGGTTGTGGATCTAACCTATTTTTCCCAAGTGTATAAATAGTATCAAGCATTGGAAGCCATGGAAAATCAAGAGAAGGCTGAGCAAACAAACTCGAGTGCTATGGCTTCATATATAAATAAGACATGGGTAAATACTACTGCTAAGTCTAGAGGTTCAGGGTCACCTTTCAAATGTATTGGGTTAGGTTTATCCCAACAGATAAATTTAGAGAGCGATGAGGAGCTGCATCCTTCCAAGCGATGTATAGAAGAACTTGAAGGTCTTCTTGCAGCTAGACAAAGGGAGGTACATGGTTTCTCTTTCCAATGATACCTTGGAATTGCAGAACAATATTTTGAAAATCTAGTCGCAGGTTGTGCAGATGAGGGCAGCGGTAAGTCCTAACTAATAGTAATTACCAAACCAAAGGAAAGCTGTAATTAGCTTTTCTGAAAAAACAACCAATAGTCAACATTCAATATCTGGATGTACCAAGAGAATCTCCAAAATTCACACTGAAAAAATCAAGCCCCATATAACTAGCTTCTTCGGAATAAAAGTCCAATTGCACCAGAGAATGACTGAATTGCCAGCATACCCATCCATACCATATTTCACAATCCTTGCTTCCATACCATTCAAATAGATCTATGAAGAGATTACAATCAATTAGAGGATAGCACATGCTTTTTAAAATTGTCATCAAGAAAGCTAAAACTCAGAGCCTCTGCTAAGGAATGCTACAGTTCATTACATACTCCCCACAAATTAGGAGATTGGCTAGATCAGGGTTACAAGCCATGTTTGCATGACTGGTTGTTTAAGAATTTAGCCTTCTAAGGACATGGAAAACCTTAGCATCTTTGAATTCAATGATCAATTGGAGAATTCTCCATATTATATTTCTTAACAAGCCCATTCTTAGGAACTTTCTTGGTGACTAGATAATTGATGATTATCATAAAATATCCCACCACAATTATCAACCTTATGTTTATTTGAAAGGATAGAGTCAAAACTTGCCATAAGGCCAAAGCTTCCACATGATTATTTGACACTTCCCCCAGTCCCCATGATAAGTTTTACTTCTGATTTCCTCTGGGGTCAAAGAACACCCCCTTGCTCCAGCCAACCCTGGGTTATTCTTAGAAGCACTGCCAAAAAACAAAACATGATTTCTTTGATTATGAATCCAATCCTTCAACTTTGAAGGATTTATCCTCAGGGTCCAATTTACCTCTTCCTTTGCACATAGTTTAGGTCTTTTGATGCTAAGATCTGAGTGGTCTAGTAAATTCTGGATCGATAATTCTACTTCTATATCTAAACTTTCACTTCTTTCATTGGTACTTCCTTTAAGCTTCATAGTTTCCTACATCAAGGCCCATGCTTATCCAACAACTTGACTAGGAGAACTCTTTCAATTTTTTAAAATTAAAGAATTTCTAGCTAGCCAGATCTTCCATATGATGAAGTATGACAAATACTCCCATTCCTTCTTCAAAAAGGGTTTGTTGACAAACTTTTTGTAGTACTTCTGATGCCAAAAAAAATGTCTTCTCTCCAATTTCTTGGAATTACTAGATTTCTACAACCTACTTCCAACCTTAATCTCCAAAATTCAATAGAAAAATCACAACTAAGAAACAAATGTTTCCCACTTTCTTTAGCATGTCTACACAACGGGAATTGAGAAGGTCCTTGTATCCCTCTTCCATATTGTGTTCCAAATCACATTTTTAGAGAAAGAGACACTAGTAATACTCTGCTGAGCATATTCTTTATTTACTGAATAATTACCACATTTTTTTCCCCATATCCTAGAATTGAAGCTCAAGGAAGATGGGTGATAAAACTAGCTTTTGATGTGGACATGCATTACCAGATACTTGGTTTCTCCAGAAGCTCAGATAGACCTTCAAATTTCATTGTCTTAGTCAACAAAGTCTACATGGAGGACTTGATAGTGCAATAGGAAGCCAAGGTATATGAAGAGGATGGGATTGAGGTGGCCTTTTGTACCCTCACGAAGGGCTTGAGGTGGTCTCAAGATAGTTCTATGCTTTTCTCCAACAAGTTCTGGATTATTTTCATGCAAAATATTGAATACTCTATCAAGCAGCTGGATCAACACAATAGAAATCAGTTGAGATACAAAATACTAGTTCATAAAATCGATTTGCTGCAATAGCACACTCACGATACAAATAATATTTGCATATATTTTTCAAAATCATAATTCTAAACAACAACTAGTAACACACAAAACAATATAGTGGACCAGGAAGAACATTGTAGAAAATTGAAATCATAATGAAGATAAAGAATATTTAAGTGTATTATGTATAATTGATATCCCTAAATCATCATATAGATATCTAAGACTAAGGTTCACATGGTAAAATATTGATTTGGATTGTGCACTTGTCACCTTTATTGGCTTTAACACTACACATTTACGAGCTTGGATCGCAGCCCTGATATCATGCATTGGCATTAGTGGCCAAGAGAACTCATCGTAAGGCTAACATAGCCAATGGCCACCCTACAACCCGAGCTTGAAGTTACTGAAAATTCTCATTATCTGAATGCAAACAGAGCAAACACTTTTAATCACAAATGCCACTGAAGGTATACTAGAATTAGTTCCCAAAGTGTATCTTGAGGTAATGAGAAGCCCTCTAATGAAAATCTCAACAATATTTCCTACTGATTATTGGAACACATCAACCGAAAAAGGCCATTATAATGCTTACAGAGAAAAATGGTTATTGGAATCCATCAATTGAAAAATGCCATCATAATGCTTATAGAGAAAAATGGTTATTGGAATGCATCAACCGAAAGGGATCAATGGTTTTCCCAATAGATGGATTCATGGCTATGTATATTGCTGAAAACAAATTAAATTACTGTCAGTTCAATAAGAAGAAAAGGAATGTTGATTTTTCCCAACGAACGTCGAAAAGTTTCTCACATACAACTGTTTCCCTAACTTTTGTTTTTGTTGTAATCCATGGATATGGATCTTGATCAGTTTGTTGGAGTTGTATAAATTGCCCAACTAGCAATTCTACCAAAATTTTAAGTAGGTGATCCTGGATACCTAGGATTCTCATGTTGCTTTTGGACATGGTTCATGTTTCAAGATTGGTATAGCAGTATGTTACTGAAGAAGATGAGAACAATGCAAAACTGTCTCAACTCTTAAAGCCTATAGGATAAATGTTAGGAACCTATGTCAACCCTTCTCTTTACTATGTTAGTATATTGTTGTTGGACGCATATGCTTTGTAAGTCGTCCCGTAGTATTTGTTGATCCGTAGTTTATATTAGCCCATAGTATTGACCAATAGTATTGGACGCATATGCTTTGTAAGTCGTCCTGTAGTATTATATGTCCCATGGTTTTGACTCATAGTATTGGGCATAGACTTAGTATATAAGTGTGTGTTGAGGTCATTAAAGGCACCGTGAAGTTAATTGTATTAAGCTTGCTCAAAGGAGGTTGCCCCCTCGAAGTGGCCCATGATCAATATAAAAGCGATTTTGTTCTATTATTTATGATATCTCATGTATTTGCATTAATTAATTATTGCAGGTACGTCACATCTGGTATCAGAGCACTTTCCTTGGCACAAGTGGGAATTTTTTTTTCTTTTTTTGGGCGGCGCCTTTCAGATCAATTTCTGAAACTTTATGCACAAAATCAGAAGAAACTGATTGCATATCTGAATTCCTCTTTCAAAAATACGCAGTTTCAAAAAAAAATCATCTCATTTGGAGTTCTAAAAGTGGAGATATCGCGGATTTAAAATCAGCAATTTTTCAGAATTTCGGTGACGGCCGCGGAAATTGCAGCGAGAAAATCTTTTGACCGAGTGCCCAGATTTCTATTCCGCTTTCATGGGTAGAAGCAGAGTGGTTGTTCCAGTTCCGGAAACATGCTATAATAGCAATTCTGAGCAATATAGATCCAGTTTTTGAACATTGGTTGGAATTTCTGCCCAAATTTTTTCTGTTGCAGGTTCGGATTTGGGAATCATATCTATCCGCTTAACTGTGGGAAGTACTTGGGCATAAGACCTAAAACTCATTGTGAGGAGTACCACAGGAACCCCGAAGAAGCTGGCCCATTGAGAGGACCTGCCAGCGAAAAGGGCAACGACCCCTACCTGATTGACTAGTTCCCACCCGTGAGGTAAACCAAGAGTTGTCGTTTGTGGCAAAGCGGTTATCAGTTTTACCTGAGCCGTGGAGTGAGGGGTATTGCCCCAATACGCAAGCCGTCAGACAGCATTGGTGGCCGAGTGAAACCCCTGAACTGTTAGGAAGCCGCACATACCTGGGGTCCATATCTACTTTCAGCTGAACTATTGTTGATCACTGCTGCGCCGTTTCAGATCCATTTGCAAGCCGTTCCAGATTCATCCTTTTTCAATCCATTCAGCGTTGTTCCAGATCCCTTTCAAGCCGTAGCCGCTCCAGTCTGGAAAAAAAACAACAACAACAACAAAAACAACAACCTGGTTATGGTTGTCACCCGTGTAGGAGCACACACCATGGAGGAAGCACTTGCAGCCATCCAAACCAAACTCCAAGATCTGGATGAAAAATTTCTCAGCCTCCGTCTTCAGCATTCAGCCATGAACAATACCAGACAGCCAGAATCTTTTGCAACCACCAGGTTCTCTGCTTCTAGCAATTTTCGTGGGTCGAAGCTTGATTTTCCTCGCTTCAATGGTACTGATCCGACTGGATGGATATACCGAGCAGAACAATATTTCAGTCTGCATAATACTTTTGATGTTCAGAAATTTCCATTTGCATCCTTTCATTTGGAATAGGAAGCCCTTCAATGGTACCGTTGGTACATCAAAGCTCATCCCGAGCCAAACTGGACAGATTTTTGCCAACTCATTTTGCCACGATTTGGTCCTAGTGCTTTTGACGACTTCACAGGAGCACTCACTAAACTTCACCAAACTGGCACAGTGAGAGAGTATCAGATGGAATTTGAGAAACTAGCCAATCACACAGAAGGATTGTCTGATGAATTCTACAGGAGTTGTTTTATCAGTGGTCTCAAGGATGAAATCCGCTCAGAGGTCAAAATGTTTTGTCCCAACACAATGATGGAAGTCCTAGGGTTGACTAAGTTGGCTGAGGACAAGATCGCAGCTCAACAACGCTCCAAACCCACCTTTGTTCCCTTCGGAAATATGGGTTCCCAACGACCTCCCATCACGCCTGCTCCTCAACCAACTCCTATCAAGCATTTGTCTGAAATAGAAATGCAGGCACGCCGAGAAAAAGGGCTTTGCTATAATTGTGATGAGAAATTCAATCGGGGACATAGATGTGTTCAACAAAAGATTTATCTCTTGGATGTGGATTCTCCGCCTGCCTTAGAACTTGGTGAAGAAGCTACAGATACAGTAGATGATCCGGTCGACATGCAACACCCGCCTGTTGACACCCCATCTCAGGGCGACCCACCCGAGATCTCTCTCCATGCTGTAACCAGCGTCACCACCCTACAAACAATGCGGGTCGGGGGATACTTCAAGAAGCTCCCTCTTACCATACTCATTGATTCTGGTAGCACTCATAACTTCATTGACCCTCAAATTGCCAAACAGGCTTATTGTTTTGTCCATCCTTGCTCCAACTTTGAAGTCATGGTTGCCAATGGGGGCACCTTACCTTGCAAGGGGAAGTGTCACAATGTGTGTATCTCTATGGAAGATTATAACCTACGCTCCGACATGTTTTCCTTGTCCTTAGGTGGATGTGATGTGGTTTTGGGCGTTCAATGGTTACGTACACTTGGCCCCATCTTATGGGATTTTGCTGAACTTTGGATGCAGTTTAAAGTCAATGGGGCACAACAGAAATTTAGGGGCTTACAACCAGGGTCTCTCTGCATCATCAGTTCACATCGCCTGGAAAAAATCCTTAAGAAGAATTCACATGGTGTCATCGCTCAGCTCAATTCCATTCAGATGCACCCATCAACAGTCTCCACTACTTCCTTGGATAGATATGCAGGTATCCTTGCTGAACCAATGAGCTTGCTGCCTTCAAGAGACCTTTCCGGTAAGAATGTAGCCACATCTACCTCTCAGCAGGAAATGATGGATATTTTGCATGCAGTACAGAAGTGGCATCCATACCTATTAGGCATTTATTTCTGCATTAAGACTGATCTCTCGAGTCTAGAAAATTTTCTGGAACAATGGGTCTCCTCCCCAACACACCTGCAATGGGTTATCCAACTCATGGGTTATCCCTATGTGATCACTTACAAGAAGGGTAAGGACAATATGGTGGAAGATGCTCCTTTTCGCACAATTGATGACCCAATTTCTCTTACAACTCTTTCTCTGCTTGTTCCAAATTGGTTGGAATATGTTCAACAGGGCTATCTCTTCTATGAACTCCATGCTTCTTCATCAACATGGCACTCTGGGTTCTACAAAATGTATGACCAGGAACAATGTAACTTCTTTTGGCCGGGACTAAAAATGACAATTCAACAGATGGTGGCTAACGATGATACTTTCCAAGTCAACAAGGGGGAACCGACACTCCTTTCGGGATTGATCAAACCCTTTCCCATCCCTACTCAGCTTTGGCCAACTAATTCTATGGATTTCCTAGCAGCACTCTGGTGGTACAATACCACATCTCAAAGGACACCATATGAAGCAGTCTATGGACAAACACCGCCAGTTCTTCTTCCATACACCCTTAGCAGCTCCCCAGTTCAGGAAATTGACTCGGTTCTTCGAAACCGCGATCAGCTTCTTCTCATTCTGCAGGACAATCTTCACATGGCCAGAATTTGCCTGAAACAACAAGCCGATCAACACCGTTCTGAGAGCATTTTCCACGCAGCTGACAGGGTTCTTATTCATCTACAGCCTTCCAAGCATTCCTCCTTGACACTCCAAAGGCGTCAATGGCCCGAAATGCAAATCGAGGATGCTACCGAGGAACCACTCCTTCAGATTCTGCAGCAATTTCTCCAACCACAGCTTTGAGGACAAAGCTTTTTCTAAGGGAGAGGGGATGTTAGGAACCTATGTCAACCCTTCTCTTTACTATGTTAGTATATTGTTGTTGGACGCATATGCTTTGTAAGTTGTCCCGTAGTATTTGTTGATCCGTAGTTTATATTAGCCCATAGTATTGACCCATAGTATTGGACGCATATGCTTTGTAAGTCGTCTTGTAGTATTATATGTCCCATGGTTTTGACTCATAGTATTGGGCATAGACTTAGTATATAAGTGTGTGTTGAGGTCATTGAAGGCACCGTGAAATTAATTGTATTGAGCTTGCTCAAAGGAGGTTGCCCCCTCGAAGTGGCCCGTGATCAATATAAAAGTGATTCTGTTCTATTATTTCTGATATCTCATGTATTTGCATTAATTAATTATTGCAGGTACATCACAATAAGAGTGTTATTTCATGAGAACACACCGTTGGAATGTGAATGAAAGGAGAGATTTATATTGGAATATGATATTTTTTCATAGGACATGAATAAATGATACACTTAATGTCTTGTCGAGAAGAAAATATTTAATGGAATAAGTGACAAACATGTGGAAGATATTGCTCCCCATTGATACATTTTGAAATGACTGGGAAGACATTACTTCCCAGGGATACATTCCGAACATCTTTTCAAGAACCAAATCCTGTTTTTCTTGAAATGTTATTAGCCTTGGATCAAATATTGGTCTCCAAGAAAGATGTTTTCCTCAAAGGAGTGATGCTTGATTGGGAATGTACAACTAAGTTGTGAATGCTATGATGAATACCAAGTATAACTAATAATAATGAAGAATAGGCTCTTGAATTGTGTGGTTGTCTTGTGTTACTTGTGTGGCAGGTTAAAAAATTACATCAGGAGAATAGGCTTGACATCATGATAGACAAGGATATTAAACCCAATTATGACAGAGTTGAACTTAAGGAGATGGTGCAAGTAGCGTTTTTATGCACTCAGTTTAACCCTGGTCACCGCCCAAAGATGTATGAAGTGGTTAGGATGTTGGAAGGTGATGGATTGGTAGAAAGGTGGGAATCTTCACAGAAAGTTGAAACTCCTAAACACAAGGGCCTGAAAGTTATATCCAAGAGGTATTTCAACTTTATCGATGAAGATTCATCATTGGTTTTGAAAACAATCGAACTATTAGGTCCCAGGTGACTTGTGTTAAAATTTGATATCTTGTGTTTCGAATTGTGCTCCTATGGCATGATGGAGGCTTGTGTATCATGGAGCATCTTGAATTAACCCCCAGGTAGGGTTGGTTGTTGTAGCTTTCCTGCAGTTTCACTGTGAGGCACACTATGATGGCATTACTATTTTGGGTGTTTTCTTGTAAAATTATTATAGTATACGCTTTGATCTCAACTCCAGGTTACATTTCCAACATGGTTTTCTGGTTTTTCACATCTATAGCAATTGAGGCATTTGAAAAATATGTGGAATAGAGACCTTTGGTAAATTTATAATTTGATAAATTTTGCTATATCTGATAAGTGATAATCTATATTCTAATGTGACTGTTAAATGTGAATTTCCAGTATTGAATTTTCAGGTATCTTATTTTGTAGTTTAAGATGGTACTTTTCATTCTTATTTTTTCATTTGTTCTTTCACATTCAAGCTACCTTCCGGACAGATGAAATTCGGCGTAATCCTCATACTCCACAAGATGAGATGCGAGTAGGAATGATATATTTTCATGGAACAATTTGGAAGGGTGTCCGTAAGTTTTTGCGCTGTATTGATACTACCCTGAAGTCGATTGGGATCAATGAAAGAGTTCCATATAATGCACCTCTTATACAGTTTTCTTCATGTATGGGAGGTGATCGAGATGGTTAGTATATATTTTGAAGACCATCATGATATTAGGTGTAATCATCTGTGCTTACTTTCGTAAGAAACTTTGGTTGGTACCTATTTTGTTCTAATTACCTATTTGAAAATTTTATAGGCTTAGGCTTTTGTTCTGGGAAAATTTTGCTACTATTGTGCTTTATGCTCCATCTCAAGCAAGGGAAGTAGCAATGTGTGTAGTGTAGCCAACATGTGGGGACTAGGAAGAGGAGGAATACATGCTTTGTATGCTCTTCTATTTTCAATTCATCCTATTTCATATTTGCAGTGGGCTGCCTATAATTTTCTTTCAACTGATCTTTTCATCCATTTGGAATAAAAAAATAAGTTCCTAGCTCCTGATCAAAAGAAAAAATTGCGCAAAATGGAGAGGCTGATCAAACTACATACATTGATTCATCTTCAGAAGAACCATATTTTGTTAGGTATCAGCTTCATTGTGTTCTTCAAACACTACCATTGGAGCTATTTGAAATCCATTTAACTACAAATAATAAGGTAATGCAATCCTGTTGTGCATTAACTGAAAATTTTACTACAACAAAAAAAATCGTTCAAGTTGGGTTTCAGAAGTTACTTTTGATATGCAGTAGGTTTTTCATTTATGTCTCTCATGTGTATTATCGTGTACATTTGTAGGTTCGGTATCTATTAGCATGGTCATTATTTTTTACTCGTCTTCAAGGAATGTCTTCTCTATCAGCAGTAAGGGAACGAATGGTACAATATGTACAAGATTTTGGCAATCCTTCAACATTGTTGGATTTCCTGTTTCAGCATATACCATTAAAGCAAAGCTCATCACATGGTATAAAGAAGAAAGGTAGTGCAGTTGTAATTGAAGCAACCAATGCTGCAGCTGCTGCAAGACAATCATCTGCGACAAACTCATTATCTTTTGTTGTGGAGGCGTTATGGCCTATAAGGATAGAGGAAATGGCTACACTTGCTGGTACATTTTATGGACTAATGCTTTGTGTTCTACCAACATATGTTCGTAATTGGTTCACAAGTTTATGGGGTCAATATGTAGCATTTTATATCGAGGCATTCACCACAACATGTTACAGGCCTCAACTTCTTGCTGATAATTTCTCTCAGGTATTGTGATTTATTTAATGTTTTGCAAACACACATTTTTTTAATCGAAAAATAGATTTCATTAATTTCAAAAAGATTTTACATATACTACAATGAAAAACAACAATTAAATTACATATATTTCATGATGAACCTTATAGAAAAACATCAAATTATGCCATTAACAATACTTATCAAATTTGGTGATTTCTATAGTTGGATTTATGTGAAACATCCAACAACTTTTTCTTAGACAATCACTACAAGTGGTCCATGCATGTAGGATGGAAATAAAAAGTGGTTACTTTAAATGGAAATAATGATATCTTCAATTCATAGTTGGAGAGAGAAAGTAGTAACCCTAAATGAAAATAGGATATCTTGGAGATAGGAAGTGATATATCCAATGAAAACGACATATATTGGCATTAAAAGCACACTTGTGGCCATCTTGTGTAGACATTTACTTTTGGAAATTGTTTATGGTACTTTAAAGCTTTCAATGTAATAATCCTTACCTGATAGTTTCTCTTCCTTGTGGAAATGTGTTGTTTTTTTCCCTTTTATGTTATGACTTTTTATTGACTAAAGAGTGCTTATTTTAGAAAACAGAGGATGACTTCTGGTTTGGATTGTATAGCATTGGTTTATTTTAACATAAACCTTTAGGCGTGTAAAATTGAAAGAAATGAAAATTATGTTATATATGTTGTATTGCAGTCACTCGAAGTGTTTCATAGTTTGGACCTTCCTTATACGGTGATGATAAAACTTATTGTTTCATTGTTAAAGGACTTGAAGGACTAGTACAAGGTAAGCCATTATGGATCTATAGTAACTTGGTAATCATTATTTTGTATGCTTGAATAATGAAAAATTTGTTTAAATATCATCATTGTCAAGTAGTAACAAATTCTTAAAGGGTGCTATCTCAATGGTAGAGCACTTGCCTAATATTTATAGGCAGGAGATTGGTGGTTAGATTCCTCTGTACCCTATCATAAATTATTGACTAAGAAAACGAATAAATTTGCATATATACGACTATTAGTATCTAACTTCCGGTATCTTATAGTGCGACTAACGTTTAATAACATTTATCTTAGTCATTAATATGTTATCATTTAGTAGTTTATTTAGTCGTATATTTGGTCATTAATTGTTGAAATCAATGACTATCAATGACTAAATCAATGACTAATAAGTCAACCAATTAATGACTAGTGAAATATGACTAGCTATAAGATAGTGGAAATCGGATACTATTAGTCACCGACTCAAAAATTGTCGTTTATAGTCGAATTTTAGTAATTTTTTTAGTCATTAATTCATCATTTGGTACTAGTTCCTGAATTTAAAGGGAGTAACCATGGAATATGATGATGGACATGTTGTAGGCCATTGAGAGAGTTATGAAGATGATTCTAATTAAACTTGTTTGTTAGCCTACCCTTTTATTCCCTAGTTCAACTAATTCCAATGTATATTTTGTGCATAGATGATGGTGTGTTGTATTGAATAACTAGATTGATTTAGTCTGAAATCATCCTTACCTAGATACATTGGTTGTTCTTCAATAGGAGTCCCTCTTCTGACATCTGATATTTCGACATCTGATATGAGGCCAATTAATCCCTACTAGGCAGGGAGGATATTTCCACGTGCATGTGTTCAATTCATTTATGAAGAGGCAATAAGGAAACTCGATTTGATCGGGAGGCATATAAAATGGAAAATTTAGATCAGTGATGAAAATACAATGATGTAAGATCTAAATCAAGAGTGGGATCACTATGGTTTGGAAATTTAATCTTAGATGCTTCTATTTTTCTTCTTTGTTACTCTTGTTTTTATGCCAAGTATTCACAAAACTTGAAACATGTTCAAGTTATTGATTCTCCATGTGGCTGAGTGGCTTTTTTTAATATTTCGATGTGTTTTATAAGTTTAAATGCACAATGGAATAAGGTTATCTAAGGGTAGTACACCATGCCAACCATCCAATTAAATAAAACAATAATCTTTTTTAAGGAATGAACACAAACTTGCAATACATATCATTTTCCATGTGCACATGCTAAGCAACGTAAATACATGCATGAATGTAATTAGATCTCACCAAGATATTAATATGTAAACTAACATAAATTATTCAGATCTACCACAACCATATAATGAATATCAAATTCATATTTGCAAAGTAACTTAGTCAATACAAATTAAAAGATCTATAAGCTACCATATTCCACCACATTGACAAGCTAGAAATTAGATCTTCATACTACCATCTATAGCCATATTAAGATAGATAAAACCATATATGTTGGATTCCATATACATCCATATAGATGATAATAAAATTAGGTCTCATGGCTTTAACCTATAGTCTTACAAACCATACGAAAAAACTAGATCTACGAGTCCGTGTAAATCAAAGTACTGCAAATAAGCACATAATGAAATAATCACCACAGACTACCAACCATAGCCAAATCAACATGGAAAAAATTGAGTACGAAAAATATCATCTATAACCATATAAAATCATATATCAACGCTGTCACCTACATCCATATAGATCATAAGTAAATCATATCCATAAGCACATATAATTCCAAGGATGAAGCAAATGCACATATAATAAAATACTTATTTGATTAAGGGGCAACTAGCTTCAACTGGACAACTTTCCAGCGAGCCATAGACACAATCAAGTCAAGCCATAATTGAACAGGTCACCTTGAGGTTGAGTCCATGGATCCATAAGCAGAGGTACTCGCAATCAATGAACATGATGTGTTCTTTCTCAACAGTGCCACACAAAAATGATTATATATCAGCCATACATAAATATTTATCAATGAGCCAAAAGGTATTCCTTACTAGAAGTGTAGCTTAGGACATAATGGAACAGGTCTCACAACCCATAAATGCCAAGTAACATCTAAACAATAAGATTCGGCTATGCCCTTCTCAAGAACCATGCCACAAAAAAATGACCAGATATTAGTCGTATTGAAACCATTTTCAGTGAAATAAAAGGTTTTCCTTACTATAAACGTTGATTCAAAAGAAATGGAATAGGTCTCACAACCCAAAAATGCTAAAAAATGGTCGAAACAGACCCTATCTTTGCTCCATTTCCACACTGTCAGAAACCACAACTACACCTTTATCCATCTAAACTTTCCCTTCCATCTACACCACCTAGTTCAACGGGATTCCCTTCACCACACAGGTCCCTCAGGACATCACCATCCACCATCAAATTTCATGTGAAAATATTTAGACAGGGACAAGCAATGGGACAAGGACTCCTATTTTGTTCTACACATTCAATATTCAATCCCCATTACAAGCTCTTCATAACTCATTACCAGGCCTTTACTATTCATTCCTTGGTGAGTTGTGATTATCCGAGCTCATGAAGGCCTTTCGGATATCACCACCCTCACCCAAGACTTCAATATTTAAGGATACAATGATTCTCCTCCACAAGAGCATGCACCTTCAATCCAGTATCCAAGAGAAATCTTGTGAGAGAACCCATTTGAATTCATATAGAGCAATTTGAATCCAATCCAAGAGTCTAACTCCAACTCACTATGGAGGTTACCCAAACCACAAGATGTTAACTCCAAGCCAAATATGCCAACTAGAATTAGTGAGAGGAGGTTACAAAACATGAGGGGAGTTACACAACGTTTGAGGTGTCAAGGATAAAAATAGATAGTGAGGGTGCAATTGTGCAAGTGGGGGTTACAAAACAAAGTGTAACCTCCAAAAGGAGTTACAAAACCACCAAAGGGACACATTTAACAAGTGGAATCCATCCAAGCACTAAGGAAGGCCCACTAAATCATGTATTGGGCTCAATAATACCAACATTGGATAAAATAACAAAAATAGGAAACAAAGAGTGTTGTTCGGGAGAGCCACAACTCCTAGTCTCAAACCCCCTCATATGTAGAATCCATGCCCCCCTAAACAACATTAATTGTCCAAGTTGAAATAGTTATTTAATTAATAAAATAATAATAATCTCCATAGTCCATAGTCCACACACCTAGTTCCACATTAAAACAAAAATAATAATCACAACATATGTCCACATGCTTAAAACAAGGGGTATTACATTAAATGATTTGATGAGATTTGAATTAATGATAGTCATGATGATCATAATCATGTTCGAAGACACATTAGTTATGTATTGTCTTAATGATAACATAGGATTTAGAGAGAGATGTTTTGCATTTTAATAATTTATTTATGAATCATGCATGATGAAAACTTTATATCATTATTCACATTATATAAATATAATAATATTTTATTTATGAACATAAGTGATAAACATTTATTATGAATGAATTAATAAGTATAATAATACTATATTTAATAGATAAGTTAAACGCTTATCATGAATGTACTTTTTATTATTATTCAACAGAAATCACATTTTCTATGGAGAAAAAAAGTATAATAATATTTGACTTATGAGTAGAATATAAAATTTTTAAAGTAAAAAACCTTTTTCTTTGTGTAAACTAAGTGTAAAAGTTTTTTAATGTAAAATTACATCTCAATATCTCCATTTGACCACATTAAACCTAGATCAAGTATGGATCTATGATGATTTTATTATAATGATTCCTTCTTTAATTATTTTTTATTTTTATTTTTAATGAGGTTATTTATTTATTTATTTTGTTAATATTAAAAAAATCAAACTAGTGAGTACACGTATCTCATCCTAGTGCAATGTAATGTAAACCTATTGGTATAACAAACAAAAGTATTAATGATATTCAAACATTATTATTTTCAAGCATTATTATTATTATTATTATTACATTTTCACAGTTTTCTAAAATATTATATTAAAAGTTATAATCTCTTTCATATCAAGTTCTATAAATTAATATGATATACAACTTCATACGGAACGCTTGTTTCTTAGCATATTGGTGAGGAAAACCGAAACTCTTGTCCATGACCAGGGTTTCTACCCTTTCCATATTTGTATTTGTCTAAAACAAGTGCGAAGTTATCCAAATCATATACTATGTTTATGGCGAGGTCATGAATAAGTGTTGAGTAGTAAAAGATTCATCTAATTTTTTTATTTTTATTTTTATTTTAGAGGACATAAAACTTTTTAAAACCAAACAACTTAACTGCAAAAAAATTTCCATAAGGTTTCAATTATAGAGACATGTTTTCAAAATTCTAACAAAAACTGTGCAAATAAGGGTTTTGGAACATGAGCACAAGACTGAAAATATAGACATGGAAAATTTTCCTGAAAATCCTAGTTTGAGATTCTGAAGAAGATATGTGACAGACTTGGAGTCCAACCACTCGACAAGGGTTGGCCTAGTACCAACCAAGTAAAAATGTGGGAAGTAATATGATTTTACACCTCTGCAACATACTCTTCTTTGGATTTCATAGGGTTGGGTTTTTCATGCTATTTTAAAGATTTTGTAAGTTTGTGACTTTGTGTTTTGGATTCACTTGGTGGTGATTTTTGGGGTAGTTTTGTCTTTCCCATTAACCAAATAACACTATATTACCTTTTGTAAATACTGGTGGGGTTCATTTCTGATGTAGATAACATGGGACATACACATCAATCATATCCCATCAGATATGGCAATGGGAGGGGTGAGCTGGAGACCTCTCCAATCCCTGGTGTCACATCAGCCAACTTCACTCTAATTCATGTCTGGAAGAACCCTACCTCCCAGGTAAAATTTACATCATCGTTGAAAGGGGAGGGTTTAGGTCTACCACAAAAATTGTTCTCTTCATTGGAAACTAAGGATAGGGTTTTAACTAGCTTTCAGTGTGTGAATTATTACAGGAATTCAGAGAAAAACCTGGTTTCTTGTCGGAATCAGTGAGTTCTTTGTGGAGAAAATGCAAGAAATAGATACTGCACGAAGACTAAGAAATCTATAAAGGGTTGATCTCTCTATCTCTTACGGAAGGAATTTACCATGGATATGCTACAAATATTATCCTCGTGATCACTGGTCCTAGGGAAGTTCAAATATATCAAGATAAATAGGGTCAAGATATTGATGTGGATCACGAAGGTTTGGAAACCCTTGATTAAATATGTACCGAGGGTTATTATGTTGGTAAATGGATGGATATATTTCCATTTTCTCTCTAAGGAATACTTGCAACTTATTCAGTCCAGGTTCTGGGTTATATGTTCAAGATCACTAGTTCTCTGTAGATGGCATTTGGACTTTGATCCATGGAAATACAAACTAAAGAAAATACATTTGCGGGTCCTCTTAGTGGGGTTTCCACTACATTGTTGGAATTTTCGTGCTTTCATGGATCTGGAAAAATCAATTGGATTTTTATTCTGATTGAGGAATAAAACCTGATGTCCTTTGATCGGAAAATCCCTAGAGTTTTGGTTGAAATAGACTCCTCTGAAGGACTATGTGAGGAAGTTTAAGTGAGATGGCGGAGGGGGCATTCATCCAATGCCTTGATTACTGGAAGGTTCCGTTCAGTTGTTTCAGATGTCGTAGGACCTACCACTTACAACATAATTGTTCTTTTGACATTAATGATGACTCTATTGTTTCACTAAAGGGATCCCCTACCAGACAGGGTTATGAAGATATGGAGCAAAAATTATCTTTCTCCTTCTGTTGGATGAAGATTTGGCCAATAAATTCATGGGTAAGTTTCGTATTTTCCTTCCACTCCTTCTTAAATCACTTTTTGCTGACAAAATTTTGGGGAATATGAAAGTATCTGATAATTTGTTGCATATCTAGGGTACATCTAAATATTTAATAGATTCTCATACTCAGAAGAGGCTTTTCCCTCCATTAGATAAATCCCTTGAATGTACTAGGCCATGTGAGGAATTTTCTAATCCTACTGAAAGGGCATCACATAATTTTAATGATACTAGTACCTTGGATGTTTCTATAGATGGCTGTGATCCTTCGTTGATTCCCAAGGATAACTCGCATGCCCAAAATATCACTATTTCTCCCTCTCCCATTGATGATTATCCAATTATGTGTTGATGTATATGTAACTTCGGAATGTATTTCATCCATGTATTTCATATATATTTATTGTACCCTTATAAGAGATGTGTTATTCCTCTATAAGGAAGTGTCATCATGTGTATTGACAAGTGTCGCAAGTGTGTGTACTTGGCGACAGGTTATTAGACTACCATGTGTGGGGTCGGCCCTAAAATATATATTATATTGTGGATGTACCTAGCTAGACAAGTCGGCCCCATAGTGTAACTGGGAAAACAGGTTAGTATAAATAGAGATCGGGAGATCTCTATTTTGATCACTCGGAAACTCACACTTCTCTCACTCAGAAAGTGGCTCACTAGTGAGGAGGAGGATCATCTACTACTAGGAGACTATCTCAGTGTATTTTGGTTGTACTTTGGTTGAGCCATTGCTCTCTCTATCTCTGAGGAAGTTGTGGGGTTTTTCACCTTAGGGTTTTCCCCACGGAAACTCTGTGTCTCTTGTCTCTCGTGCTTTTGATTCTTGTGATGCTTGTCATGCTTATTGTGATTATTATGCATTGATATATTGTATATTTTATTCTCTCAGTGAAGATCCTAGAGTATTGTGAATTAATGCTCAAAATTTAACATGGTATCAGAGCTAACCTGAGAAGAAGACATTTTGCAGTGACGAAAACTTGAGTTTCTTGTTTATTGGGTTTCTATTGACAGTTTTTGGGAAAGAAGTATAGTATATTGACTCTACTCATCAAGGAAAATCTATTTGTCCAATCATAATTCAATTTCGAGCATTTTAAGATTTGGCCCTAAAAATTAGGGTTTCCACAAAAATAGGAATTTTTGAAATCTAAAGACATAGCTGGAAGCTCCATGCAAAAATCGAAGTTTAGAGCTTTGGATCGATATTTTTGGATAGGTAGATCTCCCGAAAACTCAAACCCTAATTCAAGGCTCTCCCTAGTGAACTCGGGAGGACAAAAAGGCAATTCTGAAGGGTAAAGCTTTGCTGATCTCAAAATATGAATACACTAGGATGATCATCTCATCAAGGCACATCTTTCTATCATTTCAGAATGTTGAAATTCACATTTTGAATTTTTAGGGTTTTTTCGACAAACCCTAATGCGGGACCAAATCCAATTTTCAACATTTCAAGTGGTAAGACCTAAATCTTTTCTATTTCCATTTGAAGTACTCTTTAAGATGTCTCACCACACCAAGCTTGAGGATAAGCTTAAATGGGATGATAACTTCCAAGCTTGGAAGTATAGGATTGGGTTAATCGTGGAAGAGTATGAGTTGGACTCATATGTAAAAGAAGACATCCCTATCCCAGAGGATGAAGAGGCTAAATTATTGCATAAGAAGAACTTGGTTAAGGCAAAGAGAATCATTGCTGATTCTATCAAAGACCATCTCATACCCCATGTGTCTTCTCTAAAGACACCCAAGGAGATGTTTGACTCTTTGACCAAGCTATTTGAAGGGAACAACATAAATCGGAAGATGACCCTACGGAACCAATTGAAAGGAGTAAAGTTTCAGAATGGAGAAAACATTCAATCTTATTTTTTAAGGGTCTCCCAGATCAAGGAACAACTAGAAGGAGTGGATGAAATGGTGGAGAATGGTGAAGTTGTGATGACCACTCTAAATGGCCTACCCAGGTCATGGGATTCCTTTATTCAAGGAATTTGTGCAAGGAAGAAGTTGATCTCCTTCAACAGATTGTAAGAAGAATGTTCTCAAGAAGAAGCAAGGCTCGTGGCCCGAGAAGAAAAGATGGGAAGTGAAGATCAAGCTCTCACAGTACACACCAAGAAGAAGAAGGGCAGTAGGAAAAGATATCATGCTCATGCTGCTGAAGATGATGAACCACCCAAGAAGAAGGCTAGGGAAGAAAGTGATGATAGTGATGATGACTCATCAAGTGAAGAAGAATATGTTCTAATCTCTTCTCTCACAGGTACTATCTCCCATGGTTGTAATGATTGGTTAATTGACAGTGGGGCTTCCAAACACATGACTGGGTTTAAGGAATCTTTTGTGAATCTATCTGAACATGAATCACCCCATAAGGTGAAGCTTGGGTATGATTATCAATACCCAATCAAAGGAAGTGGTGAAGCCTCCTACAATCTAGATTCTGGAAAATCCTTGAAGATGAAAGAAGTCCTTTATGTACCTGGGCTCAAGAAGAACTTATTCTCCATCTCTGCATTGGATGCAAAAGGTATGAGGGTTTCATTTGTGGATGGCCAAGTCCTAATGTGGCCAAAGGGAAAGACCATAGATGATGCAGTAGTGATTGGAGAGCAAGAGGGAGGGTTGTATAAATTGAAGGGACAACCTGAACATGCCATGGTGCATGAATCCATGGAGCCAAGTGAACTTTGGCATAGAAGACTTGCTCATATGCACTATAGGCCACTTCCAATTGCAAGCAAGGCTATAGAGGGTCTTCCTGAAATCAAGACCAAACATGAAGGTGTTTGCAAAGTGTTAACACCTAAAAAGTGCTCACTAGCTCATTCCCTTATTCACATGACCCATTTGTCCACTTTTCCACCATTTGAGCCTCTAAAGCCACCAAAAGGTCACCAAAAGACCTTAATACACCCCTTTTTCCACTCAAAGTGAGTATTTTTCCTAAAAAAGTATAAAAAACCCTCAAAAAGGGTCCAAAATTCCCAAAAATATCAAAAAGGGAATAAAAATATTCAAAAATATTCAAGAAAGGAAAAAGAAGGGAAAAGGTACCTAAACCATGTTGGTCAATACCATTGGTTTCCTTAAAACCATAATGGTATTCCCCACCACCAAAAACTATAAAAAGATGGTAGGGGCTCCTCACTTTAGATCCATCCATCTTCCTATCCTCATGCTACCAAAATATCCCTTGAGCTTTTGGCCATTATAGCAACCTTGGAGAAAGGACCCTTTGGAGTTTGGAGCTGCTCACCCTTGGAGCTTCTCAACTATCTTCATCACTTGGAGGTATTATTATTGCAAGCACTTGCTTGCCCTCATTTTCAATACAAATTTATTTTCTATATTTCTTGTTCTTGTTTTTTAATTCAAAAATGCACATGCTAGTTTAGTTTAGATTTAGATTTAGTTTATTGTTTTTGCTTAATATTGAAACTGCTGCTACTAGTTAGCAGGTGCCCATAGCACTAAGCTTGGTTGCAAAACCAAGCCAACAGTTTTTTGGCGACTTTGCTGCTTTCGAATCTTTAGATCTCACTTTTGCTTTAGATCTTAGTTTTTGATAGTATTAGGTAGTTTAATTCATAGATCTACCACCGTAGACAGCAGATCCATTGTTGTTCTAGATCTTGGCCCATTTTATTGCCATTAACATCCCGAAATTCTCAATTTTAGGGTTCCTTTTTTGGCATCCGTGTATGGCTTTCGCCTCGCGGCTTTTTTCCCAACAGTCGCGTGGCCCTTTTCCGCGCGGTTCACCGCGGCCAATTAGCGCGTTGCACATCGCGGCTTCGTGGACATTTTCTGCACTGCACATCGCGACTGTGAGACGAAATCCCGCACGGTCCATCGCGGCTTCGTGGCTGAAATCCGCGTTGCCCATCGCGACTGTGCGACAGAAACCCGCGCAGTCCATCGCGGCTGTTCTGTCAGAACCCGCGATGCCAATTTTTTCATTCGGCCAATCCGTTTAAAAAATTAATTTTTTATTGTATTTTCTGCCCACATAGCACTTTTTACAGTACTAAAATTCCAGCATTGTTTACAACCATAGGAAAATTTTACTATTTAGAATGCACCTTTGCAAAAGTCGTTTTAAAAATTTTCAGAAATTGAAAGAAGGATTTATTTGCATTTTATCTAGATAAAAAATTTTACTGTTTACTTCTTTGATATTTTGCCCATAGCAGAATTTTGCAAGAATTCCATTTATTCCTTAAAGAAGTCATATTATTTGCTTTCATATTTCAAAAGATCCTTTGTTTTTGAAATAGTCTTTGCAAAGCATTTAATTTCCATTTATTGAAGAAGTCATATTATTTGCTTTACTATTTCAAAAGATCCTTTTTTTTTTAATATTTTCTGCAAAGCATTTACTTTTTCAATTTCAGTTTAAAATACCACACGTGCACCCACTCAAACACATAATTTAAACTGAGCCTTAAAACTTACCCTAACTTCAACGAACTTTTAACCCCACTTGGGGAACACTTAAAAGAACTTTGTAGCTAGGTAGTATTGAGGGGATAGGTGTTCCAATAACACCCCTCAGTTATTACATCTGAGACATAGCTATTGTCCATTAGGGAACCAAAATCTCCTAGTATTTTTTGGCACGATCATAACCAGTTTATCGGAAGGCCTCTCCCCTAGCAGGGTTGAAGTCGCGAGGATGGTTCCGGAAGCCTGAGTGGAATACCGAAATCCATTCAGTAACCGAAGGGCTACCATTCGCAGTTTTCGGGATATCCCTGTATGGGGGTATTGCGGTAAAAGGACCAAACGGCATATTTACCTTTTCTGGACGTGTCATGAACGGAGTATCCTAGTTGCCATTCTTTAGGATTGATTACCCGGTGTCCCTCCCGGTAGGGGGATATCTAGCCGTTGATTCAACACTCAATATTGTCTGACTTGGATTTCATCACCTTGCAGAGAATATCGTTTGTTGATTCACAATACTTTTAGTTAGGTGTTTGCATGATACAATCCACCTTTGGTCTAGTAGCACCTCTTTTTTCTAGAAGCTGTTTTCATGTTGGTACTCTGACCATTTTTTGCATCCCTCCACTTATTATAGCACAACTGCTATAATAAGTGTTTTTTTTAGGTTGATTTTTTGGCCTGAGAGCCTTCATTTTCACTCCCCTTCTTGCACCCTTCGTTGCATTAGGGTTTTGAGTTTTTTATACATTACCATTTTACACAGAATATTTTTACACAAAAAACTTATTTCTCACCATTGAGAATTTTAGACGCTCTTGTCATCTTCAAGGCGAACTCCCAGAGTTCAGTCTACTTGGCTCTCCATGTCACCGACGCCGAGCCTTATCCCTTGACTCGACACATCGTCGGTCAAACAGATAGTCATCTGATTCTGAAACGCCTCACTTCACATCTGACTTTGAGGCAGAATCCGAAAACCCTACCGAGTTATTACCAACCAACCTCATGGCTAGGACACAATTCAACCCACTTTTTACCAACACCATAGGAGATACATCCACAGACCCTTCTACTGCGGTGCCATCCATGGAAACAACTACCCCCCTAGGTATGCCTAATATGGGGAACACTCCACCTTTAGGAATGCCCAACATAGGGCCACCTCCTGTTATAGGAATTTCCAACACAGGGTCACCACCTGTTATGGGTATGCCCAACCTAGGGGTCACACCCCCTCTAATTACCACAACCCAGATTCCAGGAATCACCACTACTATTCCTAACCCCGGTGTAACCCATGTTGCACTCGGAAATGCTGGCCCATACCAGACCACAGCTATTGGAGGACACATACCTTCAATACCTAGCATACCTTTAGGCGCTACTGGACCCCTACATCATACCACCATGACTAGTCATGTCCCAGTCACTACGCCACATTCATCTGCTAGCTTACCATACATGGCGAGTCTTAACTTACCAGACTTATCCAGGTTAACCAATGATCCTATCAGACACAACCCTGCGTGGCCTCACATGCCCACCAAACTCCCCTCCGACATCCCTAAGTTTGAGGGCAAGGTAGGTGAGGACCCCCAGAACCAGATCATGTCCTTCCATCTATGGTGTTCCTCCAACTCCATAGTGGATGACTCTGTCCACCTCCGTCTGTTACAGCGTACCTTCATTGGCTCTGCAGCTAAGTGGTATATCGAGCAGCCCCATGGGACCCATGCCACCTTTACCTCCCTTACCTCGATCTTCCTGCAGTTCTTTCAGTTACCTGTCCGCTATGATGCGGGAGTTGAGATCTTACTATCTTGCAGACAGAACATGGCCACCCACATCACTGACCACATTCATGAGTGGCGTCGACGCCGAAGCCTCTTCAAAATCAAGTTAGACGACCGTATCTTCTTAGATTGGTTCCTCAAATCCCTCCTCCCTCTCATCGCCAAGGATGTGGCATCCGAACGACCCCAGTCTGAAGAAGAGGCCATCCTCAAAGCCCAACATTTTGACCTCATTTACGCCCAATCGGGTTATCTGTATACCATTATACTAGATGCCCCTCGGGGCGAGTCATCCCAACACGATGCGCCGGGGGCATCCCATGCTACTGATGGAATCATTGGTCGTATGGCCTCGCATCCCCAACCCTTTTCCATTGCACATCCTAGCCATGGTCCCGACCTTTCGCGGGCTACATCTCAATCTGGAGCAACCAGTTCATATGCTCCCATGGCACATCACCACCATACCCATGGACCTTCATGTCCACCTCAGTGCTTTGGTCATGCACCACCTGCATACGCCCCCCAAGCTGGACCTCAACCAATGTATTACCCACAGCAAGCTGCGACAGCTAGCCCAACACCTCCAATAGCTCAGGGTTACCAACAACCCCAGTAGGTAACTGGACCACCTCTAGCCCCACCGGCTTATTATCCACTGCAACCTGCTCCCGCACCTGCGGTAAACCAAAATCCTCCCACTGCTCAAGGGCAAGTGTACACACAACACAACCAGCCCCAGCACCAAAACAACCAGCGCAACCAGGGTGGGCAACCAAACCATGGAAGAGGACGTAACCGCGGTAACAACCAACAACAACATCAAGGTCCTCCACCCCCCAATCCCCCGCAAAATAACAACGCTGCTCCTCCTAACCAGAATCCGGATCATAATCCCAGGCAGCCCAAAAATTGTAACCTTAGAACAAACCATCCTTGTTCTATTTGCGGGGTCTATGGCCATTACACACATGCTTGTCCACATTTGGAGCGAGCTCGGAAACTCTGGACTAACGATGCCCATCGTCAAGGACAAGCGGCTCCTCAGCCGCCACCCAACCCTCCACCACCTCAACATCAACCTTTGGTGCTGCAAAACCCCTTTCCAACCCAAGGCGTAGTGAACACTCAGCCGTTAGCTCCCCCTCAGGGAAACACGCCACCACAACAAATCACTTATGCCACTCCTGATCAACCCGTGTTCGATTCAGGTACTCACCACTTGTTGATGATGTCAATCACCGATGCCAACCTCCAAACCCGTCGGAACCAATATGGCTCCACCTCTGAAACCCCTCCTGCCGACAAAAACACTAACGTTAATCCCACAGATCAAATGTTACGTATACCTCCGGCTCCACTTGATGGCGCTCCCAAAGCACCTCGCTTCCCACTTCGTCGCATCAATAATAATCCCAATGTTCGTGCTGCGTCAAATTACAACATTGTAGATGACTTAGCCCAATCTCCTGCAGCCATGTCTACTTTAGAAGTTTTAAGAAATTGTCCTTCACAGCACAAGACTTTGCTCTCTGCTATTGGTGCTATTGACCCCAATGATTCACAACTGATCGCGTTCGATTCAGACCAGTCCGAACCACGCTTACCATCTACTTTAGCGTTCCAAGTTTCTGTTTCCGTTCAGAATCTTGTCATCCATCGGTGCATTGTCGATGAAGGTGCCTCTACATGCGTTATGTCCACATTCGTTTGGCAGAAGTTGGGATCCCCTACTCTCCAGTAGTCCACCACTGTGTTGCGAGCCTATGACGGCCGTTCGGCACAACCCCAAGATCTCTTAGCTAATGTCCCTGTCCAGCTGGCGGGTAAAACTGTGCTCATTGACATTGAGGTCATCAATGCCCAACTTGACTATAACCTTTTACTTGGCCGCAGCTACATGTATGCCATGCAGGCTGTTGCCTCATTCGTTTTTTGTACCATGCAGTTCCCCCATGAGGGACGCGTGGTCAAGGTCGACCAACTCACCTATTACGATCCCAAGGCCCCCGCTGCACCTGAAAATGTTTTCCCCATGGTTGAACAACCTGTTTGTGGTGAAACTACCTCGTTCGTCTCCTCATTGGGACCCGGACTTTACTCCGAGACACCAATGACTTCTACATTCCAATCTATTCCACCACCATCACCGGAGACCCACGTCGCTGACCTCTGTACTCTTTCACAGAATACACAAACACCCAACAATCAGCCACCCTTGTTCCCTAAACCACCATTGGTCCCTAGTCACATCGGTATTACACCCATACACACAATCCCCTTTCTATTTCCTCCCTCAGGTGTAGTAATCACTTTGGTTATGGCTACCCTTAGTCTACCTGGGTTAACATTGGGATTACCCGTGTGGTATATTTCTGCCACAACCTCTCCTCCGACACCTAATGTCATTTTACAACTGGTACAACCCATCAATACTTCTAACCGTCCACCCCCTGGTGTAGCAAACATTCAGAATCAACCACCTCCCGGTGTCACTACCCCTTCATCTTCTATGAATCCCCCTCCTCTTATCAAGCCCACTGGGGGTAGAGGCCCACAACCATACACTGCGGTACCTCCTCCCAAAGCAGTTAAACCTCCCCCCGTGTTTCGTGCTCCTCCTAAATGTTCGTTGTGTGATGAGTTAGGCCATCCAACTCATCAATGTCCATAATTACCCACATTACAGGAACACATGCAAATGCTTGATGACGACCCCAACATCCCGGTTGTCAAAATCGACCCAAACACCAAGCCTCGTGATAAATCACTGCGTACCAACCACCCTTGTGCGATATGTGGTATTTACGACCATTAGTCACATCACTGTCCTGATATCCCAGATTACAAAGCAGCTCTCTACGAGATGAATAATTTGGACCTTGAGACGGCGCCCCCCACAATTGAGGAAATTCATCCCCCACCATCTTCCTCCTTGGAAGAAATTAACACCATTTACACGGTTTCCACTAGATACCCCTCTGTCTGGTCGGCCCCTTCCGTTGATCCCTTAGACACACATGTTCAACCCTTTCAAATCGACGAGGAAACCACATGTCCACAACATGGGGGCAGGCCCAAAACCTTGCTTACTCATCATCATCGTGATTCTCGTAGGAGATACTGGGGGAATCCACCCCACAAAGGGAATCCCCCATCATCATATCATCACTTCAGTATGCCACCACAGCCCACAGCCTCATGGTATAACACCCCGCCAGCAGTTGCTCAATGCCCTATTGATCTCTCTCCGAGACAACATCTGCACCACATTGACACCTCTGAGTTAGGGGGCATAATAGATTACCTTGACCCCGGGATAGGGGGCATGATCAATCATTTTGAACCTTCCCCATCATCTCTATCTCAACACCTCAATGAGCCCATCGTTCAAACCAACACATATGTGATCCACAATCACAAACCCCATGCACACAGCATGGGGGCAAGTCATTAACCCTGCTCACTTTTTCATATTCGTGATCTCAACCATTTTTGAGGTCACGTGTCACTTGTATATTTGAGTTGATTTTATACACATAGTATTTCCCCCCGTGGGTCATCATTTCTCCCCACCACTGCATCATTGGCTTGGTGGGCTCACCTTTATTTGTAGCAATTTTTTAACCTAGTTATTTGCTTTGACCATTCCGAAGTCCTTATGACCTCCGTTTTTCGCACCATTTGTATCGCCGAATTCAGTTTTCCGCGCTCATGATGACGCTTGAGATCATTTCTTGCTCTCACGCCCAGATTTTTTGGGCATTTTTTTCCATGCCCCCTCGTCGCATCGGTTTGCGTGCCACATCGGCCGTCGTCCATTTTTTACGAACCTTATATCGCTGGATTCAGTTTTTCGCGCCCGTGATGATGCTTGAGATCATTTCTCACTCTCAAGCTCAGATTTTTTGGGCATTTTTCCCATGACCCCTCGTCGCCTCGATTTGCGTGCCACATTGGCCGTTGCCCCTTTTTGACAATCTTTATGTCACCAGATTCAGTTTTTCGCACTCATGATGATGCTTGAGACCTTTTCTCACTCTCATCAATCCCTTTTTGTTCGCTATAATTTTTTCCCTTTTTCGGTCCGAGCAATCCCTTTTACGAAAAAGGAACTTAGGGAGTTTCTCTTAACCTGTTTTCTGACTCTTAAAACAATGAAAAGATCATCGAGCAACCTTGCTTCCTTTCATGCTTGCTAAACGTATTTGAAAGGGCGTCTACCTGGTATAAGTTTACCCCTTTTCCGGACCTTGTACACTAATTACGAAAAAGGAATACTCTAGTCACATCGACTAGAAGAGTTCTCCACTTGCATCATTTTATGCTTTTTTGGGCCTTGGAGACTAACTTACGAAAAAGAACACCAATGGAGTCCACTTACCGCTTTCAAACTCTCTAAACATGAAAGAGACCACAAGCAATCACCATCCTGGGCTCATAAAACCAACAGGACAATAGTCATAACCACTACAGAGTCTTCTTATCGTTTTCAGACTCTTTAAAAATGAAAGCACCAATGAGCACGAACAGTCCTGGGCTCACAAAATCCACAGGACAGTACCATTTCAGAGCACACTTTTATCCCTTCTTGGAGCCGATTAAAACTACGAAGAAGGACCGAATGGTGCTTCTCGGTGCCACAACAGATCACGTCTACTCATATAGCAGCTTCCCCATTTTAGTTTCCTTTGTTCAGAGTATTCTGCAGTATGTCACCCTGAGAACCCCTCGACAGCACCCATCAGCTTGACCCCCCCAGATTCAATACATACCCTTCAGTCCCTCAAAGCTATGATCCCCACACCTACAAGTCAGTTCCCTACGCTGCTAGGTCAACCATGTCATCATGCTCTGAACAAAGGAAGTTTGAGTCTACCCACTATATGACCCCAGTTACGTCCCATCCCCACAAGTATGTCAGTCCTACCATCAGTACTACCACACTTCAGTTTTACACCTCGCCCTCCTATCAAGGAAACATCATTGCCTTGTTAGTTGCTGGTCTCCCTCTGTCGACGACAACAAAATTTATTCCAGAGGATAGACCTAGAGGTCCCTGTGTCTTGGACTCATCACCATTTACGATGGGTGCCTATGAATCATTTCGAGAAGAGTCCTTAGTGCTTCTCCAAATGGTTGTTTCTCACATGCTCGACTTCAACACCTTGATCGCATTGTTGATACTTGCATAGGGTATTGGTCCTGTTAGTTATCAGTCGAAGACTTCGGATACCATCTGACTCTTCCACATTCGAGAGTCTACTTATGGAAACAACCAGTTACAATTTTTCTATATATATCTGGGTTGCGCATGGCGACAGTATTCAGATGTACCCCAGTTTTTATACTCCCTCAAGTATACAATTACATATACTTCCCAGAGATGGCTCACAGTCATTGAGTCCCTACAGATGTTGGACACCTTCAGTTTCAGCAGTCCATCAACCCTTCTGAGACATTATTCAGAACGATTGATGCTTTATTCCAGTGTATCAGTTATTGAGATCATTCATGTTATGATCATGAGTACATCCCAAAATGATGTCCCCTCTGGGCCATTATGATGTACCAACATATTTTTTATTTTCTCAGGTCCCCCTTCTTGGTACTAATTGTTATGTCTTGATACGAGCATGGGTACGCCCGCCTCGTCCATTATCAGAGATTATTCCTCATTCATATTGAGGCCATGTAATATTGTTTATTTTTGCAGCTTCCAAGGGCCGTGGATCTAGTCTCCAATCGGTCTCTTCTCCTCCCCAAACCCCAGAAAAAATACAAAAGAACTATGATGTCTATCGGCCATACGATGAGCTCCTGCCCTCACACATCAAGGGGCAATCTGTTAACACCTAAAAAGTGCTCACTAGCTCATTCCCTTATTCACATGACCCATTTGTCCACTTTTCCACCATTTGAGCCTCTAAAGCCACCAAAAGGTCACCAAAAGACCTTAATACACCCCTTTTTCCACTCAAAATGAGTATTTTTCCTAAAAAAGTATAAAAAACCCTCAAAAAGGGTCCAAAATTCCCAAAAATATTAAAAAGGGAATAAAAATATTCAAAAATATTCAAAAAAGAAAAAAGGAGGGAAAAGGTACCTAAACCATGTTGGTCAATACCATTGGTTTCCTCAAAACCATAATGGTATTCCCCACCACCATAAACTATAAAAAGGTGGTAGGGGCTCCTCACTTTAGATCCATCCATCTTCCCATCCTCATGCTGCCAAAATCTCCCTTGAGCTTTTGGCCATTGTAGCAACCTTGGAGAAAGGAACCTTTGGAGTTTGGAGCTGCTCACCCTTGGAGCTTCTCAACTATCTTCATCACTTGGAGGTATTATTATTGCAAGCACTTGCTTGCCCCCATTTTCAATACAAATTTATTTTCTATATTTCTTGTTCTTGTTTTTTAATTCAAAAATGCACATGCTAGTTTAGTTTAGATTTAGATTTAGTTTATTGTTTTTTCTTAATATTGAAACTGCTGCTACTAGTTAGCAGGTGCCCATAGCACTAAGCTTGGTTGCAAAACCAAGCCAACACAAAGGATGTGCAAAAGGTAATAACATTAACAAGGCTTTCCCAAGCAGTGAAAGCAAGGCAAAGGATATCCTGGAAATCATCCACTCATATATATGTGGTCGTATGTCATCCAGTTCTCTGAGTGGGTATGTTTACTATGTCTCATTTACTGATGACTTCTCTAGGAAGACTTGGGTTTACTTCTTGAAGAACAAAGATGAGGTGTTTGATAAGTTCAAGGAATTCAAAACCTTGATGGAGAATCAAACTGACAAGAACATCAAAACATTTAGATACGACAATGGTGGAGAATTCACCTCAGGTGACTTCAAAAAAGCTTTGCAGTGATTTAGGGATTAAGAGGGAGTTGACTGCTCCTTATAATCCTCAATAGAGTGGAGTTGCAGAAAGGAAGAACAGAACAATCATGGAAGCGGCAAGGGCAATGCTGCATGACCAAGATCTACCTATGCATCTATGGGTAGAAGCATCTAGAACAGCGGTATATGTGCAGAATAGAACACCCCACAAGATATTGGACAACAAGACACCAGAAGAGGTCTTTTCTGGTAAGAAACCTGAAGTCAGCCATCTCATAATATTTGGTTTTCTAGTATACACTCATGTCCCAAAGGAAAAGAGGATCAATCTAGATCCTTCAGGAAAGAAGGGTATCTTTGTGGGTTACAGTGAAAGCTCGAAGGCTTACAGAAAATACTTTCTAGGGCTCAAGAAGATTGATGTCAGCAGGGATGTAACATTTGATGAAAACTCAGCATTCATCAAATCAAGAAAGGCACCTATCGAAGTTTATGAAGAACCTAAGGAAACTAGATTTCAAGACACTACCATGACTGAAGAAATTCCAGAAGTTGTTCATGAGTTTGAAGATCCGCAAGAACCTATAGATCCACCCCGTGAGGATAACTCTCACAAGAGGAAACCTACATGGGCTAGAGAACTCATTCAATATGCATATATATTTGGCATTCCAGAAGAAGAACATAGAGCAAAGAAGAGAACCATATCACATACCAGCTATGTTGCTTTACTTTGTGACATTATGAACAAATAACCTTCTAGTTATGAAGAAGCAGCGGAAAAGAAAGAATGGAAGGATGCCATGGTTGAGGAATACCAATCAATAATGAAGAATGATGTTTGGGATGTTGTCCCAAGACCTAAAGAGAAGTCTGTTGTGACTTCCAAATGGATCTACAAAATCAAGCATGCTACAGATGGTAGTGTAGAGAAATACAAGGAAAGATTCGTAGCTCGTGGCTTCTCTCAGAAAGAGGGAGTAGATTATGAAGAAACTTTTGCACCTGTAGCCAGGTATACTTCCATCAGAATAGTACTTGCCCTGGCTGTAGCAATGAAATGGAAAATACACCAAATGGATGTCAAGACTACTCTCTTGAATGGTGTAGTTGAAGAGGAAGTATATGTGGAGTGACTCGGTTTTGAAATACATGACAGGGAGTCATATGTGTGCAGATTGAAGAAAGCCTTGTATGGCTTGAAGCAAGCTCCCAGAACTTGGTATGGTAGGATGGACAGTTTTCTATCTAGCTTGGGCTTTACCAAGAGTAAAGCGGATTCCAACCTTTAATACAAGGTTGAGGAAGGAAATCTTGTGATTCTTCCTCTGTACGTGTATGACTTATTTGTAACAGGAGATGACAGATTGATTGCAGATACTAAGAGGAAGCTTGCTGCTGAGTTAGATATGAAAGATTTAGGAATGATGCATTATTTCCTCGGTATGGAGGTGTGGCAGAATGCAGGTGGGATCTTCCTTGGTCAAGGGAAGTACACAGTTTATATCCTGAAGAGATTCGGGATGATGGATTGCAAGGCCATGGGCACACCCATGGCATCAAACCTGAAGCTTCTATGTGATGCTTCATCTAAGCCAGTTGATATCTCTGTGTATCATTAGATTATTGGGTCCTTGATGTACCTGACGAACACGAGACTAGATATTTGCTTTGCTATGAACACATTGAGTCAGTTCTTGACAGATCCAAGGAGTGTTCACCTGGTTGCTATAAAGAATATTCTGAGGTACCTGATGGGTACAGTGGATTATGGGCTCAAGTATGAAGCGAATCAAAAGTTTAACCTGCAGGGTTATGTTGATTCAGATTGGTCAGGTAGTGCTATAGATAGGAAAAGCACATCTGGGTGATGCTTCAATATGGGATCAGGTGTGATCTCTTGGTTTAGTAGGAAGCAGTCCTACGTAGCACTGAGTACAGCTGAGGCAGAGTATGTTGCAGCTTGTTCAGCTGGTTTTGAGGCAGTATGGCTATGGAAGCTACTGTCTGGATTATTTGATCTCCCATTGGATACTATTGGTATCTTCTGCGATAACCAGAGTTGTGTGAAGCTGTCTGAGAACCTAGTGTTTCATGAAAGGTCAAAACACATAGAGATCAAATATCACTATATCAGGGATATGGTGCAGAGAGGAGCTGTGAAGCTCCTGTATGTTGTGACGGACAAACAAATTGCAGATGTGCTGACGAAGCCACTAGCCAGGGTGAAGTTTGAGTACTTCAGGGAGAGGCTTGGTGTTCTTTAGATCGAGGACACTTCGAGGAAGAAGTGATGGACACATTTGCTAAAGCCATTCCAAGCATGTTGGAAGGAGGATCCTTTACATGGCTGTGGATGTAAGCATTGGATGATGAGCATCAGGATGATGTTCTAGTTTCTACTTTGTATGATCAGTTGGATCATTTATATATGTATGTACGCATCATGTTGGATGCTGGATATGATAAGTTGGATAATTTATATGTATATGTTTGTACACATCATGTTGGATGCTGGATATGATCAGTTGGATCATTTGTATGTATTTTTGTATATGCATAATGTTGGATGCTTAGACCATGTATTTGTATATGTATCAGGTGGATACATTGTATGATCAGGTGGATCATGTATGGTGATATGTATCATGTATTTGTATTTGTATCAGGTGGATACACTGTATGATCAGTTGGATCATGTATGATGATATGTATCAGGTAGATGCATTGTATGATCAGGATGATCATGATGACGAGCTTCAGGATGTTGCTCCAGATGATATGTACTAGGATGGTACAGTGATGATGATCAGGATGATTATATGTATCAAGTGGATACAATACATAATCAGTTGGATTATGTGTGATGAGTTCCGAAGACACAGATGCATAGAGCCTTTCTGACATGGTGGTAGATGTGTTATCCCATGTGCATTGATGTAAGTGTAGAGCCTTTTCGACATGGTGGTAGATGTGTTCTCCCATGTGCATTGATGTAAGTGTAGAGCCTTTCCGACATGGTGGTAGATTCGTTCTCCCATGTGCGTTGATGTAAGTACAGGGCCTTTCCGACATGGTGGCAGATGTGTTCTCCCATGGTCGTTGATGTAAGTGTTGTGAGCCCTTCATGGATGGTGGTAGGTTGGTCCTTCCATGCCGTTGAGTGTAAGTGTTGTGTGTGTGCATCTGGGTTGTGCTTCGTGATACTCTATGGCTGTGGACAGGTTGTGCAGTAACATGTAAAAGATCCTGGGAGATCCGATAGGTTGAGCTGTGTGCTCGTAATCAGTCCTGTGATGCTCTTTCGAGGTTTTGTTGACTCATGTAATTAGTCCTAAGGATTCCACAGTATGGCCAGTGATGATGAAGACCTGCAGGTGGTGGGCCTACATCGAGTATGAAAAAGGACTAGCTCTATAGAACTTCCTATGACGAGTAGAGTCAGAGATTGGTTGAGATAGCAGCAGTAGTGACGATGATGATGACGATGCATCGATGACGATGATCCCGAGAAGAAGACTTGTCTAGAAGAACTATGTCGAGAAATACCTTCCTAGTTAAGAGGGAGTGTTGATGTATATGTAACTTCAGAATGTATTCCATCCATGTATTTCATATATATTTATTGTACCCTTATAAGAGATGTGTTATTCCTCTATAAGGAAGTGTCATCATGTGTATTGACAAGTGTCGCAAGTGTGTGTACTTAGCTATGGGTTATTAGACCACCATGTGTGGGTTCGGCCCTGAAATATATATTATATTGTGGATGTACCTAGCTAGACAAGTTGGCCCCATAGTGTAACTGGGAAAATAGGTTAGTATAAATAGAGATCGGGAGATCTCTATTTTGATCACTCGAAAACCCACACTTCTCTCACTCATAAAGTGGCGCACTAGTGAGGAGAAGGATCATCTGCTACTAGGAGACTATCTCAGTGTATTTTGGTTGTACTTTGGTTGAGCCATTGCTCTCTCTATCTCTGAGGAAGTTGTGGGGTTTTTCACCTTAGGGTTTTCCCCACGGAAATTCTGTGTCTCTTGTCTCTCATGATTTTTATTCTTGTGATGCTTATTGTGATTGTTATGCATTGATATACTGTATATGTTATTCTCTCCGTGAAGATCCTAGAGTATTGTGAATTAATGCTCAAAATTTAACATTATGGTCTCTGCTGATCTCCCCTTTGTGATAGACCCCCCCCCATTCATTACCCCTTCCATATTTGATAAAATATCGAGTCCTACTTACGGGGGGAATTCTAATGGTAATTTTGATTCTCTTCCTATAGGGTCCATTAAACAATCATTATTACTACTCGGAAGAAAAAATGTGGACCAACAAAGCTCGATAAGGAAAGCTATGTGGGACAAGCTAAATGGGTCAACTTGAAAGTCTCCAATATCACCTCTGTTGCATATGCACTATCCTATGACTCACATGAGGGGCCCCTTAGAGAAAAAGTGGCCCAGGGTAGTGGTTCTTAATGATAATATTGTCTTTCAACATTCGTGGTATAGACAGTCTCCCCAAAAGAACTGCTTTTAGGAGATTATTAGATTCTACTAGACGTGATATTGTTGTGCTACATGAAATAATGTCTACAGGGGGGAAATCCTTTGATTTCTTCCTTAACTTGATACCGGATTGGAAATGTTGTGGGATTTATGCCAATGGTATATTGAGGGAATTATTGATGGCTCATAATCCCTTGGTTAGTGAATTCTCCTTGTTTTCTACGGCTGTAGGTATCAGAATTGAAGGTCGATTCAGAGGGCTGGACCATTTATTTAGTATATTGAATACATATGGTCCATACAACAATCGACTGGATTTCTAGGAAAGGATAGTTTCATTGGGATTAATTAAGGATCCAAATTTAATCATAAGCGGTGATCTAAATATGACTTTGTCAATTGATGAAATATGGGGCTTGGGAAATGTTTCTAATCATTTGGCTACATACTTCAAGGATATATTTGATGCTACTAGTTTAATTGATATATTCCCCTCTACATTATCTCCTACATGGTCAAATGGTCGTGTACAAAGGGAAGGTGTGGCAAAGAGAATGGATCGCTTCCTAATGAATGATAGTATTGGTAATGATTTTGGGAGATATCGCTCTTGATGTATCCCTACTGGTGTGTTTGATCACAAGGCTATAACACTATAGTTGGACTTTGAAAATAATTTTAAATTTTATCCTTTTAAGTTCAACAGTACTTGTTTGGAGGATACGGGATTTTGTGAGATTGTAAAGGATTGTTGGTCTTCTATCACTAATTCAGTTTCCCTTCCGCCATTACAATCATTGGTTAAAAAACTAATGTTTCTTATAGCTAAAGTGGTGAACTGGGACAACAATCATAAGAAATATATGTCAAATGATATTATCAATATTGAAGACCAAATTTTAAGTATGGAAGATTATATTGATGAGGATTATTACTCAACAACCAGGAAGGAAAAAATATTGAAGCCGAAACAACAGAAAGCTCTAATGTTGAAGTAGATTGATAATACTTGGCATCTTAAGAGTAGGGTAACATGGGTTTCTCAAGGTGACCATAATACGAAATTATTCCAACAATATGCATCATAGAGGAGGAATAAAAAGTCCATTTTGGAACTCAAGAATAATGAAGGAAAAGTCTTGTTAGATAATTTATCAGTACATGAATCTGCTCTCTTATATTTTAAGGAAACATATAAACTGTTGAGATATTGTAACTTCTAAGAATGTTATATGTGTACCTTATTATTCCGGAGATGTTTCATTCCTCCATGAAGATCGTATTGTATATCCGGAGATGTTTATTCCTCGGTCGGATTGTGGTAACTTGGGTTATTAGACTTCCCAAGTGGGGGTCGGCTCTGTATGTGTTATGTGGGTGAAAGGGTTATTAGACCACCCTAGAGGGGTCGACCCAGTCAGTTGTAATGGGGTGCTTAGCCCAGTAATTAAGTTGGGGCCGACCTAGCCTGTGTAAAAGTCAGTCGGGGAACAAGTATAAGTAGAGGAGGATGTTCCTCACTTATTTCACTCATTCATTCACTTGTGAGTGGCGCACTTGTGTGAGAGAGGTCTGCTATGGAGGAGGAGGAGATCATGTCTAGGGTTTTCATCTTTGTATTTGCTGGTCATCTATATTGAGGAAGCTTTGCTGGGTTTTCTACCCCATGAGGGTTTCCCAGGATAAATCTGTGTCTCTTGTGTTTATGTTGTGCTTGTTGTTTCTTTAGTGATCTTGTACATGCTATTGTTGTGAAATCAAATGTAATGCTGATATTTTCTATATTAGCATATTGAATCTTAACATGGTATCAGAGCTAACCTGAAGGAAGGAAATGTATGGCACTTACGACACTTGCTTCACTTGCGACAATTTGAAGGTTAGGGTTTTATATAGAAAAAACCAGTCATCGTGGAACTTTCTCTATAAATCCATTTTAGCGAAGTTTCAGGATGTGAAAATTTTACAGGTCATATATAACATCCCCATGTACCTTGTGTCCAAAGGACACCCTCATATTCACTATAATTTATGAGTTATGATCAGTACAAGTTAGGGTTTCTGCCTCTTCCAGATCTCAATCATAATCAGGTGACCTAGGAAAAAAGGTCATAACTTGGGATAGGAAGCTCCAAATGAAATTTCATAAAAAGGGATAGGTAGTACACAGGCTGTAATATGTCAGGAAACGTTTTCAGAGGTCGAAGTTGAACCAGTGACACGTGACAAGCCGTACAAGTTCGCTCTCCTATTTTATCCCATAAATAGGTCACATTACGACACTTGGCATAACTCTCTATAAGAAAATCCAATTGAGGTCATACATATTGGGATGGAAAGATGATAGGTCAAGATACCACAAAAACAATTTTTAAACCGTATGGATCGAAAAGTTCAGAGTTATAGCAGAAACAATCAGGTACATATTTCTGCCAAAACAAAATTATTTTTGAGCACCTTCATTCATGGCTTCCGGAATTTAGGGTTTCAAAGAAAGTTAGAATTTTTGGAAATGGAGTCCACATCTGAATGCTACTCAGTAAAATCGAAATTTAGAGACCAAGATCGAATTTTTTGGTTGGGTAGAAGACCGAGCTTAATCAAACCCCAGTTCGGGATTTTGATCGGAAAGATGGAAAATTAGGGCTTCAACAAAAGTTGGAATTTTTTTAAGTCTGTGACCACGGCTGGAAGCTACTCAGAAAAATAAGACTTTAGAGCCTTGGATCAAACCTTTTGATTAGGCAGAAAGGTGGGCTCCATCAAACCCTAGTTCGGGATCTTGTCTAGAAGATCCAGAAGTTTCAAAGGCTATTTTTGAGGGGTCAAATTTTGGATATTTCAAAATTGAAGTATGCAAGTTTGATCAGCTCAACAAGACACATCCTTCCATCCATTCAAAAGTGTGAAAGTCAAAGAATGAATTTTTAGGGTTTCTCTAACAAACCCTAATTGAGCTCCAGATCTAGTTTCAGGGGGAGTTGAGGCTAAGGCCTTACATAAGAAGACTACAAGAAATCTTGACAGGTATGACTAAAGGAGATACAGGTATGTCTTGAAATCTTATTCTTGATTAAGTTCATAATATATTTGTCTTCATATTATTTAGGTTAGTACAATCTTGATTAATGTTCGAATTGTCTTATCACCCTAGTAAAAGTATGAATGCATGTGAATGATAGAAGACATTCATTGATTAGGACTATATGATTGTATTAATGCACTGTGGTGCTGTATGAGGTTGATGTTGTCTGCTAACAAGATAAAGGTACATCACGAAAGACAAATCAAGTTCCATGACCATGACAATATGAAGACAAAGATGCATCCATAATCTTTGATCACATAGAAGTTCTACTTACGAGGTATGTATGACCTTGTTCTATTATGCTTAACATATGAGATATGCAGGTTCTAGCACAAGATCTCTAAATCATTGAAGAGAACAAAGAAGATATTGTTTAGGTATGTTAGACATAACTAAGCAGGTATACTAATCCAGGTATGTTTTCCTATGTCAAGTTAAAATCCTACTTTGTGCTAGGATCTTAGTATACCCATGTATTGGATGATGATGACCATACATATTCAAGATTATTTAGAATTATAATGTTTTGATAATATTGAGATTATACTAATGAATGTATGTTTGTGTAAGAGATCACGAGGATGAAACCAGTGCACACTTGAGCATGCACAGTGGTACAGAATGAATAGAATTTCAAAAGACATATAGAAGATCAAGCAGGAGGCAACCACACAAACATAAAAGATAAGTATTTGAATTACTGAATAGTCTATGATATTGCTCGTAATAGTTGTATGCATATTTGTATTCCTAGAATATTTCATGCTAAGTGTAAGCATTCATATAGCATTGAACAGTATACTATTAATATGCATATGATTAGTAAGTTGGACAAACATTCCATTATTGATTGTCTAGAATGAAACCTCTTTGTTGATATGCTGAGAGCTATGCAAGCTCTTGATAGTATGTTCTGGTAGAGATGGAAGGAATCTGGATAGCCACTGTATGCATACAGGATATGGAAAAGTGTTGTGTCAAAGTATTGGTCAAGATAATAGCATAACTATGTAAATCATATCTATATGCATAATAAGTTATCATGTTAATATGATTTGATGATTATGAATTATTACTAATCATATACTTAATTTTGATTTGTAGGAAATATCATGAAGAATGATGAACACCAAACAAGCGATGGATGTTCAACAAGAAGATTTATAGATCAAAAATAATATAGAAGGATAGTGGATAGAAGATTCTCTTAGAAAGAGGAAGAGAATCATGTTTTCGCCAAGTGGCTAGATAAGAGCATTATCTTAATGATGTATTTGAAGAAGAAGTGCGAATCAAGGATTCAATTGAAGAAAGCTCTGTTCGGGTACCCAGGATCGATAGTCAATTGATGAGCTTAATGATCACCATGGGTGATGTGGATCTCAACCTTTGATACAAGGTTGAATATGGTTTCTATATACAGATGACATGGATGCAAGAAGGAACTCACCACAGAGTTTGAATGATCTCAAGGCTCATATAAGTAGACCCATCTTACGAGAGATGGCACAGATAGATTTGTAGAAGATCATTCAATGCAGAGTGTTAATGATGTTCAGTCATAGAGGAACAATTGACAGTTTCTTACCAGAAGTAAAGATGTTCGTAACCTTTACCTTAAGGTTATGGATCATACTATTATTATATGCAAATGATCTCTTTCTGACAGGGAATGAGAAATAGATCATGGAAAGCAAGAAGAAGCTAGCTATAGAGTTTTAGATGAAAGATCTCGGATTGATGTCTTTTCGGAAGAATGAAAAGGCTCAGAAGGAATCTTTCTCAACCAAGAAAAGGATGCTATGAAAATCTTGAGAAGAATTGATCTATTTGAATGTACAACCATGGCCACTCTCATGGGTTCCGACTTGAAGTTGTTAGCTGATGACTCATCAAAGTTAGTGGATGTGACTCTATGCAAACAGAGTATTGGTTCATTGATGCATCTTACGAATACCAGGATAGATATATGCCTTGCTGTGAACACCTTGAGTTAGTATCTAGTGGAAACTAGATGTGTTCACCTGATAGTTGCAAAGCATGTGATGAGGTACCTAAAGGGTACGATAGACTTTGATCTATGTTATCTTGGAGATCATGACTTTAGATGGCTACACAGATGTTGATTGGACAGGAAGTGTATCAGACAGGAAGAGCACATCGAGAGGATGTTATTGTCTGGGATCGGCATGATCTTTTGGTTTAGTAGGAAGCAGTCTAGCGTGGCTCTTAGCTCAAGCATAATATATATCTACCTGTTCTGCTAGTTGTGAAGCGGTATGGCTTCGGAAGTTGGTATTAGGACTATTTGACTTAGAGATGGAATCCACTGTGACCCTGTGTGACAACTAGAGTTGTATCAAGATAACAGAGAATCTAGTGTTCCATGATAAGTCAAAGCACATAGAGATCTGATATTTCTATATACGAGATATGGTGCAGAAAGGAACTATAAAGTTTGAATTTGTAACAAGTTGTCGATGTACTAACAATGAAAATCAACCTAAGAGGGACTAAACCTGTGCACTAGTCTCTCCAATTTTCAAGTATTGTGATTGACTAGTGGTGTCTAGAAGCCCTCAACAAAAGTGTGGATTGAGATTCACTATGTAAAATATCAATCCACAATTTGATTTCAAACTGGTCATGGGTGCTTATCGTGAGCAATGAACAGGGGTAGGTATTGAATTTGAGTCCCACCTTGTTTAATTTTGCATGTGATATTAGGGCCAGGTGTAGTGGTTGATTGGTAAAGGATTATGCAATCCACCCTTTGATTCCATGCTTATTCAATTTTCAAATGGTAAAATGGTTTCTATCATGCAAGGCATGTAGCTCAGTGGTATGGTTGAGTAGCCTACTAGTAGGTCCATTTTTTCTAGAAAATTGGATATCCATTCATCTAGATCACAACGAGTCCTCTTCTTTACAATCCATCCATTCATATAGGTCCCAATGAATATTCATCTATACAATTCATCAATGTGGTATGGATGAGGTGCCTTGTGCAGAATAAAAAGCAATCTAAGAGGGACTAAACTTATGCACGAGTCTCTGTAATTTTCAACATAATGTTAGAACCAGGTATTGTGATTGATTGGTGACACTCAGAAGGCCTAAGCCAAAGTGTGGCTTGATAAGTGTTGTGGAAGATAGAAATCCACACCTTGATGTCATATTGTTCAACGCTTCATGTCATGAGAAATGGCTAGCGGAAGGTCCTGGATTGGATTCCTACCATGTTCAACTTTGGATATGATATTAGAGACATGTGTAGTGGTTGATTGGTAAATATTTCAAAACAAAATCCACCCCTTAATTCCCAGCCTATCCAATTTCAACATGACAAAGGGTGTTTGTCATGAAAAAGGCATGTGACTCAGTGATATGGTTGAGCATCCTACCCGTCAGTCCAATTTTTATCAAAAACATGGATATTAATCAATATTGGTCACAATGAAATTATGAATCCACTTATATACGATGCATCCATTCATTTTAGGTACTAAATAATCTTCATATATACAAGTCATAAATGTGGTATCGATGAAATGTCGTTCCCACAATAAAAATCAATCTAAGAGGGACTAAACTTCTGCACTAGTCTCTCCAATTTTCAATATGGTATTAGAACTAGTTAGTTGATTGATTGATGGTGGGAAAGTGACTACTTGGCCTATGCCAAATCATGTCTTCAGATGTGCTATGGAAGATAGCAATCCACACCTTCATGTCAAACTGGTCAAGGGTTCCTATCATGAGCAATGGTTGGGGGAAGGTCCTGGATTTTAGTCCTACCCTATTGAATTTTTCATATGGCATTAGGTCCATTTGTAGTGGTTAATTGGTAAAGGATTATTCAATCCACCCTTTTATTCCAATCCCATCCATTTTTCAATTCTTAAAAGGGTGCCTGTCATGCAAAAGGCATGTAGCTCAATGCTATGGTTGAGCACCCTACCAGTAGGTCCACTTTTTACCAGAAACTTGAATATTCATTCATCTAGATCACAATGAATCCTATTCTATACAATTCACATATTCATATAGGTACAAGTGAATCTTCATCTATACAATTCATCAATTTTCCAATGTGGTATTGATGAGGTGCCTTGCGCACAATAGAAATCAATCTAAGAGGGACTAAACTTGTGCACTAGTCTCTCCAATTTTCAACATAGTATTAGAACTAGGTTGTGATTGATTGGTGAAAACTAGAAGGACAAAGAAAAAGTGTGTCTTGAGAAGTGCCATGGAAGATAGCAATCCACACCTTGATGTCAAAATGCTCAACGATGCCTGTCATGAGCAATGTCCAGGGGCAGGTCCTAGATTGGATTCCTACCATGTTCTATTTTGCATATGATATTAGAGCCATGTGTAGTGGTTGATTGGTACGGAATGCAAAATTAAATCCACCCATTGATTCCCAACCTATCCAATTTTCAACATGGTAAAGGGTGTCTATCAGAAAAAAAAGGCATGTGGCTCAATGGTATGGTTGAGTATCCTACCATCCAGTCCAATTTTTATCAGAAACACCAATCGCAGTCACAATGAATCCTCTTCTATATGATTCATCTAGTCATATAGGTCCTAATGAATCTTAATCTATACAATTCATAAATATGGTATGGATGAATTTCCTCACCCACAATAAAAAGCAATCTATGAGGGACCAAACTTGTGTACTAGTCTCTCAAATTTTCAACATGGTATTAGAACCAATTAGTGTGGTTGATTGGTGATGGTCTAGTGACTAGGAGATACCACCCACCATAATGTTTTAGTCATCTCCAACTGACCAAGTGATGAACCAACACCCCTAAAATATAGATTTACAGATGATATATCAGAATTTCCTTAAGTCTGTAATTTCGTAATCAACCCCAATACAACAATAACAACAAACCCAAATACCATAACCAATAAAAATATTAGATTGTCTTACCAACTGACAAAACTTTGCTCTGCTAATACACCTCCGCTACACTCAGTTCTACTCCTCTTCTTCACTGATCCTTCATTACTGCACTTCTCCCTTCGCTTTATTTTTTCCTTAGAGCAGCCTCAGACTCACATCAAAATGCATTTCTCATAGCAACCCGCTTGACCTACTCCTCGGCCTCCTGCTCCTCTGTTCCTCGGATTTATGCCCCTCTTTTTTTACTTCCAATTTCTCTGCTCTTTTCAGTCTACACCAAATTTCAGATACTCTTCCATCTTCCTGGAATTCCCCCACCACAAATTCCACTAATTCTTTATTTGTACACAGTAAATTGTTTTAAACAAAATACTGGGGTAACCTGTTACAAATGAAAAATATTTGTGTGTGGCTTGCTTATTGAGCCAACCTCACTCTTTGTTAATATAATTGCTTATTTGCATTTTCAGAAGAAGGTCGACTTCTCTTGATTGACTGAGTAAGCTACCATGGGGGGGCGTATTATCAATGCGTGTAGTCAAAACATTGTAGCGTATCTTTTAATCATTGCACCATACATGTGACACATATCTCAGTTCTCCATGGATTCAAGTATTTTCATTATTTGCTTATCGTTGGGGAGTATGGCTATCATTCCTGCTTTTGAGGAGTTCCATACTTGATTTCATAGCTTCTTCACCAGTTGTCCTGGGTGAATATTCTTCATGAAATCAATGGGTTGATGTTCATGACTGTCCAAAGTGGTCTAAGAACAGAGCATCATCTTCTTAGTCTTTTCAATCAATTTCAAGGTATTCTTCCTTGGGTTCCTTTTTGACGATTGCTGCTCCATGATTTGTTCATGAACTAGTATTGCTGCAAGGAGTGTTAATATTTGAGCATCAATTGAATATGATCTAGGATCTTAACTAAGAGAATAACATGTACAACATATCAATCACAAGAGACAATAGACACAGAGTTTCCTTGGGCAAAACCATAAAGGTGAAAAAACCCCAATAACTTCCTCAGAGATAGATAGAGTAATGATACAAAACCCAATCATAAGAGATAGTCTCCTAGCAGCAACTTCTCCTCCTCCACCAGTCTGCCACTCTCCAATGACTGTATGAGTGAGAAAGTGAATGATCAAATAGAATGCCTCCCATACTCTATTTATACTTGACTGGACTTTCCTAATAACCTTTAATAGGTCGGCCTCAACTTAACCACTTAACATAATGCTGACAGGGTCAACCCCCAATAGGGTGGTCTAATAACCCTTTAACCCACATGACTTATACAGGGCCGACTCCATTAAGTTGGTCTAATAACCCATCAAGTATAAGTTACGACACTTACAATATAAATGACAACACTTCCGTATAGAGGAATAATACCATCTCTATAGGAGTACAATATACATACGTGAAATACATTTTGAAGTTACAAATACATCAACACTCCCTCTTAACTAGGAAGGTATTTCTCGACATAGATCTGGTAGCACAAGTCTTCTTCTCTGGATAATCGTCACTAGATCATCATCATCAAATCATCGTCACTGTCACTGTTGTTTCTATCTCAATCAATCTCTAATATACTCGTCATAGGAAGTTCTACAGAGCCAACCCTTTTTCATGTTGGATGTAGGCCCACCACCTGCAAGTCTTAATCATCACTGGCCATATTGTGGAATCTTAAGAACTTATTACGTGCATCACAAAACCTGGCAAGATCATCCCAAGACTGATTACAAGCACATAGCCCAACCTATCACATGTCCCAGGGCCATATTATATGTCCTCCCGGAGCAATGCCTCAAAAGTGCATCCTATGTCTTATTACAGGCACACAGCCCAACCTATCGGATCTCCCAGGTCAACTTATATGCTCATCTGCACAACCTGTCCACAGCCACAGAGTATCATCCTGATACTCACCATACATCATCCTGATAAACCTCATCACATGATCATCCTGATCATCATGATAGCATCATCCTAATGCATATCATCTGGAGCAACATCCTGAAGCTCATCATCCATGATCATCTTGATCATACAATGCATCCAACTGATGCATACCAAGTATCTACCTAATCATATCATGTATCCACCTGATACATATACAAATACATGATCCACCTAATCACACAATGTATCCACCGGATACATATACAAATACATGATCCACCTAATCATATCAAGCATCCAACATGATGCATATACAAATACATGATCCACCTCATCATATCAAGCATCCAAAAATATGCATATACAAATACATGATCCACCTCATCATATCAAGCATCCAACATGATGCATATACAAATACATGATCCACCTGATCATATCAAGCATCCAACATGATGCATATACAAATACATGATCCACCTGATCATATCAAGCATCCAATATGATGCATACAAAGCAGTAACTGGAGCATCGTCTTGATGCTCATCACACAACGTTTACATCCACAGCCATGGGAAGGATCCTCCTTTCACCATGCCTGGAATGGCTCCTGCAGATGTGTCCATCACTTCTTCCTCGAAGTGTCGTCAATCTGAAGAACACCAAGCCTGTCTCTGAAGTACTCGAACTTCACTCTGGCTAGTGGTTTCATTAACACATCTGCAACCTACTCATCCATTGCAACATACAGGAGCTTCACTGCTCCTCTCTGCACCATATCCGTGATATAGTGATATTTGATATCAATGTGCTTCGACCTATAATGAAACACCAGGTTCTTAGACAGCTTCACACAACTCTGGTTGTCACAAAAGATACCAGTAGCATCCAACGGAATATCAAATAAATCAGACAGTAGCTTCCTAAGCCATACTGCCTCACAAATAGCCGAACAAGCTGCAACATAATCTGCTTTGGCTGTACTCAGTGCTACACAGGACTGCTTCCTACTAAACCAAGAGATCACACCTGATCCCATACTAAAGCAGCACCCAGAAGTGCTCTTCCTATTTGCAGCACTGCTTTCCCAATCTGAATCAACATAATCCTGCAGGTTAAACTTTTGATTCACATCATACTTGAGCCCATAATCAATTGTACCCTTCAAGTACCTCAGAATATGCTTTATAGCAACTAGGTGAACACCTCTAGGATCCATCAGGAACTAGCTCAATGTGTTCACCACAAAGAAAATATTTGGTCTCGTGTTCGTCAGGTACATCAAGGATCCAATCATCTGACGATACACAGTGACATCAACTGGATCAGATGAAACATCATATAGAAGCTTCAGGCTCGATTCCATAGGTGTGGCCATGGCCTTGCAGTCCATCACTTCTGCAACCCACATGATCCAATTACGGGATGATCAATCCCTCTCATTTTAGGACATAAGTCCAAGGATGATACAATCCTGATCACTTACGGGATGATCAATCCAAAGTTATCACTTTAAGACACCATATCATGTCTAGGGACGATGCAATCCCAACCACAGTGCCAGTCCTTTTTCATACTGGATGTGACCTAGATCAAATCTAGGATTTACCACCACACAGCTAGTCCTTTTTCATACTGTATGTGACCTAGAACAAATCTAGGATTTAACACCACAGAGCCAGTCCTTTTTCATACTGGATGTGACCTAGAACAAATATAGGATGTATCACCACAGAGCCAGTCCTTTTTCATACTGGATGTGACCTAGAACAAATCTAGGATTCACCACCACAGAGCCAGTCCTTTTTCATACTGGATGTGACCAAGAAAAAATCTAGGATTCACCACCACAGAGCCAGTCCTTTTTCATACTGGATGTGACCTAGAACAAATCTAGGATTCACCACCATAGATCCAGTCCTTTTTCATACTAGAGGTGACCTAGAACAAATATAGGATTTACAACCACAGAGCCAGTCCTTTTTCATACTGGACGTGACCTAGAACAAATCTAGGACTTACCACCATAGAGCCAGTCCTTTTTCATACTGGATGTGACCTAGAACAAATCTAGGATTTACCACCATCTTTCTCAGAGACAAGAGTCTACGGATCCCTTTAGGACATGTGTCCAGGGATGATACAATCCACTTGTCAACTTAGACGGAGTCTAAATACCTCTCATTGACCTCATCGTCGGTATCATCGACCTCATCATTGATACAAGTATCCTCATCATCGATAAAAGTATTCACATCATCGATACAAGTATCCGCATCACTCCCCCATTTAAGGAGGGTCCTTCTTTTGTAGGTGATGGTATACCATCATTCCTACAAGACAAGTTAAATTGCATGATTAATAACATCTCATAGTTTTCAGAACAAATTCTTACACATAAATAGATATGTCATACAATCATGCAATTATTTTATTCAATGCTTCAATACAACATTAATCCATATCCCGTAACTCTCTAGATGCCTTCGAATCTCTACCAGAATATTGTTAAGAGTGTGCACAACTCCCAACATGTCAACACAGAGGTTTCATTCTAAATAAGTAGCAATGGAATGTTGTACAGTGCCATAGGCCACTTACACATTACATGCATATTAGTAGTATCTTGTTCATTAATGCAACTATTCTAACATGCACAATATACATCATAAGTATGTACATAACTGAACAACATCATTTAAGTAATAAATGACAATTCAAATACTTATCTTTGTTTGGTTGTAGGGTGGATTCCCTCTTGATCTTTGCTTCCTGGATTACTTGTCCTTGAACTTATATCCATCCTCGGTCACTATGCATGCTTACTAGTATCGTCATTCTATTATCCTCGAGATCTCATACATTCATTAGTATAATCTTAATACTATCAAAACACAATAATCTTACATGTATAGTCATGATCATTTCAAAGACAAACAATAAGCATTAGTATTCAAGGTTTTCAGGGAAGACTTCTCTTACTCATGCATGTTCATATTTGACCATAGAACTCTTCTGGTTAGTCATATCATCAATCAAGGTAAGAGACATAATATGCATAAACCCTTGATTACTTAAATTTCTAACTTCGTGAATAATCATATACAAAAGTATAAGATCCTAACATAGGGTAGGATTCTAACATACTTGGTAATCATATTTGCTAGTTATGTCTAGCAATGTTTTCTTGTTCTCTTCAATGACCTGCATAACTCATAAGTTATCCATTGTAGAACCAAAATATACATACCTCTATGTGATACATGACTATGAATGAGTCTCTGTCTTCATGTCACCATGGTCTTGATCTAGAAATTGATTTGTACCTTTCATGTTAGCGGATAACATTATCCTCATACAACACCACAGTGCATTAGTACAATCATAATACAATCATAAGTGTCATAACCCTAATCAATGAATGTCTTCTATTATGCATTCATACTTTTACTAGGGTGATAAGACAAGTCTTAAAACTAAACAAGATTGTTACTAAACTCAATAACATGAATACAATCATATTATAAACTTAATCATGAACATATTTCAAAACATACCTATAAGTCATACCTGTCATATTTCTTGTAGTAGTTGTTGTTGTTGTTCCGTTTGTTCTTAGGACAATCAGAGGAAAAATGTCCTCTTCTTGGTATGTGCTGTGAGAGATTGATCTTCATTCCCCATCTTTTCTTCTCAAGCTACAATCCAATATTCTTCATGTGAGCATTCTTCCCACATCCTACTGAATGTGATAAGTTTCTTCCTAGCACAAATTCCTTGGATGAAGGAATCCCATGAACTAGGAAGGCCATTAAGAGTGGTAATTACCACTTCTCCATTCTCTATATCTTCTCCCACAGCTTCAAGTTGTTCTTTTATCTGGGAGACCCTTGAGAAATAAGACTGCATGGTCTCCACATTCTGGATCTTTATATTCTTCAATTGATTCCTTAAGGTCATCTTCTGATTTACATTCTTCCCTTCAAATAGCTTGGTCAAAGAATCAAGCATCTCCTTAGGTGTCTTCAGCGATGACACATGTGGTATGAGATGGTCTTTGATAGAATCAACAATGATCCTCTTATCCTTGACCAAGTTCCTCTTGTGTAAGGCCTTAGTATCTTCTCCTTTTGTGACAAGAACCCCTTCACTTATGCAGGTGTCCAACTCGCTCTCTTCTAGAATTAGCCCAATCCACTTGATTTGCATAAATATGGATCTTGAGGTGCATTAGGGTTTGTTAGAGAAACCCTAAAAATTCAAACTTTGAATTTCAATCTTCTGAAAGGATAGAAAGATGCGCCTTGATGAGATGATCAAGCTGCTATACTCAGAATTTGAAAACTGCAAAGTTTCACCCATCAAATTTGCTTTTCAAACTTCCAGATTCATTAAGGACGACCGTGAATTAGGGTTTGATTTTCCCAGAGCTTCACCCATCCCAAAATTTCGATCTTGGTCTCTAATCCTCAATTTTTCAGAGGATCTTCCAACCATGATCTCAGATTTCATAAATTCCTACGTTTGCACAAGCCCTAATTTTTGGCTTCACTAGAGAGGACCCCAAACTAGGGTTTGATTTTCATGGAGCTTCACCCAACCAAAAAGTTCGATCCAATGCTCTAAACTTTGATTTTTCTAAGGAGCATCTAGCCATGGTCTGAGATTTCTGAAATTCCACTTTTTGTGGAAACCCTAATTTTTAGGTGAAAATATGAAAATGCTCAAAATTGAATTTAGTTTCGATAGAAATATGCACCTTGCTGAGGAGAGTCAATCTATCCTCCTGCCTTTCAAGATCTATTAAGAGAAACCCAAAAAACAAGAATCCCTAGATTCCGCAACTGCACAGTGTCTTCTTCTCAGGTTAGCTCTGATACCATGTTAATTTTTTAACATCAATTCAATATGAGCTAGGATCTTAACTGAGAGAATAACATGTACAACATATCAATCACAAGAAGCAATCATAAGAGACAATAGACACACAAAGTTTCCTTGGGGAAAACCGCCAATAACTTCCTCAGAGATAGATAGAGCAATGATACAAAACCCAAGCATAAGAGATAGTCTCCTAGCAGCATCTTCTCCTCCTCCACTAGTGCACCACTCTCCAATGAGTGTATGAGTGAGAAAGTGAATGATCAAATAGAGTGCCTCCCGCACTCTATTTATACTTGACTTGACTTGCCTATTAACCTTTAATAAGTCGGCCTCAACTTAACCACTTAACATAATGCTGACATGGCCGATCCCCAATAGGGTGGTCTAATAACCCTTTAACCCACATGACTTATATAGGGCTGACCCCATCAAGGTGGTCTAATAACCCATCAAGTATAAGTTACGACACCGAATATAAATGATGACACTTACGTATAGAGGAATAATACCATCTCTATAGGAGTACAATATACATATGTGAAATACATTCCAAAGTTACAAATACATCAACAAGGAGGTTATCCATCGTTGGGGCTACTGTGGGAATAATTTTTGTATCATCCATTTTTCCATTTCAGCAATCATAATGTGCCATGTCAAGATTTCATTCCTCATATCACATCAATCAACTATCTTTATGCTTGCCTCATCAATTGTTGCTTGTCATCTTCTTGGGATTTTCTCATTAATGACCTCATTTTGACATCAATGACAACTTCTTATATCAATAATCTCCCCCTTTTTCATTGATGGAAACACCTCCTCAAATTTCTCCCACTTCGACATTAATGACAAAGGAATCCTGGGGTTACACGTTTCTTCATTCAGTGTCTGGTTCTCCTTGGCATGAGTGTACTTCTGACATTTTCATTTAATCACCCTATTATATTCTCCCCCAAGTACTTCATGGAGTAATTCAATTCTATCAAATAACTGTTCTCGAAAACTGAGTTGATGAAGAGGGAAGTTCTAGGTGCAATGATGAATATTCTGTTGCTCCCCCTGCGAACATGCTTGTACTATTTCTGAACTCTACTATACTTAACAGAAGGAATTTGATATTCAAACATCACATGCTCCCCCTGAGTCTATGTTGAGTCAACATTTTTGCTTACTTGTCTTTTTCAAAGACTCAAAGCACACTGATCATATTTGTTAACCTTCACCATTCACATAATGCAACATCCTGTAGTCTACTCTCTTAGTTATGTCCACACATTTCATGTATCAATCAACATTTCTTCAGCCATGTGCAACATTTGAGATGATATTTAATTTTTATGCCCACTTCTGGTCATGTCCACACATCATCTAAACTTCATGAATATGTATAAGCCTTGATATACAAATCATCCTTCCACAAGCCAACCTTTCATTCAAGAGAACCATGCAGAGCTTGATCAATACTTATGCCAACAAGAATCTTTATTGCCTTCATAATATTCTCTATCTGCAAACAAACAATCCTCTTGACTGTCTGAGAGACTTGCTCTTCCTTGGACTGAGCTTATCTTCTTTCCAATGAAATTCCAAAACCAACTAATCTTGCGACTTGCCTTTGTTCTCTGTCATACACCTTCACGAGAAATTTTCCTCGAGTCTGCCCCTACATACTTTCACAAGTTTGTTGGTACTGTCAATCTGCCTTTATACCAGGTGAACAAACAGTCCTATGACTGTCATGAGATATCCACAAGGATTTAACAAGACCTCTACATGAGATCCTAGGAACTGTTCCCTTTAACTGCTTTCACATTCTTTGAATTTTTCTGCAACAATATTCAACTATGAGCTTGTCCTTGTTTGGTATTTTTGTCTTTGTCTTGACTGTTTGCTTAACAAAAAAATTCATGTCTTTTTGTTTGCTCTTTATTGTCCAATCATTCACATTGGCATCTATTAGAGGAGTGTACCATCTTGACTGGTCCCCTTGAGCTTATACTGGTTTATCTTCATTGCTACTATTTGCTGCTTAATTTAAACTGCTATTACAAAACAATATCAAACTAGAGAGGGACTGTCCATAAGACTCCTCTTCAAACATTTATTCTCCAAATTTCAACAAGCTTGTTAGGCTTCCCAACATATTCATAAATCTTTGTTTCAGGAATGCTCCAGACTCTTATACAAATTTTCTCCAGAAATATTCTTCCTCAAATCAAATCATATGACTACTTCACAAGATGAGCCATTAAGTCATATCTATCCTCAATTCTGCTTTAATTTTACCAATTTCTTAAGGTTGAAACATGTATACTAGGTTTCTCTAAGCTTCAAATATCTTCAACAGGTGTCATGCTATGCCACCATAATCCTTGATATTAACTTTCTATGAAGTAACCATATTTGAATTATATTAAAAATGGAATGGCTTTACCAAAATACATTGTTGAGAAGGGAAAATTCATTCGTGATGTTACCTTTTTATATATCTTCACTCTTTTCAAAGTGACCATTGAATGTTAAGGGTAAAGCAGGTGGTATCATAACTACAAAGAGTCTTAGTGGCTAGGTTAATACTCACAAGATTTCCAATATCCTTGCATATATTTCATTTTGGACATCTTCCCTAGCATTTATTGGTAGTTAATTCTTATTATCCAATGTTTACACAAAGTTTAGATTTTGTGTTGAGCCCATCACAAAAGTTTTTTGTAGTTCCTAGGTTGATATTGGGCTTATAAGAAAGGAAAACTCATTGACCAAGAGCTACATTCCTTTAGTGTGAACTTCGATCTGAAAATTTGTAGTATGTTTTAGGCTCTTCCCTGAGTTTTATGCTTTCTTATTCCTATGTATTGACTTTGGTATGGGCTTGCTGATTTTGCAAAAGCAAGCCTCGTGGATTGCCTTCATATCTAAAATTTGGTTGTACTCCAATAAAAATATTTCCAAACTATTTTACATATTCAAGCAGGTTCTCCCCATGATAATTAATGTTCCTTGGATGCTTGACCCAGCTATCTTACAAATACTTAGCATAAGGAGTTAGTTGTTGATACTCTCTCACATTCATTTTGTGAGAGATATTAAGATTTGGACTAGTGAACTTTTTATTCGCATCATACTTGAGCCCATAATCAACCGTACCCTTCAGGTACCTCAGAATATGCTTTACATCAACCAGGTGAACACCTCTCGGATCCGTTAGGAACTGGCTCAATGTGTTCACCACAAAGAAAATATCTGGTCTCGTGTTCATTAGGTACATAGAGGACACAATCATGTGGCGATACATAGTGACATCAACCGATTCAGATGAAGCATCACACAAAATCTTCAGGTTCAATGCCATAGGTGTGGCCATGGCCTTGCAGTCCATCATCCCGAATCTCTTCAGGATCTCTACTGCATACTTCCCTTTTCCAAGGAAGATCCATTCTGCACTCTACCACACCTCCATGCCCAAAAAATAGTGCATCATCCCCAAGTCCTTCATCTCGAACTTGGCAGCAAGCTTCCTCTTTGTGTCAGCAATGAATCTATCCTCACCTGTTACAAACAAGTCATCCACATACAATAGTAGTATCACTGGATTTCCTTCCTCAACCTTGTAGTAAAGGTTGGAGTCTACTTTACTCTTGGTAAATCCTAAACTGGATAGAAAGCTGTCTATCCTACCATACCACGTCCTAGGAGCTTGCTTCAAGCCATATAAGGCTTTCTTCAACTTGCACACATATGACTCTCTGTCATGTGTCTCAAAACCAAGTGGCTACACCACATACACTTCCCCGTCGACTACACCATTCAAGAAAGATGTCTTGACATCCATTTGGTGTATCTTCCATTTCATCACTACAGCCAGAGCAACTACTTATCTAATGGAATTGTATCTGGCTATAGGAGCTAAAGTCTCTTCATAATCAATTCCTCTTTCTGGGAGAAGCCACGAGATACAACCTCGCTTTGTATTTCTCCATGCTACCATCTACAGCATGCTTGATCTTATAGATATACTTGGAAGTCACGACAGACTTCCCTTTTGGTCTAGGACCACATCCCAACCATCATTCTTCATGATCGACATATCATGGCATTCTTCCATTACTTCATCCCGGATCCTAGGAACTTCAATATATTCAATATCTTCAATAGATAGATTTGTTACTGGAACAAATGTTGTAGTCCTTCTTTTGTAGGTGATGGTATACGATCTTTCCTACAAGACAAGTTCAATTTCATGATTAGAAACATCTCATAGTTTTCAGAACAATTTCTTACACATAAAGAAATATGTCATACAATCATGCAATTGTTTTAGCCAATGCTTCAATATAACATTTATCCATATCCCATAACTTTCCAGATGCCTTCCAATCTCTACCAGAACATTGTTAAGAATGTGCACAACTCCCAACATGTCGGCAAAGAGATTTCACTCTAGATAAGTAGCAATGGAATGTTGTACAATGCCATAGGCCACTGACCCATTACATGCATATTAGTAGTATACTTTTCATTAATGTAATTATTCTAATATGCATAATACACAACCTAAGTCTAGGAACATAAATATATACATTATTGAACAGTATTATTTAAACAATCAAATATACAAGAAATGACAATTCAAATACTTATGTTTGTTTGTTTGTAGGGTGGACTCCCTCTCAATATTTTCTTCCTTGCAGGAGCTACTGGAGTGTGCTCCATCTTGATATTTGCTTGCTGTATTACCTACCCTTGAACTTATATCCATCCTCGATCACTTATGCATACTTACTAGTATCATCATTGTGTTATCCTCGAGGTCTCATGCATACATACATTCATTAGTATAATCACAATAATCTTAAACATGTATAGTCATGATCATTTCAAACACAGATAATAAACATTAGTATTCAAGGTTTTAGGGAATACTTCTTTTACTCATGCATATTCTTATTTGACCAAAGGACTTTTCTGGTTAGTCATATCATCAATCAAGGTAAGAGACATAATATGCATAAACCCTTGATTACTTACATTTCTAACTTCATGAATAATCATTATTAACCATACAATAGTGTAAGATCCTAACACAAGGTAGGATTCTAACTTGATATAGGAAAAACATACCTGCTTATCATATTTGCTAGTTATGTCTAGTAATTCCTTCTGGTTCTCTTCAATGACTTGTGCTAGTAACCTGCATATCTCATAGGTTAAGCATTGTAGAACCAAATTATACATACCTCGTAAGTAGATCTTCTATGTGATCCATGACAATGGATGAATCTTTGTCTTCATGTCACCATGGTCATATGTTCTTGAACTAGAACATGATTTGTCTTTCTTGATGTACCTTTCATGTTAGCGGACAACATCAACCTCATATAACACCACAATGCATTAGTACAATCATAAGTGTCAAAACCCTAATCAATGAATATCTGCATTCATAATTTTATTAAGGTGATACAACAAGTCTAAAGTTAATCAAGATTGTACTAACCTTAATGAATACAAACATACCATAGACTTAATCATGAACACATCTCGAAACATACTTGTCGAGATTGCTTGTAATCTTCTTATGTAAGGCCTTAGCCTCAACTCCCTCTGAAACAGGAACTTTTTCACTTATGCAGGTGACTAATCCATTCTCTTCTAGGATTAACCCAATCCACTTTGATTTGCAGAAACTGGATCTGAAGCTGGATTAGGGTTTGTTAGAGAAACCCTAAAAATTAAAACTTTGAATTTCAAACTTCTGAAACGATAGAAAGATGTGCCTTTCTGAGCTGGTCAAGCTAGTATACTCAGAATTTGAAAACTACAAAGTTTCACACCTCAAATTGCCTTTTAGATTTCTGGATTCACTCGGGAGGACCCTGAATTAGGGTTTGAGTTTCCCGGAGCTCCACACAACCAAATAGTTTGATCCAAAGCTCTAAACTTAGATTTTTCAAAGAGGCTTCCAGCTATAGTCATAGATTTCAAAAATTCTCATTTTTGTAGAAGCCCTAATTTTTCACTTTTTCGATCAAAGTCCCGAACTAGGGTTTGATCAAGCCCGACCTTCTACCCAACCAAAAAATTTGATATTGGTCTCTAAATTTCTATTTTGATGAGTATCATTCAGCCGTGGTCTCAAATTACAAAAATACCAACTTTCTCTGAAACCCTAATGCCTGGAGCCATGAATGAAGGTGTTCAAAATCCAATTCTGTTGTGACAGATATATGCACCTGATTGTTTATGGTTGAACTCTGAAATTACGAATCCACAGGGTCTGAAACTTTGACCTACGGTATCCCTACCTGTCATATTTCCAAACCCATAGGTCTAGCCTCAATTGGATTCTCTAAGATAGATTTATGCCAAGTGTTGCAACGTGACCTGTTTATGGGATAAAACAGGAGAGAGAATTTGTACGACATGCCACGTGTCACTGGTTAAACTTCGGCCTCTGAAAACCTTACCTGAGAAACTTTAGTCCATTCCCTACTTGTCACATTTTACGAAATTGCATTTGGATCTTCCTAGCCCAAGTTGTGAGCTTTTTTCCTAGGTCACCTATTTATGACTGAGATCTGGAAGAGGCAGAAGCCCCAGATTGTACATATCATAAAACACAAAGTACAACGAATTAGAAGTTGTGCTTCGGGCAGAAGGTACATGGGGATATTATATTCAACTTGTAAGAGTTTTATATCCTGAAACCTTTCCAAAATGGATTTATAGAGAAAGTTCTAAGATGAATTGTTTTTGCTATATCAAGCCCTAGCTTCGCAAGTGCAACAAGTGTCATAAATGCCATACCATGCCTTCTTTCAGGCTAGCTCTGATACCATGCTAGTTTTTCAGAATTTACTTCAATATGATCTAGTATCTTAACTGAGAGAACAACATGTACAGCATATCTACAGCATATCAATCATGGACATAATAATGCAAACACACAAGAGACAATAAACACATAGAGTTTCAATAGGGAAAACAATAAAGGTGAAAAACCCCACAACTTGCTCAGAGATAGATAGAGCAATGATACAAGCCAAGCATAAGATATTGTCTTCTCCTAGCAGTAGCTTCTCCTCCTCCACAAGTGTGCCACTCTCCAATGAGAGTATGAGTGAGAAAGTGGATGATCAAATAGAGTGCCTCCCACACTCTATTTATATTTGACTTGACTTGCCTAATAACCTTTACTAGGTCAGCCTTAACTTAACCACTTAACATAATGCTGACAGGGCCAATCCCCAATAGGGTGGTCTAATAACCCTTTAACCCACATGACTTATACAGTGCTGACCCCATCAAGGTGGTCTAATAACCCATCAAGTATAAGTTACGACACTTACAATATAAATGATGACACTTCCATATAGAGGAATAATAACATCTCTATAGGAATACAATATACATATAGGAAATATATTCCTAAGTTACAAATACATCAACAACAACTAAGGTTGTTTTTATGAACAAAAAATACAATATTTTCAATATATTTACAAAATATTGTTTTTCTTATTATCTATATTGCTTAAGTAGCTATTTGGATTCCAACAGAGTAAGTGAATTTTTTTATCTCTTATATCATGGTTTCAGACACAGAATTGGGGGCACAAAGGGAGTAGGTAACATATGGAGTAAATAGAGTTAGGACATAGACAATTTCTTGATGTTTTTCTTCTCTACTCTCTACATTTAAAAATAACTATTGGTGCCTGTAACTGCTACTTGAATTTGAGATTCATCTCTATATTACTATCATCCTTGTGTACTTAATCCAAATCTTCACAATTCATAAGTTATTTGAAAAAAATTATCTTGGATTTTCAATAGGGACTTATGAGAGGTCTCATAAACCTCCTGCACATTTCTCTAGGTTGTGCTTGGAAGAAAACTACCATTGGAGAGAGCTTGAGCAACATGCCCTTTATAAGAGTTGTTATGATCAACAAGATTATTCCATGATTGTGTGTTTCTTTCTTTCACTGTGGAATTATCCATTTGATATGAAGAAGTGCTCTCCTTTTCCATATTTTGTGAGCTAGTACTCTTGTACTTTGTTGTTCCAGTTTCAGTTGAATTTACATCAGTCCAATCCCAACTTCTCTCATCATCTGGAACTTTTGTCAAGAGCTCTAATTGCAGATAATTAAATATCAACACACAGAGCGTATGAAATTTATTGTCAACCCGAGAAAGTCTTTTTATTTCAAAGGACAAGTGCACAATATATGCTTAAACACTAAACCATTAGCAATAAATACTTCTATATTCTATCATTCATGTTCATCCCCAGAATCTTAAGCAATCCAAAGCCTTCTCACTGCTATAATTCAAATCCTCTCTATCATGCATCAATTAAAAATTAACATCAGATCTAATGAACAATAGGAAGGAATCTCCTTTATATCCTAGAACGATCACTTGCCTGATCTAATCAACCTGGAAATCGTAAAGCAAAAACTGAGCAGTAATCTATAAATCCAATTGTGAAATAATTGAGTTAACTATTCTAAGAATATTAAATTGCAGAATGGAAATCAAGCAACACACAATCAGAACGATAAATTGTAAGAACTCAGGGGATCGCAACTCAGCTGTAAGATGAACACAAGTGTGTATGATCTGTAATTGAATTGTATATAAAGCAAGCCTTACTCAGTCGACTGTTATTCTACACCATCTACCAAACTCACAGAAATATGATCCTTAACTATACTGAAAATTCACACGATAAATATTGCTGCTGCGTACAAAAGGAAGAACAAAGCATCACACAACAAGAAAGATGAAATCCTAATTTAACACAGCAATCTCTGTGGAAGACGGGCCCAGTCTTCACACAGAGACGCTGGTTGAACAACACTCTCTTTAACTCAGAAGCAACTCCTTATATTAACAGAAGGATAAGTACACAGTTTCAGCTTGACTGCTAATACAAGATGAATTAATTAATTGCTGTCCAACCCCTCAGTCGAGGTAATTTCCCATATTTATACATACAAATTGCAACATCTAAACCTATAATTGGGAAGCCATGAAGATCTCTGATCTTCAGGCGCCCTAAATAATCTAGCTGTTACAACGCATGGCAGAACTGAAATATCCAAATATGAGAGAAGTATTAATCGTCCCAAGAGTGACGGTCCTTCCAGCTCACAGCTGGATTCGAGCAGCGACATGCTTAAGATAGTTCTTTGGTTACAGCTGCCCTGCCACGCCTATGCCTTGATTGCCGATTTGAGCCCCAAGGAACCTTCCACAAGCGATGATCGTTCCTTCATGACTTGTTCAGCTCCGTTCTTCCTGCAGTCTATTGTCTTACTACCTTCATAAATCGCATCATGTTAGCACAGATTAAGAGATGAACAGCTTTAATCATCACAATCATAAGTATTAACACAATAAAACAATAATCGGCCATACCTTGGTAAATTGGGGAATATATAAGGACAATAAGTTGAATTGCCAAGGTAATTGGTGTAAGACAAGGTAAGGGACAGTGATAAATGATGGTCAAAAAGGGCCAATTCTGGGCTCAACATCTCCCCCCAACTATCCTGTTGCATGTCCTCATGCAACAACCTGCATCTGAATATTGTACTGAACTTTGTCCAGGCAGAAGGAAAGAATGTAGATAAATCAGGCATCCCCTCTATCCCTTTGAAAAATTTCTGTGAGCAACCCGGCATCTTCCAACTTTACTGTTCCCCTTTCCACCGCTACTTGCTAATATCTGCAGTTCTCTTATGCTATGCCTGGGGAAGTTGAAAAGACACACTCAATCTGAATCCAATTCAATAATACCTGTAGGAGGTGGAAGCACTGGTTCTTGTGGGACAGTGTCTTCCAGTGCATCTAATCTTATCAAGGGAGTTGCTGGTTCTTGTGTAACAGCAACATCCCTTAAACCTTCTTCAGCAGCTGCCTTTATTGCTTTTGGAGACACTGGTTCTTGTGTAACAGTGTCTTCTTTGTCAATTGGCTGCTGAGATTGGATATCCTTTTCAATTTGCAGCTCCTCCTCCAAGATTTCAGTGTCACCTGAGCAGGGTGTCTGTACCTGTTCGTCATCACTCCATTGTGTATCAGGAATGATCTCTATTCCCGGGTTATCCTCCAACTGCAGTTCAGGGGTTCTTGCTGCAGCATCCAAGGATGTTGGTTCTTGTGTGGCAACATCCTGGCTTACATCTTCATCTTTATTTTGCTGCAGCTCTTCTTCTATGAGTTCTGTATCATGAGAGCTTTCTGGGGTCACTACCCAGAGTTCATCGTTGAATGCTAGAATATTCTCTGTCCCAGCTTCTTCTCCTGTCTGCTCAGTCGGTTGGGCGGTCAAATTCAGGATTGCTGGTTCTTGTGTTACAGCATCCTGTTCCAACTTATCAATGTCCTGCCTTTCCGTTTCTTCTTCTAAAATTATTGTGTCCTGGGAGCGTTCTGGGGTTACAGCACAAAATTCTTCACTATCCTCCAGGGTATCCTTTGGCTCCATGATCTCTGTATCAAGGGAACATTCTGGAGTCTCACCATATTCTTTTATAAGCTCCAGAGCATCCTTCATTTCCTGTTCTTTTACCATCTGTTCCATGATTTCTGTATTGTGGGAGCAATTTGGGATTGCCCTACATTCCTCATAAATTTCCAGGGCATCTTCCACTCCCTGTTCTTCTCCCATCTGTTCTATAACTTCTGCATCATGGGAAGTAGCAGCTGCAGCAAGGATGTTTAAAGGTGCTGGTTCTTGTGTTGCAGCATCCTTTTTCTTCACTGCTTCCCCTTCTGTGGCTACAGGCTGTTGTGCTGAATAAGTGCTAAGTAAAATTTTATGGCCTGCTTCCTCAAAGATCTCCCCACAGGTGGGGCAGAGTATTCGCTCATCCTTTTCTCCAGCTTCAGCAGAAGCTGTTTCCTCCACTTGGTCTGCAGCCTCTATTAATGTATACATCTTTCTTCCACCCTGCTTTTGGCAGATTTCCTTCCATGTTTCCAGCTCCTTTCTAAGTGCTTGGAGGTCCTCTTTCAGCATTGCATTCTCATACAAGAGTCCCTCAACCCCCGGCTCTTCCTCCACTGGCCTTTGTGGAGCATCCCTCGGTTTTGGTGTAAGGATTGGGGGTTCAACCTGTGTCTCTAAGGTTGCCCATTTTGTTCTAGCTGCCTCTGCTGCTGTAATTGACCGAGTTCGCTTCCTTCTAATTGGTGCCACTAAATCAAACTCATTGGTGGTCCTCTTCCTTTTCTGCGGCGTTTCCTTTTGTGACTTCCCTTTCTGTAGTGTTTCTTCTCGTGGAGCTGGAACATAGGGAGGCAAAACTGAAGTCAAAGGAACATTTCCCTGCCCCCCATGCTGTTCTTCTTCAATCACAGCTGCTCCTCCTGCCCATTCCGGTGAAGATTCGATTGTGACCAGCTCAATATCTTCTTCCATTGCTCTGGCTCCGCCATCTTCAGGTTCCATTGTCGCAGCATTTGATGCTGCTCCAATTTCACCTTCTGCTGGCGGAGCTCCCCTGTTGTCTAGGTTTTCCACGAGGGTTTCATCTACATTGTCGCCTGACAACTCTGTTTGTGCTTCCCCTCGCCCTCCTTCAAATGCAGTGTCATCCCCCACTGGTTCTGCTTGTGCTGGGGATTCATATACTTCAAATGGCTCTGCCTGTGCCTCGGGTTGTTCTTCCTCTGTGGTTTTGTCAACCCCTGATGTCCCTGCCTGTGCCCTCTGTTGCTCTTCTTCCGTTTCATCCCTTCCGGATGGTCCTGCCTGTGCCCCCTGTTGTTCTTCTTCCGTTTCATCCCTCCCCCCAACTTCACTGGAGGAACTCCGGTCCTCCTGTTGTGGCGGAACCGGTAATTGCTGTAATGGAATGACCCTCAAGGGAACAGGTTGCTGTGGCCGGGTGATGAATTGCTCCCATGTTATATTATGTTGGGCCAGGGTTCTTTTAATAATTAACTTAATGAGGCCATGGTGGGTGAGGGAGGATAATGGGTGCTTTGCAGATTGGACGAATGTTGCCATATGGCGCAAATCATGCAATAGATAAAATGGAATATTTAACAAAATGCCATGACGGAGATGAGAAAGCAAAGGAAGTTCAGAGTTGTACACAGTTTGGTATCTACCTTCGCAAGTTATGTATTTCTTGAGGAAGATAGCGACCTGGTCCCATGGCTGCGGCAGTGACTTCAATGCAATCCCTCTCCTGGATGCTTCAACTTGCTCCCCTGGAAGTAAAAATTGTTCCCGTGCAACTGTTGCAGGAACTCGACGGTTAAACCAAGGTTTTCCCACCAACGGAATAGCTGTAACCTCAGATATAATGACCTCCGAAACATCTATACACAGCCCCCACACCGTGGAGTGTGTTTTAGTAAGATTCAATGCGAATTGCAGGGCGGCGTCCCGGTCGAATCCATTCAATCGTTCAAAGAACTCGACCCAGCCAGCGGCTTGAAAAATGGCCAGAACCTGCAAATTCCGTCTAAGTTCCCGGGTATTGAAAGGTTCATGGCGAACTGGAATGCCCATGGTCCTGGCTGCAAGATAGAACTGCTGTTTCGACAGAGTACAGGATCCAGAATAGAAGTTGCAGCGCGGAGAATGCACGAATCGTTGAGCGGAGACGTTGAGCGAATGAACTAATTCGGAAAGTTAAGCACAGAGAGGAGTTTAAAATTTTCATGCCGAATTGGGGAAGGTGGCAGTTATTAGTATTACGTCGTACGAGGGAAGGGTTCAATCGGATATAAATGGTGGTACGAGTGAAGGTACGGCCAATCTCGTTTACATGATATCAATACTTAATCACGTGATAAATGAAAGCCATACCTCATAAAACTGTGCGTCGGAAGGCTGCGGAAACTGGTGGAGCTTGGAGTAGGTGACGTCACAGAGCCGAACGCGTGCACAGTCAGACGTGGAATCATGATGACTCGGATAAGGCACTGATTTCCTTCGCCGGTAAAACACAAGGAGTCGCATCCTCCGGGTTGAAATGATGAGTTCGCCGGCAGGACTGGGATGAATCAGCATCATAATTAGCAGGTTGAACAATCCTTCTGTTAACACGGGAGTTACTACTGCAAATTGCCAAAGAAATGATCACACGGCCGATGAAAAAGCTTGTTGCAGCTGACAAGAAAGAAGTTACAGCCATCGGGAAAGAATTCATGGCAGCCGGAAAAAGATTCACAATATCCGGGAAAAATTACGGCTGTCACGGGAAAATTTTACAGCGGCGGAAAAGACTTACGGCTGGCGGGAAAAGATTTTACGAATATGGGAAATATGTCGCAGCTGCTGGAAAGAAATGACAGCTGTGGTGTGGAAGTGACTTGGTCAATGAGGTGGCGGCCGCCGAGGAATAAGGTGACGGCCAGGAAATGATGTGGCGGCTGCGAGAAAAAGATGTTGCAGCCGCCGAAGTTACAGCCGCCGGGACTGCAGCTGCCGGAGTTGCAGCTGTCGGAAAAGATTTAACGGCGGACGGGGAAAAAAAAAAACATTACGGCTACCGGGAAGTGAAATGGCCGTGGCTGGTAAATGGAATGGCAGCTGCGGAAAATGAGGTGGCCATAGCTGGTGAATGAGGTGGCAACCATGGGGACGATGAGGTGGCAGCCGCGGAAACTGGAGTTGCAGCCGCCGATGTTGCAGCCGCCGATGTTGCAGCCGCTGATGTTGCAGCCGCTGATGTTGCAGCCGCAAATGTTGCAGCCGCCGATGTTGCAGCCGCAAATGTTGCAGCTGCCGAAATTGCAGCAGTCGAAAAAGATTGACGGCTGACGGAAAGGGCATTATGGCTACCGGGAAATGGAGAATATGGTTGCCGGAAAAGGATATACGGCTGCCGGAAAATATGTTGCAGCCGCCAGAAAATATGTTGCAGCTGCCGGAAAATATGTTGCAGCTGCCGAATTTTTATTTTTATTTTTATTTTTTTATTTTTTTTTTTTCTTAACACAAGGACGGCACAGAGAGATTTTCATTATGGGCCCCAAACTGATCGTTCTCCTGGCGCTTCCCTGAAATTTTTTTTCTTAAAAGACAACAGCAAGCAAAGAGATCAAATGCAAAAAGAAAGAAAACGACAACTATACGCTACAGCAAGAAATTATTTATGTACAGCAAATATGATTTTCATTTTAAGATTTGGTAAAGGTAGAAAAATGTTCCTGCTCTGGTGCCAATTGGTAGTTTGGATCAGTAGCAATCTGTGAAATGAATGCATCTTTCGAAATGGGCTTCCGATACAGTCGCAGCCTATGGCCATTAACAAGTAATGGCATACGGTTTTCATCAATGGTGACCAGGCGAACAGTGCCGTTGTCAAATACCCTGTCAACCAAATATGGACCCAGCCATCTTGTGCGTAATTTCCCTTTGAAATCTTTCTTGAATCTAGAGTCGTACAGTAGTGCCCAGTCTCCTTCATGGAAGATTTTCTTTTTGATGAATCGGTCATGCCAGTTAGATCTCTGTTGCTGAAGCAGCACAGTCTGGTCTACCGCAGCTAATCGTTTCTCATCCAGTTCATTCAATTGATTCAATCTTCTTTTCTGGGCTTCTGCTACATCCAGGTTCATTTCAATGGCTGTTTTCAGGGTCTTGATCTCAAATTCAATTGGAAAGATGGCACTCTTACCATACACCAGATCATAGGGAGAAAAGCCCGTGGTGTTGCGCCAAGTCGTGCGATATGCCCACAGTGCTTCTGGAAGTCTGTCAGCCCAATCCCTTCGATGGCTTTTAACTGTTTTAGTAAGGATTGCTTCGATAACTTTATTAGTGCTTTCCACCTGACCATTGGCCTGGGGATGATAAGGTGAAGCTATCTTGTGCTGCACATGATACTTCCGGAGCAAGGATTCAAATTGGTGTGAAATAAATTGTGGTCCGCCATCGGTAACTACTTCCTTTGGTACTCCAAAACGGGTAAAAACTTCACTGTACAGGAAATCAATCACCGCCTGGTCGTTTGCCTTAGCCAAAGCTACAGCTTCTACCCACTTAGTCATGTAGTCTGTACACACCAAGATGTAAACCTTCTGTTTGTAAGGAGGGTTGATAGGACCAACAAAGTCCAATGCCCATCTATCAAACGGTTCTAGTACAACTTGGGGCTGTAAAGGCATCTGATCTGTCTTATTAGGTTGGCCCATCCTTTGGCAGCTGTCGCAGGACTGAACATATTTTTTAGCATCTCTGAACAGTGTCGGCCAATAATAGCCCATCCGCAACGCCTTATGTCCTGTTCTTTTATCTGCAAAGTGTCCTCCGCAAGGTTCATCGTGACAGGCCTTCAGTATATGAAAGATCTCATCTTCCCTTACACATCTTCTAATTTCAAGATCAGGTCCTGTGTAAAAGAGATGGCCTTTAAGCCAACAATACCTGGCACTTTGCTGAATAATTTTTCTTTTCTCTCGTTTAGACATATGTGGCGGAAGTTTCCCTGCAGCCAAATAATTAGCAACATCTGCATACCAGGGTGAATGAGCTGAGAGTGCAAATAAATGTTCATCCGGGAAAGCATCCTCAACAGGTGAACTGTCATCACTGTTAGTAAATCGTGATAAAAAATCGGCAACAACATTTTCTTTTCCAGGTTTATCTATAATAGTAATATCAAATTCCTGTAATAATAAAAGCCACCTGGTTACTCTGGCACTAGTGACAGGTTTATTCATTAAGTACTTAATGGCAGAGTGATCAGTATGCACAAATGTAGGATACCCAGTAATGTAATGCCGAAACTTATTAATAGAATAAACAATAGCAAGAAATTCTTTTTCAGTAACAGTATAATTTAGTTCAGCAGGGGCTAAGTTTTTACTAACATAATAAATAGCATAAGGTACTTGACCATCCTGCTGTCCTAGTACTGCTCCAATGGCGGTATCAGAAGCATCTGAAGAAATGTGGAAAGGTATGGTCCAATTAGGTCCCCTTAAAATAGGGGCTGTGGACAGTTTCTCTTTAAGCTTATAAAATGCTGTCTGGCATGCTGTACTCCATGCAAACTGCACATCCTTCATTAACAATGAAAACAAAGGAGAAGCAAGTTTGGAGAAGTTTTCTATGAATCTCCTGTAGTACCCAGCATGTCCCAGAAAACTTCGCACCTCTTTCTGAGTTGAAGGGGTTGGTATATTCTTTATCACCTTAATTTTTGAAGGATCCACTTGAATACCGTTAGTAGAGATGAAATGTCCTAATACCACCCCCTCACTCATCATCATGTGGCATTTTTCAGTGCTCAGTGAGAGGCGAGCCTGTTCACAGCGAATTAAAACCTTCTTCAAATTTTCCAACGCTTCATCAAAATCCCTACCATAAGGAGTGAAATCATCCATAAAAACTTCCATGCTATCATTTACCAATTCAGAAAATATGCCAATCACAGCTCTTTGGAACGTTGCAGGTGCATTGCACAACCCAAAGGGAAGCACCCTGTAGGCGAACGTTCCCCAAGGGCAGGTGAAGGTGGTCTTATCCTGATCCTCTGGAGCAATCTGGATTTGATTGTACCCACTGAATCCGTCCAGGAAGGAGAAGAACTTCTTCCCAGATAAGTTATCAAGTACCTGGTCAATAAAGGGCAGAGGAAAGTGATCCTTTTGTGTGGCCTTGTTCAGCTCCCTATAATCGACACAGACTCTCCATTTACCGTTTTTCTTGGGTACAATTACAAGTGGGGAAACCCACTCACTGTCTGAAATAGGATAGATGAATCCTGCTTCCAAGAGTTTCTGGATTTCTTCCTTCACTATATCCCTCAGATTGGGGTTCATGCGTCGTTGGGGTTGACATACAGGCCGGGAGTCGTTTTTAATATAAATATGATGAGTGCACAGACTAGAAGGAATACCCTTCATGTCTGTATACTCCCAGGCGAATGCCCCCTTACGTTCCTTCAAGAGATTGGTTAGGCGCTTTTGTTCTTCTGAGGAGAGAGCAGGATTGATGTTCAAAGTTCTTCCAGGCTCTACCTCAATAGGAATACTTCTCGAGCTTTTTAATACTGGGATTATATTTGTGTCATTGGCTAGTGCTTCCTCCGTAAGCTGTTCTTGTTCTTCTTTGCCGAGGGTACTGTTCAGAAGTTGATAAACTTCCTTGTCTACAGAAGCAGGTTCGCTAATGAAGTTATTAATGGCATCGTCTTCTGTTTCGTTTTTGAAAGTTAGTGCCTTCCCTATCGTTAGTAATGGCTGAACATCTTCTTCTTCTTCTTGTTCTATCCAAAGGGAGGTTTCAGTCTCTAGACTCGGCCTTGCTGGAGGGTACAGGGTAAGATTTTTGGTTTCCATGCCATCAGATATAGTCATAGATCCTGATCGACAGCTGATGCAAGCATCAGCTGTAGCCAACCAGGGCCTTCCTAAAATCAATGGATGTCCCCCCAGCTGTGATTTCGGCTGTAATACCAGAAAATCGGCAGGGTATTCCCACGAGTCTATTGAAATAACGAGGTCGTCCAAAATCCCTTCAGGTCTGATGGTGGATCTGTCTGCCAATTCTAAGATAGTAGGGGTCGGTCTAATATTGGTGAATCCGAGCTTCTTTACAGTCTCCATCGTTATAACATTGATCGCAGCTCCTAAATCTACTAGTACGTTGGGTATCTGCGTTTGTCCTATGTGTACAGTGACAGTAGGATTACCGGGATCCTCATACTTGGTTATAGGGGTTTTTCCAGTCATTAAAGCGGATAAATTCCCTATAACATGGACAGTAGGAGGATCTCTGGGTTTCCTTCCCGGTCTTTTAGTGCACAGGTCCCGAACAGTTCTAGCATAGATAGGTACATCTTGAAGAGCTTGTAAAAGGGGAATCTTAACATAAAGGTTCTTCAGTTCTCCTAAGAGATTGAACTGAGGTTGCCCCCCTCTTTGTGGCAGCATCAATCTCTCAGGGTAAGGTGGTTGTCTTACCAACTGGGTAGGCTGCGTGTTATCCACTTCATCATTTATTGTTTCAGCCCTCCCTTCTGAGGGATGCTCAGCGTCTTCAATAATAGGAACCGGATCAGATAGATGCTGGGAACTCTCTCCTTTGTCATAAACAGTAGGTGGAATATTTTCTGAAGTTACACGTTCTACTATCTTTCCAGACCGTAAGCGAATGTCATTACAAGGTACAGGGGAGAGAGAGTAGGCTGGCATATTGAGAGTTTCCAGTTGCTGGACTGTTTTATTATTTGGGTTAGGGTTAGGTTGGGCAGGCAGCTGAGGCCGTATTGGTATGTTAGGCACAGGATTATTTTGCAGCTGCAGCTGCGACTGCTGAGGTAGGTATTGAGGATATTGCTGAAATTGAGGATATGGAGGATACGGTAACTGTTGAGGTGGAGGTGGTTGAGGAAACTGATTCCCAGGATGGAAGTTCCTCCATCCAGGAGACCATGAAGTAGGTTGATGAGGTGGCTGTGTCCAAGGACTCCATGAATTATAACCTTGCATCGCAGGTTGAGGGGAATTCCACTGAGCATAATTTGAAGGGAATTGTGTATTCACGTTTTGCATATTAGTATTCCAATTATTCAAATTATTCAAAAATGGAAATGAATCGGGAGACATACCTTGATTCCGGGGCTGCCAGGGTTTCTTCTGTGCAATAAAGTAGGCTGAATCCACCTCTGGAGTTGATGCCTGCAGAACAGCTTTCACTTGGGGCAACGTGGGGCATTCTTTCATATCATGATTCAGCTCACACAGTTGACATACTTGAACTTTGTCAAGAGGGCATTCTTTCAGTGGATGAGTCTTTCTACATCGGGGACAAAACACCCCTAGTGTGAGATCCTCCACTGCCTGTCTTTGCTTGGCCTTCAAGACGTCAATCTCTGAAGAGATAGAGCTCATCATTTCTGTTTTAAAGTTTTCAAGAAGATTGCCTATCTCTGCACGTGTAGCTCCCCCATTGGATGACTTCTGAGTTCTGTCGAAGACATCACGTTCCAGGTTATTTCGTTTATGCTGATTATTATGCCTAGAAGATCCCCTGGAATATCTCTTACATAATTCCACAATTGTCTCAAAAGATTCTTTAGAGATATCCCCCTTTCCTAATAAATTTAGCATGTCTAAACAATCGTCCCTGATTCCTCGAAGCAGGATGATCTTAAGCACATCTAGTCCCATGTTCGTCTGTCCAGCTCTCTGCACATTGTACAGCAACCTCTCTACAAAATCCTCCAAGCTTTCGTCCTCCTTCTGTACCATCTTGAATAAATCCTCCCTTTTGTCCCTGGTGTTACAATATTCTTGATATTTTTCCAGGAATACTTGCTTCATCTTATTCCAATTAGCAACAGTCCCTCCCCCAAGGCTCATGAACCATCGTAATGCATTGTCCTTCAGGGTGGCAGGAAAAAGCTTTAACTTTTGAGCATCTGTGATATAATCATAGCTGCGACAGAGGATATCGAATTCAAACAAGAATTCGTCTGGATCCTCTGCCGCCCTGCCATGGAAGCGGGGTAACACCGACGGTGAAATGTTTTTCATAGGAGCTGTCCCCTCTAGCTGCTGTATTGGGAATTGCAATGTAGCCATAGTTTCTGGCGGGGAATTATCTTCATGATGGTATTGTACCACTGCCTCTTCCTCTTCATTCTCATGTCTATTACTCATCTTTTCTCCTGTATCTTCTCCTTCGTTTGTTCCCTTGTTCTTTACCTCAGTTGCAACAGCTGTGTATTCTTCGGTTGCAACAGCTGAATCAGCTGTTACTTCTTTAGCAGGAGTATATGCAGGAATCACAGCTGCTCCTGTATCTTCCACTGTAGATCCTGATGCTAACGTTCCAGGATCAGCAGGGCCTCTTTTGGTAGGAGTCCCCTGTTGACGAGATCTGACAGCTGAATCAGTTTTGTCAACAAGGTCGTCAATGAATGTTCTTCTGCCCAGCGGTGGACCTCGACCACGACCCGAACCACCTGTACTGTTAGTAATTTGTGGGGTTTTGGGGGTCGGGAGGTTATCGCGTTTTACCCCCCTCGTATTCATGCGAAGCAGATCATTTCAAAATCAACCAAAAGACTGACTAAAAGCAATTATCAGATCAACTAATGACTAGTATTTAATTTTCATCCTTCCCCGGCAACGGCGCCAAAATGTCAAGAGCTCTAATTGCAGATAATTAAATATCAACACACAGAGCGTATGAAATTTATTGTCAACCCGAGAAAGTCTTTTTATTTCAAAGGACAAGTGCACAATATATGCTTAAACACTAAACCATTAGCAATAAATACTTCTATATTCTATCATTCATGTTCATCCCCAGAATCTTAAGCAATCCAAAGCCTTCTCACTGCTATAATTCAAATCCTCTCTATCATGCATCAATTAAAAATTAACATCAGATCTAATGAACAATAGGAAGGAATCTCCTTTATATCCTAGAACGATCACTTGCCTGATCTAATCAACCTGGAAATCGTAAAGCAAAAACTGAGCAGTAATCTAGAAATCCAATTGTGAAATAATTGAGTTAACTATTCTAAGAATATTAAATTGCAGAATGGAAATCAAGCAACACACAATCAGAACGATAAATTGTAAGAACTCAGGGGATCGCAACTCAGCTGTAAGATGAACACAAGTGTGTATGATCTGTAATTGAATTGTATATAAAGCAAGCCTTACTCAGTCGACTGTTATTCTACACCATCTACCAAACTCACAGAAATATGATCCTTAACTATACTGAAAATTCACACGATAAATATTGCTGCTGCGTACAAAAGGAAGAACAAAGCATCACACAACAAGAAAGATGAAATCCTAATTTAACACAGCAATCTCTGTGGAAGACGGGCCCAGTCTTCACACAGAGACGCTGGTTGAACAACACTCTCTTTAACTCAGAAGCAACTCCTTATATTAACAGAAGGATAAGTACACAGTTTCAGCTTGACTGCTAATACAAGATGAATTAATTAATTGCTGTCCAACCCCTCAGTCGAGGTAATTTCCCATATTTATACATACAAATTGCAACATCTAAACCTATAATTGGGCAGCCATGAAGATCTCTGATCTTCAGGCGCCCTAAATAATCTAGCTGTTACAACGCGTGGCAGAACTGAAATATCCAAATATGAGAGAAGTATTAATCGTCCCAAGAGTGACGGTCCTTCCAGCTCACAGCTGGATTCGAGCAGCGACATGCTTAAGATAGTTCTTTGGTTACAGCTGCCCTGCCACGCCTATGCCTTGATTGCCGATTTGAGCCCCAAGGAACCTTCCACAAGCGATGATCGTTCCTTCATGAGTTGTTCAGCTCCGTTCTTCCTGCAGTCTATTGTCTTACTACCTTCATAAATTGCATCATGTTAGCACAGATTAAGAGATGAACAGCTTTAATCATCACAATCATAAGTATTAACACAATAAAACAATAATCGGCCATACCTTGGTAAATTGGGGAATATATAAGGACAATAAGTTGAATTGCCAAGGTAATTGGTGTAAGACAAGGTAAGGGACAGTGATAAATGATGGTCAAAAAGGGCCAATTCTGGGCTCAACAACTTTCACCTAAAATGGGAGCAAAGATAAAGAAAAAACACCATCAGATACATTACATAACCAAAAAAATAGACAATAGCATAGTTATAAACTTATATACCTTAAAAACAATGGGACAAAATGACAAGTTGTCTCACTTTGCTCTAAAATATTTCATTGTTTAATTTACTTGGTGAGGCAAACTAACTCCACTCATTAGTGTTCCATGTTAGAAATGCAGCCTTCTTCATTTCACGTCATGAGTTGTTTTTGGTTGAAATACATTGTCATACATAACTTATGAAATATGGTTATGTTACATGCATATAAGACTCCTAAGTCTCACAATGAAAGAAACTCTAAGCAGTCAGAATGACAACTTTAGAGAATCAGTTGAGCAGATAGCTCTTAAAGATAATTATTTGAAGCAGCTTCAGGTTGTTTCTTTGCAATTTACAAAAGATAGCTATTGTTCCACTGATATAGATGAAAAGCTTGAGGCCAAACTTTCTATCTCGTAGGATAGAGTTTTCTTTGTCCTTCCTGTGGAGAGTGTTGATGAAATGATGGTCATAGAAAATTTCCTTAAATACATATCTGAACTTGAGGAGAATGCACATATATTTTTAGCTAAAACTAAATTGCTTGAGTTGAACTTCAAAGATATGTTTTCACAGAATGCTGCATTAATGTCAGAACTGCAGTGGAAAGAGGAAATTTCGAAAGGTTTGCAATTTGATTTGAGTTTATTGCAAGAGTTTGCATCCAGAGCAAAGGACCAAAAAGATGAAGTTCATGAGGCATCTGCAGCTTTAAAATTGTTCAATAATATCTATCGGAAAAAAATAATGAGCTCGACACTGTTATGTCTGATAATATAAGGCTAGAGATAGAGATAATGGACAAAGTAAGCGAAGTGACCAGTCTAAACGTACAGCTTACAAAAGTAAAGGAGACTCTGGCATTTGTCTCAAATGAAAACTCTCAGCTTGCAACTAATATTGAAGACCTATTACCAAAGAGAAATTCTTCAAAAGAGGAAATGGAAGAGAAACATATAGTCACATTGAAGGATTAGAGGAAGATCTCCTTGAAATGGGTTCTCTGGTAGATCACCAGATGATCAATTCAATTGAAAGCATGAAATGTGAATTGAACCATGTTATTCGAGAGAGGGACTGTCTTAATGCAGAAGTACTTTCCTTGAATGAACAGTTGGAAATGACCCAAGAATTTTGTAGATGTATGGGAATCTATTGCTGTGGAAGCACGTCAATTATATTTTTGCTCTTGTTTCCTACCTTTGGTACCCTTTTTGTTTGCTTCCGTGCCCTTATAAAATACTTTTACCATGGGCAGGTTGCAGAGACAAGGAAAAATTATGTATAAGAGAAAGAATAAGAGCCTACAGTAAATGCATTAGAGAGCCATGTAGGAAAATACAACTGCAAGTGTCTTCAAATTGCATTGATTATTGCTCATTCTAATTATTGCTTTCTACATAAGGTGGACATTGTGAAACAGGAGGCTAAAAGGAAACATCTGATGAGGGAGGATTTGGAATTGGAGATGCAAGCCCTAAGACATCCGATGTCAGCAATGTAGAGTGCACAAACCTCTATGAATATCCAAAGCTCAAGTGAGTCCATGGAGAGCGCCAATGAAAACCCAAGGTGCAAATTCCTATACAATTGAGATTTATGTATACTTGTTTTTTTATGTATAGCCATGTTGTTTATTAGTCATGATTGTTCCCTATTCATGGTTATGGTAGGTAGAAAGCTTGATTTGCGAGAGGCACACAAACCTATTAAAGTTCTAGAGAAAGAAATTGAAGAAAAAGATGTGGAGGTACCTAACTATTGAAATGGAAACTGTCTTAGAAACCTTAATTCACTGATACAAGCCCTTATCTCGATCTCCCTTATCATGTAGATTAAGAAGTGAAAATCCCATATTACGGAATTGGTTATGAATGCAGAAACACAGGCAAGTGAGTACCAACAAAAGGTATGGAGAACAATTTGATTGTTTAAAATTTTAATGCATTCTTGCACAGTCAGCAGTTCTTGATTCCTCCATGATGAAAGCATAAATATGATTGGTTGTGGATCTAACCTATTTTTACCAAGTGTATAAATAGTATCAAGCATTGGAAGCCATGGAAAATCAAGAGAAGGCTGAGCAAACAAACTCGAGTGCTATGGATTCATATATAAATAAGACATGGGTAAATACTATTGCTAAGTCTAGAGGTTCAGGGTCACCTTTCAAATGTATTGGGTTAGGTTTATCCCAACATATAAATTTAGAGAGCGATGAGGAGCTGCATCCTTCCAAGCGATGTATAGAAGAACTTGAAGGTCTTCTTGCAGCTAGACAAAGGGAGGTACATGGTTTCTCTTTCCAATGATACCTTGGAATTGCAGAACAATATTTTGAAAATCTAGTCGCAGGTTGTGCAGATGAGGGCAGCTGTAAGTCCTAACTAATAGTAATTACCAAACCAAAGGAAAGCTATAATTAGCTTTTCTGAAAAAACAACCAATAGTCAACATTCAATATCTGGATGTACCAAGAGAATCTCCAAAATTCACACTGAAAAAATCAAGCCCCATATAACTAGCTTCTTCGGAATAAAAGTCTAATTGCACCAGAGAATGACTGAATTGCCAGCATACCCATCCATACCATATTTCACAATCCTTGCTTCCATACCATTCAAATAGATCTATGAAGAGATTACAATCAATTAGAGGACATCACATGCTTTTTAAAATTGTCATCAAGAAAGCTAAAACTCAGAGCCTCTGCTAAGGAATGCTACAGTTCATTACATACTCCCCACAAATTAGGAGATTGGCTAGATCAGGGTTACAAGCCATGTTTGCATGACTGGTTGTTTAAGAATTTAGCCTTCTAAGGACATGGAAAACCTTAGCATCTTTGAATTCAATGATCAATTGGAGAATTCTCCATATTATATTTCTTAACAAGCCCATTCTTAGGAACTTTCTTGGTGACTAGATAATTGATGATTATCATAAAATATCCCACCACAATTATCAACCTTATGTTTATTTGAAAGGATAGAGTCAAAACTTGCCATAAGGCCAAAGCTTCCACATGATTATTTGACACTTCCCCCAGTCCCCATGATAAGTTTTACTTCTGATTTCCTCTGGGGTCAAAGAACACCCCCTTGCTCCAGCCAACCCTGGGTTATTCTTAGAAGCACTGCCAAAAAACAAAACATGATTTCTTTGATTATGAATCCAATCCTTCAACTTTGAAGGATTTATCCTCAGGGTCCAATTTACCTCTTCCTTTGCACATAGTTTAGGTCTTTTGATGCTAAGATCTGAGTGGTCTAGTAAATTCTGGATCGATAATTCTACTTCTATATCTAAACTTTCACTTCTTTCATTGGTACTTCCTTTAAGCTTCATAGTTTCCTGCATCAAGGCCCATGCTTGTCCAACAACTTGACTAGGAGAACTCTTTCAATTTTTTAAAATTAAAGAATTTCTAGCTAGCCAGATCTTCCATATGATGAAGTATGACAAATACTCCCATTCCTTCTTCAAAAAGGGTTTGTTGACAAACTTTTTGTAGTACTTCTGATGCCAAAAAAAATGTCTTCTCTCCAATTTCTTGGAATTACTAGATTTCTACAACCTACTTCCAACCTTAATCTCCAAACTTCAATAGAAAAATCACAACTAAGAAACAAATGTTTCCCACTTTCTTGAGCATGTCTACACAATGGGAATTGAGAAGGTCCTTGTATCCCTCTTCCATATTGTGTTCCAAATCACATTTTTAGAGAAAGAGACACTAGTAATACTCTGCTGAGCATATTCTTTATTTACTGAATAATTACCACATTTTTTTCCCCATATCCTAGAATTGAAGCTCAAGGAAGATGGGTGATAAAACTAGCTTTTGATGTGGACATGCATTACCAGATACTTGGTTTCTCCAGAAGCTCAGATAGACCTTCAAATTTCATTGTCTTAGTCAACAAAGTCTACATGGAGGACTTGATAGTGCAATAGGAAGCCAAGGTATATGAAGAGGATGGGATTGAGGTGGCCTTTTGTACCCTCACGAAGGGCTTGAGGTGGTCTCAAGATAGTTCTATGTTTTTCTCCAACAAGTTCTGGATTATTTTCATGCAAAATATTGAATACTCTATCAAGCAACTGGATCAACACAACAGAAATCAGTTGAGATACAAAATACTAGTTCATAAAATCGATTTGCTGCAATAGCACACTCACGATACAAATAATATTTGCATATATTTTTCAAAATCATAATTCTAAACAACAACTAGTAACACACAAAACAATATAGTGGACCAGGAGGAACATTGTAGAAAATTGAAATCATAATGAAGATAAAGAATATTTAAGTGTATTATGTATAATTGATATCCCGAAATCATCGTATAGATATCTAAGACTAAGGTTCACATGGTTAAATATTGATTTGGATTGTGCACTTGTCACCGTTATTGGCTTTAACACTACACATTTATGAGCTTGGATGGCATCCCTGATATCATGCATTGGCATTAGTGGCCAAGAGAACTCATCGTAAGGCTAACATAGCCAATGGCCACCCTACAACCCGAGCTTGAAGTTACTGAAAATTCTCATTATCTGAATGCAAACAGAGGAAACACTTTTAATCACAAATGCCACTGAAGGTATACTAGAATGAGTTCCCAAAGTGTATACTAAGGTAATGAGAAGCCCTCTAATGAAAATCTCAACAATATTTCCTACTGATTATTGGAACGCATCAACCGAAAAAGGCCATTATAATGCTTACAGAGAAAAATGGTTATTGGAATCCATCAATTGAAAAATGCCATTATAATGCTTATAGAGAAAAATGGTTATTGGAATGCATCAACCAAAAGGGATCAATGGTTTTCCCAATAGATGGATTCATAGCTATGTATATTGTTGAAAACAAATTAAATTACTGTCAGTTCAATAAGAAGAAAAGGAATGTTGATTTTTCCCAACGAACGTCGAAAAGTTTCTCACATACAACTGTTTCCATAACTTTTGTTTTTGTTGTAATCCATGGATATGGATCTTGATCAGTTTGTTGGAGTTGTATAAATTGGCCAACTAGCAATTCTACCAAAATTTTAAGTAGGTGATCCTGGATACCTAGGATTCTCATGTTGCTTTTGGACATGGTTCATGTTTCAAGATTGGTATAGCAGTATGTTACTGAAGAAGATGAGAACAATGCAAAACTGTCTCAACTCTTAAAGCATGTAGGATAAGTGTTAGGAACCTATGTCAACCCTTCTCTTTACTATGTTAGTATATTGTTGTTGGATGCATATGCTTTGTAAGTCGTCCCGTAGTATTTGTTGATCCGTAGTTTATATTAGCCCATAGTATTGACCCATAGTATTGGACGCATATGCTTTGTAAGTCGTCCTGTAGTATTATATGTCCCATGGTTTTGACTCATAGTATTGGGCATAGACTTAGTATATAAGTGTGTGTTGAGGTCATTGAAGGCACCGTGAAGTTAATTGTATTGAGCTTGCTCAAAGGAGGTTGCCCCCTCGAAGTGGCCCGTGATCAATATAAAAGAGATTATGTTCTATTATTTCTGATATCTCATGTATTTGCATTAATTAATTATTGCAGGTACATCACATCTGGTATCAGAGCACTTTCCTTGGCACAAGTGGGATTTTTTTTTTTTTTTTTTTGGGCGGCGCCTTTCAGATCAATTTCTGAAACTTTATGCACAAAATAAGAAGAAACTGATTACATATCTGAATTCCTCTTTCAAAAATACGCAGTTTCAAAAAAAAAATCATCTCATTTGGAGTTCTAAAAGTGGAGATATCGCGGATTTAAAATCAGCAACTTTTCAGAATTTCGGTGACGGCCTCGGAAATTGCGGCGAGAAAATCTTTTGACCGAGTGCCCAGATTTCTATTCCACTTTCATGGGTAGAAGCAGAGTGGTTGTTCTAGTTCCGAAAACATGCTATAATAGCATTTCTGAGCAATATAGATCCAGTTTTTGAACATTGGGTGGAATTTCTGCCCAAATTTTTTCTATTGCAGGTTCGGATTTGGGAATCATCCCTATCCGCTTAACTGTGGGAAGTACTTGGGCATAAGCCCTAAAACTCATTGTGAGGAGTACCACAGGAACCCCGAAGTAGCTGGCCCATTGAGAGGACCTGCCAGTGAAAAGGGCAACGACCCCTACCTGATTGACTAGTTCCCACCCGTGAGGTAAACCAAGAGCTGTCGTTTGTGGCAAAGCGGTTATCAGTTTTACCTGAGCCGTGGAGTGAGGGGTACTGCCCCAATACGCAAGCCGTCAGACAGCATTGGTGGCCGAGTGAAACCCCTGAACTGTTAGGAAGCCGCACATACCTGGGGTCCATATCTACTTTCAGCTGAACTATTGTTGATCACTGCTGCGCCGTTTCAGATCCATTTGCAAGCCGTTCCAGATTCAGCCTTTTTCAATCCATTCGGCGTTGTTCCAGATCCCTTTCAAGCCGTAGCCGCTCCAATCTGGGAAAAAAAAAAAAAACAACAACAACAACAACAACCTGGTTATGGTTGTCACCCGTGCAGGAGCACACACCATGGAGGAAGCACTTGCAGCCATCCAAACCAAACTCCAAGATCTGGATGAAAAATTTCTCAGCCTCCATCTTCAGCATTCAGCCATGAACAATACCAGACAGCCAGAATCTTTTGCAACCACCAGGTTCTCTGCTTCTAGCAATTTTCGTGGGTCGAAGCTTGATTTTCCTCGCTTCAATGGTACTGATCCGACCGGATGGATATACCGAGCAGAACAATATTTCAGTCTGCATAATACTTTTGATGTTCAGAAAGTTCCACTTGCATCCTTTCATTTTGAACAGGAAGCCCTTCAATGGTACCGTTGGTACATCAAAGCTCATCCCGAGCCAAACTGGACATATTTTTGCCAACTCATTTTGCCACGATTTGGTCCTAGTGCTTTTGACGACTTCACAGGAGCACTCACTAAACTTCACCAAACTGGCACAGTGAGAGAGTATCAGATGGAATTTGAGAAACTAGCCAATCACATAGAAGGATTGTCTGATGAATTCTACAGGATTTGTTTTATCAGTGGTCTCAAGGATGAAATCCGCTCAGAGGTCAAAATGTTTTGTCCCAACACAATGATGGAAGTCCTAGGGTTGGCTAAGTTGGCTGAGGACAAGATCGTAGCTCAACAACGCTCCAAACCCACCTTTGTTCCCTTCAGAAATATGGGTTCCCAACGACCTCCCATCACGCCTGCTCCTCAACCAACTCCTATCAAGCATTTGTCTGAAATAGAAATGCAGGCATGCCGAGAAAAAGGGCTTTGCTATAATTGTGATGAGAAATTCACTCGGGGACATAGATGTGTTCAACAAAAGCTTTATCTCTTGGATGTGGATTCTCCGCCTGCCTTAGAACTTGGTGAAGAAGCTACAGATACAGTAGATGATCCGGTCGACATGCAACACCCGCCTGTTGACACCCCATCTCAGGGCGACCCACCCGAGATCTCTCTCCATGTTGTAACCAACGTCACCACCCCATAAACAATGCGGGTCAGGGGATACTTCAAGAAGCTCCCTCTTACCATACTCATTGATTCTGGTAGCACTCATAACTTCATTGACCCTCAAATTGCCAAACAGGCTTATTGTTTTGTCCATCCTTGCTCCAACTTTGAAGTCATGGTTGCCAATGGGGGCACCTTACCTTGCAAGGGGAAGTGTCACAATGTGTGTATCTCTATGGACGATTATAACCTATGCTCCGACATGTTTGCCTTGTCCTTAGGCGAATGTGATGTGGTTTTGGGCGTTCAATGGTTACGCACACTTGGCCCCATCTTATGGGATTTTGCTGAACTTTGGATGCAGTTTAAAGTCAATGGGGCACAACACAAATTTAGGGGCTTACAACCAGGGTCTCTCTGCATCATCAGTTCACATCGCCTGGAAAAAATCCTTAAGAAGAATTCACATGGTGTCATCGCTCAGCTCAATTCCATTCAGATGCACCCATCAACAGTCTCCACTACTTCCTTGGATAGATATGCAGGTATCCTTGCTGAACCAATGAGCTTGCTGCCTTCAAGAGACCTTTCCGGTAAGAATGTAGCCACATCTACCTCTCAGCAGGAAATGAGGGCTATTTTGCATGCAGTACAGAAGTGGCAGCCATACCTATTAGGCAGTTATTTCTGCATTAAGACTGATCTCTCGAGTCTGGAAAATTTTCTGGAACAATGGGTCTCCTCCCCAACACACCTGCAATGGGTTATCCAACTCATGGGTTATCCTTATGTGATCACTTACAAGAAGGGTAAGGACAATATGGTGGAAGATGCTCCTTTTCGCACAATTGATGACCCAGTTTCTCTTACAACTCTTTCTCTGCTTGTTCCAAATTGGTTGCAATATATTCAACAGGGCTATCTCTTCTATGAACTCCATGCTTCTTCATCAATAGGGCACTCTAGGTTCTGCAAAATGTATGACCAGGAACAATGTCACTTCTTTTGGCCGGGACTAAAAATGACAATTCAACAGATGGTGGCTAACAATGATACTTTCCAAGTCAACAAGGGGGAACCGACACTCCTTTCGGGATTGATCAAACCCTTTCCCATCCCTACTCAGCTTTGGCCAACTAATTCTATGGATTTCCTAGCAGCACTCTGGTGGTACAATACCACATCTCAAAGGACACCATATGAAGCAGTCTATGGACAAACACCGCCAGTTCTTCTTCCATACACCCTTAGCAGCTCCCCAGTTCAGGAAATTGACTCGGTTCTTCGAAACCGCGATCAGCTTCTTCTCATTCTGTAGGACAATCTTCACATGGCCAGAATTCGCCTGAAACAACAAGCCGATCAGCACCGTTCTGAGCACATTTTCCACGCAGCTGACAGGGTTCTTCTTCATCTACAGCCTTCCAAGCAATCCTCCTTGACACTCCAAAGGCGTCAGTGGCCCGAAATGCAAACCGAGGATGCTACCGGGGAACCACTCCTTCAGATTCTGCAGCAATTTCTCCAACCAAAGATTTGAGGACAAAGCTTTTTCTAAGGGAGAGGGGATGTTAGGAACCTATGTCAACCCTTCTCTTTACTATGTTAGTATATTGTTGTTGGACGCATATGCTTTGTAAGTCGTCCCGTAGTATTTGTTGATCCGTAGTTTATATTAGCCCATAGTATTGACCCATAGTATTGGACGCATATGCTTTGTAAGTCGTCCTGTAGTATTATATGTCCCATGGTTTTGACTCATAGTATTGGGCATAGACTTAGTATATAAGTGTGTGTTGAGGTCATTGAAGGCACCGTGAAGTTAATTGTATTGAGCTTGCTCAAAGGAGGTTGCCCCCTCGAAGTGGCTCGTGATCAATATAAAAGCGATTCTGTTCTATTATTTCTGATATCTCATGTATTTGCATTAATTAATTATTGCAGGTACATCACAATAAGAGTGTTATTTCATGAGAACACACCGTTGGAATGTGAATGAAAGGAGAGATTTATATTGGAATATGATATTTTTTCATAGGACAGGAATAAATGATACACTTAATGTCTTGTCGAGAAGAAAATATTTAATGGAATAAGTGACAAACATGTGGAAGATATTGCTCCCCATTGATACATTTTGAAATGACTGGGAAGACATTACTTCCCAGGGATACATTCCGAACATTTTTTCAAGAACCAAATCCTGTTTTTCTTGAAATGTTATTAGCCTTGGATCAAATATTGGTCTCCAAGAAAGATGTTTTCCTCAAAGGAGTGATGCTTGATTGGGAATGTACAACTAAGTTGTGAATGCTATGATGAATACCAAGTATAACTAATAATAATGAAGAATAGGCTCTTGAATTGTGTGGTTGTCTTGTGTTACTTGTGTGGCAGGTTAAAAAATTACATCAGGAGAATAGGCTTGACATCATGATAGACAAGGATATTAAACCAATTATGACAGAGTTGAACTTAAGGAGATGGTGCAAGTAGCGTTTTTATGCACTCAGTTTAACCCTGGTCACCGCCCAAAGATGTATGAAGTGGTTAGGATGTTGGAAGGTGATGGATTGGTAGAAAGGTGGGAATCTTCACAGAAAGTTGAAACTCCTAAACACAAGGGCCCGAAAATTATATCCAAGAGGTATTTCAACTTTATCGATGAAGATTCATCATTGGTTTTGAAAACAATCGAACTATTAGGTCCCAGGTGACTTGTGTTAAAATTTGATATCTTGTGTTTCGAATTGTGCTCCTATGGCATGATGGAGGCTTGTGTATCATGGAGCATCTTGAATTAACCCCCAGGTAGGGTTGGTTGTTGTAGCTTTCCTGTAGTTTCACTGTGAGGTACACTATGATGGCATTACTATTTTGGGTGTTTTCTTGTAAAATTATTATAGTATACGCTTTGATCTCAACTCCAGGTTACATTTCCAACATGGTTTTCTGGTTTTTCACATCTATAGCAATTGAGGCATTTGAAAAATATGTGGAATAGAGACCTTTGGTAAATTTATAATTTGATAAATTTTGCTATATCTGATAAGTGATAATCTGTATTCTAATGTGACTGTTAAATGTGAATTTCCAGTATTGAATTTTCAGGTATCTTATTTTGTAGTTTAAGATGGTACTTTTCATTCTTATTTTTTCATTTGTTCTTTCACATTCAAGCTGCCTTCCGGACAGATGAAATTCGGCGTAATCCTCATGCTCCACAAGATGAGATGCGAGTAGGAATGATATATTTTCATGGAACAATTTGGAAGGGTGTCCGTAAGTTTTTGCGATGTATTGATACTACCCTGAAGTTGATTGGGATGAATGAAAGAGTTCCATATAATGCACCTCTTATACAGTTTTCTTCATGTATGGGAGGTGATCGAGATGGTTAGTATATATTTTGAAGACCATCATGATATTATGTGTAATCATCTATGCTTACTTTCGTAAGAAACTTTGGTTGGTACCTATTTTGTTCTAATTACCTATCTGAAAATTTTATAGGCTTAGGCTTTTGTTCTGGGAAAATTTTGCTACTATTGTGCTTTATGCTCCATCTCAAGCAAGGGAAGCAGCAATGTGTGTAGTGTAGCCAACATGTGGGGACTAGGAAGAGGAGGAATACATGCTTTGTATGCTCTTCTATTTTCAATTCATCCTATTTCATATTTGCAATGGGCTGCCTATAATTTTCTTTCAACTGATCTATTCATCCATTTGGAATAAAAAAATAAGTTCCTAGCTCCTGATCAAAAGAAAAAATTGCACAAAATGGAGAGGCTGATCAAACTACATACATTGATTCATCTTCAGAAGAACCATATTTTGTTAGGTATCAGCTTCATTGTGTTCTTCAAACACTACCATTGGAGCTATTTGAAATCCATTTAACTACAAATAATAAGGTAATGCAATCCTGTTGTGCATTAACTGAAAATTTTACTACAACAAAAAAAATCGTTCAAGTTGGGTTTCAGAAGTTACATTTGATATGCAGTAGGTTTTTCATTTATGTCTCTCATGTGTATTATCGTGTACATTTGTAGGTTCGGTATCTATTAGCATGGTCATTATTTTTTACTCGTCTTCAAGCAATGTCTTCTCTATCAGCAGTAAGGGAACGAATGGTACAATATGTACAAGATTTTGGCAATCCTTCAACATTGTTGGATTTCCTGTTTCAGCATATACCATTAAAGCAAAGCTCATCACATGGTATAAAGAAGAAAGGTAGTGCAGTTGTAATTGAAGCAACCAATGCTGCAGCTGCTGCAAGACAATCATCTGCGACAAACTCATTATCTTTTGTTGTGGAGGCGTTATGGCCTATAAGGATAGAGGAAATGGCTACACTTGCTGGTACATTTTATGGACTAATGCTTTGTGTTCTACCAACATATGTTCGTAATTGGTTCACAAGTTTATGGGATCAATATGTAGCATTTTATATCGAGGCATTCACCACAACATGTTACAGGCCTCAACTTCTTGCTGATAATTTCTCTCAGGTATTGTGATTTATTTAATGCTTTGCAAACACACATTTTTTTAATCGAAAAATAGATTTCATTAATTTCAAAAAGATTTTACATATACTACAATGAAAAACAACAATTAAATTACATATATTTCATGATGAACCTTATAGAAAAACATCAAATTATGCCATTAACAATACTTATCAAATTTGGTGATTTCTATAGTTGGATTTATGTGAAACATCCAACAACTTTTTCTTAGACAATCACTACAAGTGGTCCATGCATGTAGGATGGAAATAAAAAGTGGTTACTTTAAATGGAAATAATGATATCTTCAATTCATAGTTGGAGAGAGAAAGTAGTAAACCTAAATGAAAATAGGATATCTTGGAGATAGGAAGTGATATATCCAATGAAAACAACATATATTGGCATTAAAAGCACACTTGTCGCCATCTTGTGTAGACATTTACTTTTGGAAATTGTTTATGGTACTTTAAAGCTTTCAATGTAATAATCCTTACCTGATAGTTTCTCTTCCTTGTGGAAATGTGTTGTTTTTTTCCCTTTTATGTTATGACTTTTTATTGACTAAAGAGTGCTTATTTTAGAAAACAGAGGATGACTTCTGGTTTGGATTGTATAGCATTGGTTTATTTTAACAGAAACCTTTAGGCGTGTAAAATTGAAAGAAATGAAAATTATGTTATATATGTTGTATTGCAGTCACTCGAAGTGTTTCATAGTTTGGACCTTCCTTATACGGTGATGATAAAACTTAATGTTTCATTGCTGAAAGACTTGAAGGACTAGTACAAGGTAAGCCATTATGGATCTATAGTAACTTGGTAATCATTATTTTGTATGCTTGAATAATGAAAAATTTGTTTAAATATCATCATTGTCAAGCAATAACAAATTCTTAAAGGGTGCTATCTCAATGGTAGAGCACTTGCCTAATATTTATAGGCAGTAGATTGGTGGTTAGATTCCTCTGTACCCTATCATAAATTATTGACTAAGAAAATGAATAAATTTGCATATATACGACTATTAGTATCTAACTTCCAGTATCTTATAGTGCGACTAACATTTAATAACATTTATCTTAGTCATTAATATGTTATCATTTAGTAGTTTATTTAGTCGTATATTTGGTCATTAATTGTTGAAATCAATGACTATCAATGACTAAATCAATGACTAATAAGTGAACCAATTAATGACTAGTGAAATATGACTAGCTATAAGATAGTGGAAATTGGATACTATTAGTCACCGACTCAAAAATAGTCGTTTATAGTCGAATTTTAGTAATTTTTTTAGTCATTAATTCATCATTTTGTACTAGTTACTGAATTTAAAGGGAGTAGCCATGGAATATGATGATGGACATGTTGTAGGCCATTGAGAGAGTTATGAAGATGATTCTAATTAAACTTGTTTGTTAGCCTACCCTTTTATTCCCTAGTTCAACTAATTCCAATGTATATTTTGTGCATAGATGATGGTGTGCTGTATTGAATAACTAGATTGATTTAGTCTGAAATCATCCTTACCTAGATACATTGGTTGTTCTTCAATAGGAGTCCCTCTTCTGACATCTGATATTTCGACATCTGATATGAGGCCAATTAATCCCTACTAGGCAGGGAGGATATTTCCACATGCATGTGTTCAATTCATTTATGAAGAGGCAATAAGGAAACTCGATTTGATCGGGAGGCATATAAAATGGAAAATTTAGATCAGTGATGAAAATACAATGATGTAAGATCTAAATCAAGAGTGGGATCACTATGGTTTGGAAATTTAATCTTAGATGCTTCTATTTTTCTTCTTTGTTACTCTTGTTTTTATGCCAAGTATTCACAAAACTTGAAACATGTTCAAGTTATTGATTCTCCATGTGGCTGAGTGGCTTTTTTTAATATTTCGATGTGTTTTATAAGTTTAAATGCACAATGGAATAAGGTTATCTAAGGGTAGTCCACCATGCCAACCATCCAATTAAATAAAACAATAATCTTTTTTAAGGAATGAACACAAACTTGCAATACATATCATTTTCCATGTGCACATGCTAAGCAACGTAAATACATGCATGAATGTAATTAGATCTCACCAAGATATTAATATGTAAACTAACATAAATTATTCAGATCTACCACAACCATATAACGAATATCAAATCCATATTTGCAAAGTAACTTAGTCAATACAAATTAAAAGATCTATAAGCTACCATATTCCACCACATTGACAAGCTAGAAATTAGATCTTCATACTACCATCTATAGCCATATTAAGATAGATAAAACCATATATGTTGGATTCCATATACATCCATATAGATGATAATAAAATTAGGTCTCATGGCTTTAACCTATAGTCTTACAAACCATACGAAAAAACTAGATCTACGAGTCCGTGTAAATCAAAGTACTGCAAATAAGCACATAATGAAATAATCACCACAGACTACCAACCATAGCCAAATCAACATGGAAAAAATTGAGTACGAAAAATATCATCTATAACCATATAAAATCATATATCAACGCTGTCACCTACATCCATATAGATCATAAGTAAATCATATCCATAAGCACATATAATTCCAAGGATGAAGCAAATGCACATATAATAAAATACTTATTTGATTAAGGGGCAACTAGCTTCAATTGGACAACTTTCCAGCGAGCCATAGACACAATCAAGTCAAGCCATAATTGAACAGGTCACCTTGAGGTTGAGTCCATGGATCCATAAGCAGAGGTACTCGCAATCAATGAACATGATGTGTTCTTTCTCAACAGTGCCACACAAAAATGATTATATATCAGCCATACATAAATATTTATCAATGAGCCAAAAGGTATTCCTTACTAGAAGTGTAGCTTAGGACATAATGGAACAGGTCTCACAACCCATAAATGCTAAGTAACATCTAAACAATAAGATTCAGCTATGCCCTTCTCAAGAACCATGCCACAAAAAAATGACTAGATATTAGTCGTATTGAAACCATTTTCAGTGAAATAAAAGGTTTTCCTTACTATAAACGTTGATTCAAAAGAAATGGAATAGGTCTCACAACCCAAAAATGCTAAAAAATGGTCGAAACAGACCCTATCTTTGCTCCATTTCCACACTGTCAGAAACCACAACTACACCTTTATCCATCTAAACTTTCCCTTCCATCTACACCACCTAGTTCAATGGGATTACCTTCACCACACAGGTCCCTCAGGACATCACCATCCACCATCAAATTTCATGTGAAAATATTTAGACAGGGACAAGCAATGGGACAAGGACTCCTATTGTGTTCTACACATTCAATATTCAATCCCCATTACAAGGTCTTCATACCTCATTACCAGGCCTTTACTATTCATTCCTTGGTGAGTTGTGATTATCCGAGCTCATGAAGGCCTTTCGGATATCACCACCCTCACCCAAGACTTCAATATTTAAGGATACAATGATTCTCCTCCACGAGAGCATGCACCTTCAATCCAGTATCCAAGAGAAATCTTGTGAGAGAACCCATTTGAATTCATATAGAACAATTTGAATCCAATCCAAGAGTCTAACTCCAACTCACTATGGAGGTTACCCAAACCACAAGATGTTAACTCCAAGCCAAATATGCCAACTAGAATTAGTGAGAGGAGGTTACAAAACATGAGGGGAGTTACACAACGTTTGAGGTGTCAAGGATAAAAATAGATAGTGAGGGTGCAATTGTGCAAGTGTGGGTTACAAAACGAAGTGTAACCTCCAAAAAGGAGTTACAAAACCACCAAAGGGGCACATTTAACAAGTGGAATCCATCCAAGCACTAAGGAAGGCCCACTAAATCATGTATTGGGCTCAATAATACCAACATTGGATAAAATAACAAAAATAGGAAACAAAGAGTGTTGTTCGGGAGAGCCACAACTCCTAGTCCCAAACCCCCTCATATGTAGAATCCATGCCCCCCTAAACAACATTAATTGTCCAAGTTGAAATAGTTATTTAATTAATAAAATAATAATAATCTCCATAGTCCATAGTCCACACACCTAGTTCCACATTAAAACAAAAATAATAATCACAACATATGTCCACATGCTTAAAACAAGGGGTATTACATTAAATGATTTGATGAGATTTGAATTAATGATAGTCATGATGATCATAATCATGTTCTAAGACACATTAGTTATGCATTGTCTTAATGATAACATAGGATTTAGAGAGAGATGTTTTGCATTTTAATAATTTATTTATGAATCATGCATGATGAAAACTTTATATCATTATTCACATTATATAAATATAATAATATTTTATTTTTTGAACATAAGTGATAAACATTAATGATTACATAGGATTTAGAGAGAGATATTTTGCATTTTAATAATTTATTTATGAATCATGCATGATGAAAACTTTATATCATTATTCACATTATATAAATATAATAATATTTGATTTATGAACATAAGTGATAAACATTTATTATGAATGAATTAATAAATATAATAATATTATATTTAATAGATAAGTTAAACGCTTATCATGAATGTACTTTTTATTATTATTCAAGAGAAATCACATTTTCTATGGAGAAAAAAAGTATAATAATATTTGACTTATGAGTAGAATATAAAATTTTTAAAGTAAAAAACCTTTTTCTTTGTGTAAACTAAGTGTAAAAGTTTTTTAATGTAAAATTACATCTCAATATCCCCATTTGACCACATTAAACCTAGATCAAGTATGGATCTATGATGATTTTATTATAATGATTCCTTCTTTAATTATTTTTTTTTAATTTTTAATGAGGTCATTTATTTATTTTATTAATATTAAAAAAATCAAACTAGTGAGTACACTTATCTTATCCTAGTGCAATGTAATGTAAACCTATTGGTATAACAAACAAAAGTATTAATGATATTCAAACATTATTATTTTCAAGCATTATTATTATTATTATTACATTTTTACAGTTTTCTAAAATATTATATTAAAAGTTATAATCTCTTTCATATCAAGTTCTATAAATTAATATGATATACAACTTCATACAGAACGCTTGTTTCTTAGCATATTGGTGAGGAAAAGTGAAACTCTTGTCCATGACCAGGGTTTCTACCCTTTCCATATTTGTATTTGTCTAAAACAAGTGCGAAGTTATCCAAATCATATACTATGTTTATGGCAAGGTCATGAATAAGTGTTGAGTAGTAAAAGATTCATCTAATTTTTTTTATTTTTATTTTTATTTTAGAGGACATAAAACTTTTTAAAACCAAACAACTTAACTGCAAAAAAATTTCCATAAGGTTTCAATTATAGAGACATGTTTTCAAAATTCTAACAAAAACTGTGCAAATAAGGGTTTTGGAACATGAGCACAAGACTGAAAATATAGACATGGAAAATTTTCCTGAAAATCCTAGTTTGAGATTCTGAAGAAGATATGTGACAGGCTTGGAGTCCAACCACTCGACAAGGGTTGGCCTAGTACCAACCAAGTAAAAATGTGGGAAGTAATATGATTTTACACCTCTGCAACATACTCTTCTTTGGATTTCATAGGGTTGGGTTTTTCATGCTATTTTAAAGATTTTGTAAGTTTGTGACTTTGTGTTTTGGATTCACTTGGTGGTGATTTTTGGGGTAGTTTTGTCTTTCCCATTAACCAAATAACACTATATTACCTTTTGTAAATACTGGTGGGGTTCATTTCTGATGTAGATAACATGGGACATACACATCAATCATATCCCGTCAGATATGGCAATGGGAGGGGTGAGCTGGAGACCTCTCCAATCCCTGGTGTCACATCAGCCAACTTCACTCTAATTCATATCTGGAAGAACCCTACCTCCCAGGTAAAATTTACATCATCGTTGAAAGGGGAGGGTTTAGGTCTACCACAAAAAATGTTCTCTTCATTGGAAACTAAGGATAGGGTTTTAACTAGCTTTCAGTGTGTGAATTATTACAGGAATTCAGAGAAAAACCTGGTTTCTTGTCGGAATCAGTGAGTTCTTTGTGGAGAAAATGCAAGAAATAGATACTGCACGAAGACTAAGAAAACTATAAAGGGTTGATCTCTCTATCTCTTACGGAAGGAATTTACCATGGATATGCTACAAATATTATCCTCGAGATCACTGGTCCTAGGGAAGTTCAAATATATCAAGATAAATAGGGTCAAGATATTGATGTGGATCACGAAGGTTTGGAAACCCTTGATTAAATATGTACCGAGGGTTATTATGTTGGTAAATGGATGGATATATTTCCATTTTCTCTCTAAGGAATACTTGCAACTTATTCAGTCCAGGTTCTGGGTTATATGTTCAGGATCACTAGTTCTCTGTAGATGGCATTTGGACTTTGATCCATGGAAATACAAACTAAAGAAAATACATTTGCGAGTCCTCTTAGTGGGGTTTGCACTACATTGTTGGAATTTTCGTGCTTTCATGGATCTGTAAAAATCAATTGGATTTTTATTCTGATTGAGGAATAAAACCTGATGTCCTTTGATCGGAAAATCCCTAGAGTTTTGGTTGAAATAGACTCCTCTGAAGGACTATGTGAGGAAGTTTAAGTGAGATGGCGGAGGGGGCATTCATCCAATGCCTTGATTACTGGAAGGTTCCGTTCAGTTGTTTCAGATGTCGTAGGACCTACCACTTACAACATAATTGTTCTTTTGACATTAATGATGACTCTATTGTTTCACTAAAGGGATCCCCTACTAGACAGGGTTATGAAGATATGGAGCAAAAATTATCTTTCCCCTTCTGTTGGATGAAGATTTGGCCAATAAATTCATGGGTAAGTTTCGTATTTTCCTTCCACTCCTTCTTAAATCACTTTTTGCTGACAAAATTTTGGGGAATATGAAAGTATCTGAGAATTTGTTGCATATCTAGGGTACATCTAAATATTTAATAGATTCTCATACTCATAAGAGGATTTTCCCTCCATTAGATAAATCCCTTGAATGTACTAGGCCATGTGAGGAATTTTCTAATCCTACTGAAAGGGCATCACATAATTTTAATGATACTAGTACCTTGGATGTTTCTATAGATGGCTGTGATCCTTCGTTGATTCCCAAGGATAACTCGCATGCCCAAAATATCACTATTTCTCCCTCTCCCATTGATGATTATCCAATTATGTGTTGATGTATATGTAACTTCGGAATGTATTTCATCCATGTATTTCATATATATTTATTGTACCCTTATAAGAGATGTGTTATTCCTCTATAAGGAAGTGTCATCATGTGTATTGACAAGTGTCGCAAGTGTGTGTACTTGGCGACAGGTTATTAGACTACCATGTGTGGGGTCGGCCCTAAAATATATTTTATATTGTGGATGTACCTAGCTAGACAAGTCGGCCCCATAGTGTAACTGGGAAAACAGGTTAGTATAAATAGAGATCGGGAGATCTCTATTTTTGATCACTCGGAAACTCACACTTCTCTCACTCAGAAAGTGGCTCACTAGTGAGGAGGAGGATCATCTACTACTAGGAGACTATCTCAGTGTATTTTGGTTGTACTTTGGTTGAGCCATTGCTCTCTCTATCTCTGAGGAAGTTGTGGGGTTTTTCACCTTAGGGTTTTCCCCACGGAAACTCTGTGTCTCTTGTCTCTCATGCTTTTGATTCTTGTGATGCTTGTGATGCTTATTGTGATTATTATGCATTGATATATTGTATATTTTATTCTCTCAGTGAAGATCCTAGAGTATTGTGAATTAATGCTCAAAATTTAACATGGTATCAGAGCTAACCTGAGAAGAAGACATTTTGCAGTGACGGAAACTTGAGTTTCTTGTTTATTGGGTTTCTATCAACAGTTTTTGGAAAAGCAGTATAGTATATTGACTCTACTCATCAAGGAGAATCTATTTGTCCATTCATAATTCAATTCTGAGCATTTTAAGATTTGGCCCTAAAAATTAGGGTTTCCACAAAAATAGGAATTTTTGAAATCTAAAGACGTAGCTGGAAGCTCCATGCAAAAATCGAAGTTTAGAGCTTTGGATCAAGATTTTTGGCTAGGTAGATCTCCGGGAAACTCAAACCCTAATTCAGGGCTCTCCCTAGTGAACTCGGGAGGACAAAAAGGCAATTCTGAAGGGTAAAGCTTTGCTGATCTAGAAATATGAATACACTAGGATGATCAGCTCATCAAGGCACATCTTTCTATCATTTCAGAATGTTGAAATTCACATTTTGAATTTTTAGGGTTTTTTCGACAAACCCTAATGCGGGACCAAATCCAATTTTCAACATTTCAAGTGGTAAGACCTAAATCTTTTCTATTTCCATTTGAAGTACTCTTTAAGATGTCTCACCACACCAAGCTTGAGGATAAGCTTGAAGGGGATGATAACTTCCAAGCTTGGAAGTATAGGATTGAGTTAATCGTGGAAGAGAATGAGTTGGACTCATATGTAAAAGAAGACATCCCTATCCCAGAGGATGAAGAGGCTAAATTATTGCATAAGAAGAACTTGGTTAAGGCAAAGAGAATCATTGCTGATTCTATCAAAGACCATCTCATACCACATGTGTCTTCTCTAAAGACACCCAAGGAGATGTTTGACTCTTTGACCAAGCTATTTGAAGGGAACAACATAAATCGAAAGATGACCCTACAGAACCAATTGAAAGGAGTAAAGTTTCAGAATGGAGAAAACATTCAATCTTATTTTTCAAGGGTCTCCCAGATCAAGGAACAACTAGAAGGAGTGGATGAAATGGTGGAGAATGGTGAAGTTGTTATGACCACTCTAAATGGCCTACCCAGGTCATGGGATTCCTTTATTCAAGGAATTTGTGCAAGGAAGAAGTTGATCTCCTTCAACAGATTGCAAGAAGAATGTTCTCAAGAAGAAGCAAGGCTCGTGGCCCGAGAATAAAAGATGGGAAGTGAAGATCAAGCTCTCACAGTACACACCAAGAAGAAGAAGGGCAGTAGAAAAAGATATCATGCTCATGCTGCTGAAGATGATGAACCACCCAAGAAGAAGGCTAGGGAAGAAAGTGATGATAGTGATGATGACTCATCAAGTGAAGAAGAATATGTTCTAATCTCTTCTCTCACAGGTACTATCTCCCATGGTTGTAATGATTGGTTAATTGACAGTGGGGCTTCCAAACACATGACTGGGTTTAAGGAATCTTTTGTGAATCTATCTGAACATGAATCACCCCATAAGGTGAAGCTTGGGTATGATTATCAATACCCAATCAAAGGAAGTGGTGAAGCCTCCTACAATCTAGATTCTGGAAAATCCTTGAAGATGAAAGAAGTCCTTTATGTACCTGGGCTCAAGAAGAACTTATTCTCCATCTCTGCATTGGATGCAAAAGGTATGAGGGTTTCATTTGTGGATGGCCAAGTCCTAATGTGGCCAAAGGGAAAGACCATAGATGATGCAGTAGTGATTGGAGAGCAAGAGGGAGGGTTGTATAAATTGAAGGGACAACCTGAACATGCCATGGTGCATGAATCCATGGAGCCAAGTGAACTTTGGCATAGAAGACTTGCTCATATGCACTATAGGCCACTTCCAATTGCAAGCAAGGCTATAGAGGGTCTTCCTGAAATCAAGACCAAACATGAAGGTGTTTGCAAAGTGTTAACACCTAAAAAGTGCTCACTAGCTCATTCCCTTATTCACATGACCCATTTGTCCACTTTTCCACCATTTGAGCCTCTAAAGCCACCAAAAGGTCACCAAAAGACCTTAATACACCCCTTTTTCCACTCAAAATGAGTATTTTTCCTAAAAAAGTATAAAAAACCCTCAAAAAGGGTCCAAAATTCCCAAAAATATTAAAAAGGGAATAAAAATATTCAAAAATATTCAAGAAAGGAAAAAGAAGGGAAAAGGTACCTAAACCATGTTGGTCAATACCATTGGTTTCCTTAAAACCATAATGGTATTCCCCACCACCAAAAACTATAAAAAGGTGGTAGGGGCTCCTCACTTTAGATCCATCCATCTTCCTATCCTCATGCTGCCAAAATATCCCTTGAGCTTTTGGTCATTATAGCAACCTTGGAGAAAGGACCCTTTGGAGTTTGGAGCTACTCACCCTTGGAGCTTCTCAACTAACTTCATCACTTGGAGGTATTATTATTGCAAGCACTTGCTTGCCCTCATTTTCAATACAAATTTATTTTCTATATTTCTTGTTCTTGTTTTTTAATTCAAAAATGCACATGCTAGTTTAGTTTAGATTTAGATTTAGTTTATTGTTTTTGCTTAATATTGAAACTGCTGCTACTAGTTAGCAGGTGCCCATAGCACTAAGCTTGGTTGCAAAACCAAGCCAACAGTTTTTTGGCGACTTTGCTGCTTTCGAATCTTTATATCTCACTTTTGCTTTAGATCTTAGTTTTTGATAGTATTAGGTAGTTTAATTCATAGATCTGCCACCCTAGACAGCAGATCCATTGTTGTTCTAGATCTTGGCCCATTTTATTGCCATTAACATCCCAAAATTCTCAATTTTAGGGTTTATTTTTTGGCATCCGCGTACGGCTTTCGCCTCGCGGATTTTTTCCCAACAGTCGCGCGGCCATTTTCTGCGCGGTTCACCGCGGCCAATTAGCGCGTTGCACATCGCGGCTTCGTGGACATTTTCCGTGCTGCACATCGCGACTGTGAGACGAAATCCCGCACGGTCCATCGCGGCTTCGTGGCTTAAATCTGCGCTGCCCATCACGACTGTGCGGCAGAAACCCGCGCGGTCCATCGTGGCTGTTCTGTCAGAAACCACGATGCCAATTTTTTCATTCGGCCAATCCGTTTAAAAAATTAATTTTTTACTGTATTTTCTGCCCACATAGCACTTTTTACAGTATTAAAATTCCAGCATTGTTTATAGCCATAGGAAAATTTTACTATTTAGAATGCACCTTTGCAAAAGTCGTTTTAAAAATTTTCAGAAATTGAAAGAAGGATTTATTTGCATTTTATCTAGATAAAAAATTTTACTGTTTACTTCTTTGATATTTTGCCCATAGCAGAATTTTGCAAGAATTCCATTTATTCCTTAAAGAAGTCATATTATTTGCTTTCCTATTACAAAAGATCCTTTGTTTTTTGAATAGTCTTTGCAAAGCATTTAATTTCCATTTATTGAAGAAGTCATATTATTTGCTTTACTATTTCAAAAGATCCTTTTTTTTTTTAATATTTTATGCAAAGCATTTACTTTTTCAATTTTAGTTTAAAATACCACACGTGCACCCACTCAAACACATAATTTAAACTGAGCCTTAAAACTTACCCTAACTTCAACGAACTTTTAACCCCACTTGGGGAACACTTAAAAGAACTTTGTAGCTAGGTAGTATTGAGGGAATAGGTGTTCCAATAACACCCCTTAGTTATTACATCTGAGACATAGCTGTTGTCCATTAGGGAACCAAAATCTCCTAGTATTTTTTGGCATGATCATAACCAATTTATTGGAAGGCCTCTCCCCTAGGAGGGTTCAAGTCGCGAGGATGGTTCCGGAAGCCTGAGTGGAATACCGAAATCCATTCAGTAACCGAAGAGCTACCATTCGCAGTTCTCGGGATATCCCTGTATGGGGGTATTGCGGTAAAAGGACCAAATGGCAGATTTACCTTTTCTGGACGTGTCATGAACGGAGTATCCTAGTTGCCATTCTTTAGGATTGATTACCCGATGTCCCTCCCGGTAGGGGGATATCTAGCCGTTGATTCAACACTCAATATTGTCTGACTTGAATTTCATCACCTTGCAGAGAATATCGTTTGTTTATTCACAATACTTTTAGTTAGGTGTTTGCATGATACAATCCACCTTTGGTCTAGTAGCACCTCTTTTTTCTAGAAGCTGTTTTCATGTTGGTACTCTGACCATTTTTTGCATCCCTCCACTTATTATAGCACAACTGCTATAATAAGTGCTTTTTTTTAGGTTGATTTTTTGGCCTGAGAGCCTTCATTTTCACTCCCCTTCTTGCACCCTTGGTTGCATTAGGGTTTTGAGTTTTTTATACATTACCATTTTACACAGAATATTTTTACACAAAAAACTTATTTCTCACCATTGAGAATTTTAGACGCTCTCGTCGTCTTCAAGGAGAACTCCCAGAGTTCAGTCTACTTGGCTCTCCATGTCACCGACGCCGAGCCTTATCCCTTGACTCGACACATCGTCGGTCAAACAGATAGTCATCCGATTCTGAAACGCCTCACTTCACATCTGACTTTGAGGCAGAATCTGAAAACCCTACCGAGTTATTACCAACCAACCTCATGGTTGGGACACAATTCGACCCACTTTTTACCAACACCATAGGAGATACATCCACAGACCCTTCTACTGCGGTGCCATCCATGGAAACAACTACCCCCCTAGGTATGCCTAATATGGGGAACACTCCACCTTTAGGAACGCCCAACACAGGGCCACCTCCTGTTATAGGAATTCCCAACACAGGGCCACCACCTGTTATGGGTATGCCCAACCTAGGGGTCACACCCCCTCTGATTACCACAACCCAGATTCCAGGAATCACCACTACTATTCCTAACCCCGATGTAACCCATGTTGCACTCGGAAATGCTGGCCCATACCAGACCACAGCTATTGGAGGACACATACCTTCAATACCTAGCATACCTTTAGGCGCTACTGGACCCCTACATCATACCACCATGACTAGTCATGTCCCAGTCACTACGCCACATTCATCTGCTAGCTTACCATACATGGCGAGTCTTAACTTACCAGACTTATCCAGGTTAACCAATGATCCTATCAGACACGACCCTGCGTGGCCTCACATGCCCACCAAACTCCCCTCCGGCATCCCTAAGTTTGAGGGCAAGGTAGGTGAGGACCCCCAGAACCATATCATGTCCTTCCATCTATGGTGTTCCTCCAACTCCATAGTGGATGACTCTGTCCACCTCCGTCTTTTACAGCGCACCTTCACTAGCTCTACAGCTAAGTGGTATATCGAGCAGCCCCATGGGACCCATGCCACCTTTACCTCCCTTGCCTCGATCTTCCTGTAGTTCTTTCAGTTACATGTCCGCTATGATGCGGGAGTTGAGATCTTACTGTCTTGCAGACAGAACACGGCCACCCACATCACTGACCACATTCATGAGTGGCGTCGACACCGAAGCCTCTTCAAAATAAGGTTAGACGACCGTATCTTCTTAGATTGGTTCCTCAAATCCCTCCTCCCTCTCATCGCCAAGGATGTGGCATCCGAATGACCCCAGTCTGAAGAAGAGGCCATCCTCAAAGCCCAATAGTTTGACCTCATTTACGCCCAATCGGGTTATCTGTATACCATTATACCAGACGCCCCTCGGGGCGAGTCATCCCAACACGATGTGCCGGGGGCATCCCATGCTGCTGATGGCATCATTGGTCGTATGGCCTCGCATCTCCAACCCTTTTCCATTGCACATCCTAGCCATGGTCCCGACCTTTCGTGGGCTACATCTCAATCTGGAGCAACCAGTTCATATGCTCCCATGGCACATCACCACCATACCCATGGACCTTCATGTCCACCTCAGTGCTTTGGTCATGCACCACCTGCATACGCCCCCCCAGCTGGACCTCAACCAATGTATTACCCACAGCAAGCTGCGACAGCTAGCCCAACACCTCCAATAGCTCAGGGTTACCAACAACCCCAGTAGGTAACTGGACCACCTCTAGCCCCACTGGATTATTATCCACCACAACCTGCTCCCGCACCTGTGGTAAACCAAAATCCTCCCACTGCTCAAGGGCAAGTGTACACACAACACAACCAGCCCTAGCACCAAAACAACCAGTGCAACCAGGGTGGGAAACCAAACCGTGGAAGAGGATGTAACCGCGGTAACAACCAACAACAACATCAAGGTCCTCCACCTCCCAATCCCCCGCAAAATAACAACGCTGCTCCTCCTAACCAGAATCCAGATCATAATCCCAGGCAGCCCAAAAATTATAACCTTAAAACAAACCATCCTTTTTCTATCTGCAGGGTCTATGGCCATTACACACATGCTTGTCCACATTTGGAGTGAGCTCGGCAACTCTGGACTAACGATGCCCATCGTCAAGGACAAGCGGCTCCTCAGCCGCCACCCAACCCTCCACCACCTCAACATCAACCTTTGGTGCTGCAAAACCCCTTTCCAACCCAAGGCATAGTGAACACTCAGCCGTTAGCTCCCCCTCAGGGAAACACGCCACCACAACAAATCACTTATGCCACTCCTGATCAACCCGTGTTCGATTCAGGTACTCACCACTTGTTGATGATGTCAACCACCGATGCCAACCTCCAAACCCGTTGGAACCAATATGGCTCCACCTCTGAAACCCCTCCTGCCGACAAAAACACTAACGTTAATCCCACAGATCAAATGTTATGTATACCTCTGGCTCCACTTGATGGCGCTCCCAAATCACCTCTCTTCCCACTTCATCGCATCAATAATAATCCCAATGCTCGTGCTGCGTCAAATTACAACATTGTAGATGACTTAGCCCAATCTCCTACAGCCATGTCTGCTTTAGAAGTTTTAAAAAACTGTCCTTCACAGCGCAAGAATTTGCTCTCTGCTATTGGTGCTATTGACCCCAATGATTCACAACTGATCGCGTTCGATTCAGACCAGTCCGAACCACGCTTACCATCTACTTTAGCGTTCCAAGTTTTTATTTCCGTTCGGAATCTTGTCATCCATCGGTGCATTATCGATGAAGGTGCCTCTACATGCGTTATGTCCACATTCGTTTGGCAGAACTTGGGATCCCCTACTCTCCAGCAGTCCACCACTGTGTTGCGAGCCTATGACGGCCGTTCGGCACAACCTCAAGGTCTCTTAGCTAATGTCCCCATCCAGCTGGCGGGTAAAACTGTGCTCATTGACATTGAGGTCATCAATGCCCAACTTGACTATAACCTTTTACTTGGCCGCAGCTACATGTATGCCATGCAGGCTGTTGCCTTATTCGTTTTTTGTACCATGCAGTTCCCCCATGAGGGACGCGTGGTCAAGGTTGACCAAATCACCTATTACGATCCCAAGGCCCCCGCTGCACCTGAAAATGTTTTCCCCATGGTTGAACAACCTGTTTGTGGTGCAACTACCTCGTTCGTCTCCTCAGTGGGACCCAGACTTTACTCCGAGGTGCCAATGACTTCTACATTCCAATCTATTCCACCACCATCACCGGAGACCCACGTCGCTGACCTTTGTACTCTTTCACAGAATACACAAACACCCAACAATAAGCCACCCTTTTTCCCTAAACCACCATTGGTCCCTAGTCACATCGGTATTACACCCATACACACAATCCCCTTTCTATTTCCTCCCTCAGGTGTAGTAAGCGCTTCGGTTATGGCTACCCTTAGTCTATCTAGGTTAACATTGGGATTACCCGTGTGGTATATTTTTGCCCCAACCTCTCCTCCGACACCGAATGTCATTTTACAACCGGTGCAACCCATCAATACTTCTAACCGTCCACCCCCTGGTGTAGCAAACATCCAGAATCAACCACCTCCCGGTGTCACTACCCCTTCATCTTCTATGAATCCCCCTCCTCTTATCAAGCCCACTGGGGGTAGAGGCCCACAACCATACACTGCGGTACCTCCTCCCAAAGCAGTTAAACCTCCCCCTGTGTTTCGTGCTCCTCCTAAATGCTCGTTGTGTGATGAGTTAGGCCATCCAACTCATCAATGTCCACAATTACCCGCATTACAGGAACACATGCAAATGCTTGATGACGACCCCAACATCCTGGTTGTCAAAATCGACCCAAACACCAAGCCTCGTGATAAATCACTGCGTACCAACCACCCTTGTGCGATATGCGGTATTTACGACCATTAGTCACATCACTGTCCTGATATCCCAGATTACAGAGCAGCTCTCTACGAGATGAATAATTTGGACCTTGAGACGGCGCCCCCCACAATTGAGGAAATTCATCCCCCACCATCTTCCTCCTTGGAAGAAATTAACACCATTTACACGGTTTCCACTGGATACCCCTCTGTCTGTTCGGCCCCTTCCATTGATCCCTTAGACACACATGTTCAACCCTTTCAAATCGATGAGGAAACCACATGTCCACAACATGGGGGCAGGCCCAAAACCTTGCTTACTCATCATCATCGTGATTCTCGTAGGAGATACTGGGGGCATCCACCCCACAAAGGGAATCCCCCATCATCATATCATCACTTCAGTATGCCACCACAGCCCATAGCCTCATGGTATAACACCCCGCCAGGAGTTGCTCAATGCCCTATTGATCTCTCTCTGAGACAACATCTGCACCACATTGACACCTCTGAGTTAGGGGGAATAATAGATTACCTTGACCTCGGGATAGGGGGCATGATCAATCATTTTGAACCTTCCCCATCATCTCTATCTCAACACCTCAATGAGCCCATCGTTCAAACCAACACATATGTGATCCACAATCACAAACCCCATGCACATAGCATGGGGGCAGGTCATTAACCCTACTCACTTTTTCATATTCATGATCTCAACCATTTTTGAGGTCACGTGTCACTTGTATATTTGAGTTGATTTTATACACATAGTATTTCCCCCCGTGGGTCATCATTTCTCCCCACCACTGCATCATTGGCTTGGTGGGCTCACCTTTATTTGTAGCAATTTTTTAACCTAGTTATTTGCTTTGACCATTCCGAAGTCCTTATGACCTCCGTTTTTTGCACCATTTGTATCGCCGGATTCAGTTTTCCGCGCTCGTGATGATGCTTGAGATCATTTCTTGCTCTCACGCCCAGATTTTTTGGGCATTTTTTTCCATGCCCCCTCGTCGCATCGATTTGCGTGCCACATCGGCCATCGTCCATTTTTGACAAACCTTATATCACCGGATTCACTTTTCCGCGCCCGTGATGATGCTTGAGATCATTTCTCGCTCTCAAGCTTAGATTTTTTGGGCATTTTTCCCATGACCCCTCGTCGCCTCGGTTTGCGTGCCACATTGGCCATTGCCCCTTTTTGACAATATTTATGTCACCGGATTCAGTTTTCCGCACTCATGATGATGCTTGAGACCTTTTCTCACTCTCATCAATCCCTTTTTGTTCGGTATAATTTTTTCCCTTTTTCGGTTCGAGCAATCCCTTTTACGAAAAAGGAACTTAGGGAGTTTCTCTTAAGCTCTTTTCTGACTCCTAAAACAATGAAAAGATCGTCGAGCAACCTTGCTTCCTTTCATGCTTGCTAAATGTACCTGAAAGGGCGTCTACCTGGTATAAGTTTACCCCTTTTCCTGATCTTGTAGACTAATTACGAAAAAGGAATACTCTAGTCACATCGACTAGAAGAGTTCTCCACTTGCATCATTTTATGCTTTTTCGGGCCTTGGAGACTAACTTACGAAAAAGAACACCAATGGATTCCACTTACCGCTTTCAAACTCTCTAAACATGAAAGAGACCACGAGCAATCACCATCCTGGGCTCATAAAACCAACAGGACAATAGTCATAACCACTGCAGAGTCTTCTTATCATTTTCAGACTCCTTAAAAATGAAAGCACCAATGAGCACGAACAGTCCTGGGCTCACAAAATCCACAGGACAGTACCATTTCAGAGCACACTTTTATCCCTTCTTGGAGCTGATTAAAACTACGAAGAAGGACCCAATGGTGCTTCTCGGTGCCACAACAGATCACGTCTACTCATATAGCAGCTTCCCCATTTTGGTTGCCTTTGTTCAGAGTATTCTGCAGTATGTCACCCTGAGAACCCCTCGACAACACCCATCAGCTTGACCCCCCCAGATTCAATACATACCCTTCAGTCCCTCAAAGCTATGATCCCCACACCTACAAGTCAGATCCCTACACTGCTAGGTCAACCATGTCATCATGCTCTGAACAAAGGAAGTTTGAGTCTACCCACTATATGACCCCAGTTACGTCCCATCCCCACAAGTATGTCAGTCCTACCATCAGTACTACCACACTTCAGTTCTACACCTCGCGCTACTATCAAGGAAACATCATTGCCTTGTTAGTTACTGGTCTCCCTCTGTCGATGACAACCAAATTTATTCCAGAGGATAGACCTAGAGGTCCCTGTGTCTTGGACTCATCACCATTTACGATGGGTGCCTACGAATCATTTCGAGAAGAGTCCTTAGTGCTTCTCCAAATGGTTGTTTCTCACATGCTCAACTTCAACACCTTGATCGCATTATTGAGACTCGCATAGGGTATTGGTCCTGTTAGTTATCAGTCGAAGACTTCGGATACCATCTGACTCTTCCACATTCGAGAGTCTACTTATGGAAACAACCAGTTACAATTTTTCTATAGATATCTGGGTTGCGCATGGCGACAGTATTCAGATGTACCCCAGTTTTTACACTCCCTCGAGTATACAATTACATATACTTCCCAGAGATGGCTCACAGTCATTGAGTCCCTACAGATGTTGGACACCTTCAGTTTCAGCAGTCCATCAACCCTTCTGAGACATTATTCAGAACGATTGATGCTTTATTCCAGTGTATCAGTTATTGAGATCAGTCATGTTATGATCATGAGTACATCCCAAAATGATGTCCCCTCTGGACCATTATGATGTACCAACATATTTTTTATTTTCTCAGGTCCCCCTTCTTGGGACTAATTGTTATGTCTTGATACGAGCATGGGTACGCCCGCCTCGTCCATTATCAGAGATTCTTCCTCGTTCATATTGAGGCCACATAATATTGTTTATTTTTGCAGCTTCCAAGGGCCGTGGATCCAGTCTCCAATCGGTCTCTTCTCCTCCCCAAACCCCAGAAAAAATACAAAAGAACTATGATGTCTATCGGCCATACGATAAGCTCTTGCCCTCACACATCAAGGGGCAATCTGTTAACACCTAAAAAGTGCTCACTAGCTCATTCCCTTATTCACATGACCCATTTGTCCACTTTTCCACCATTTGAGCCTCTAAAACCACCAAAAGGTCACCAAAAGACCTTAATACACCCCTTTTTCCACTCAAAATGAGTATTTTTCCTAAAAAAGTATAAAAAACCCTCAAAAAGGGTCCAAAATTCCCAAAAATATTAAAAAGGGAATAAAAATATTCAAAAAAGAAAAAAGGAGGGAAAAGGTACCTAAACCATGTTGGTCAATACCATTGGTTTCCTCAAAACCATAATGGTATTCCCCACCACCAAAAACTATAAAAACGTGGTAGGGGCTCCTCACTTTAGATCCATCCATCTTCCTATCCTCATGCTGCCAAAATCTCCCTTGAGCTTTTGGCCATTGTAGCAACCTTGGAGAAAGGACCCTTTGGAGTTTGGAGCTGCTCACCCTTGGAGCTTCTCAACTATCTTCATCACTTGGAGGTATTATTATTGCAAGCACTTGCTTGCCCCCATTTTCAATACAAATTTATTTTCTATATTTCTTGTTCTTGTTTTTTAATTCAAAAATGCACATGCTAGTTTAGTTTAGATTTAGATTTAGTTTATTGTTTTTGCTTAATATTGAAACTGCTGCTACTAGTTAGCAGGTGCCCATAGCACTAAGCTTGGTTGCAAAACCAAGCCAACACAAAGGATGTGCAAAAGGTAATAACATTAACAAGGCTTTCCCAAGCAGTGAAAGCAAGGCAAAGGATATCCTGGAAATTATCCACTCATATATATGTGGTCCTATGTCATCCAGTTCTCTGAGTGGGTATGTTTACTATGTCTCATTTATTGATGACTTCTCTAGGAAGACTTGGGTATACTTCTTGAAGAACAAAGATGAGGTGTTTGATAAGTTCAAGGAATTCAAAACCTTGATGGAGAATCAAACTGACAAGAACATCAAAACATTTAGATACGACAATGGTGGAGAATTCACCTCAGGTGACTTCAAAAAATCTTTGCAGTGATTTAGGGATTAAGAGGGAGTTGACTACTCCTTATAATCCTCAATAGAGTGGAGTTGCAGAAAGGAAGAATAGAACAATCATGGAAGCAGCAAGGGCAATGCTGCATGACCAAGATCTACCTATGCATCTATGGGTAGAAGCATCTAGAACAACGGTATATGTGCAGAATAGAACACCCCACAAGATATTGGACAAGAAGACACCAGAAGAGGTCTTTTCTGGTAAGAAACCTGAAGTCAGCCATCTCATAATATTTGGTTTTCTAGTATACACTCATGTCCCAAAGGAAAAGAGGACCAATCTAGATCCTTCAGGAAAGAAGGGTATCTTTGTGGGTTACAGTGAAAGCTCGAAGGCTTACAGAATATATTTTCTAGGGCTCAAGAAGATTGATGTCAGCAGGGATGTAACATTTGATGAAAACTCAGCATTCATCAAATCAAGGAAGGCACCTATCGAAGTTTATGAAGAACCTAAGGAAACTAGATTTCAAGACACTACCATGACTGAAGAAATTCCAGAAGTTGTTCGTGAGTTTGAAGATCCGCAAGAACCTATAGATCAACCCCGTGAGGATAACTCTCACAAGAGGAAACTTACATGGGCTAGAGAGCTCATTCAATATGCATATATATTTGGCATTCCAGAAGAAGAACACAGAGCAAAGAAGAGAACCAGATCACATACCAGCTATGTTGCTTTACTTTGTGACATTATGAACAAATAACCTTCTAGTTATGAAGAAGCAGCGGAAAAGAAAGAATGGAAGGATGCCATGGTTGAGGAATACCAATCAATAATGAAGAATGATGTTTGGGATGTTGTCCCAAGACCTAAAGAGAAGTCTGTTGTGACTTCCAAATGGATCTGCAAAATCAAGCATGCTACAGATGGTAGTGTAGAGAAATACAAGGAAAGATTCGTAGCTCGTGGCTTCTCTCAGAAAGAGAGAGTAGATTATCAAGAAACTTTTGCACCTGTAGCCAAGTATACTTCCATCAGAATAGTACTTGCCCTGGCTGTAGCAATGAAATGGAAAATACACCAAATGGATGTCAAGACTGCTCTCTTGAATGGTGTAGTTGAAGAGGAAGTATATGTGGAGTGACTCGGTTTTGAAATACATGACAGGGAGTCATATGTGTGCAGATTGAAGAAAGCCTTGTATGGCTTGAAGCAAGCTCCCAGAACTTGGTATGGTAGGATGGACAGTTTTCTATCTAGCTTGGGCTTTACCAAGAGTAAAGCGGATTCCAACCTTTAATACAAGGTTGAGGAAGGAAATCCTGTGATTCTACCTCTATACGTGTATGACTTATTTGTAATAGGAGATGACAGATTGATTGCAGATACTAAGAGGAAGCTTGCTGCTGAGTTCGATATGAAAGATTTAGAAATGATGCATTATTTCCTCGGTATGGAGGTGTGGCAGAATGTAGGTGGGATCTTCCTTGGTCAAGGGAAGTACACAGTTTATATCCTGAAGAGATTCGGGATGATGGATTGCAAGGCCATGGGCACACCCATGGCATCAAACCTGAAGCTTCTATGTGATGCTTCATCTAAGCCAGTTGATATCTCTGTGTATCATTAGATTATTGGGTCCTTGATGTACCTGACGAACACGAGACTAGATATTTGCTTTGCTATGAACACATTGAGTCAGTTCTTGACAGATCCAAGGAGTGTTCACCTGGTTGCTATAAAGCATATTCTGAGGTACCTGCTGGGTACAGTGGATTATGGGCTCAAGTATGAAGCGAATCAAAAGTTTAACCTGCAGGGTTATGTTGATTCAGATTGGGCAGGTAGTGCTATAGATAGGAAAAGCACATCTGGGTGATGCTTCAATATGGGATCAGGTGTGATCTCTTGGTTTAGTAGGAAGCAGTCCTACGTAGCACTGAGTACAGCTGAGGCAGAGTATGTTGCAGCTTGTTCAGCTGGTTGTGAGGCAGTATGGATATGGAAGCTACTGTCTGGATTATTTGATCTCCCATTGGATACTACTGGTATCTTCTGCGATAACCAGAGTTGTGTGAAGCTGTCTGAGAACCTAGTGTTTCATGAAAGGTCAAAACACATAGAGATCAAATATCACTATATCAGGGATATGGTGCAGAGAGGAGCTGTGAAGCTCCTGTATGTTGTGACGGACAAACAAATTGCAGATGTGCTAACGAAGCCACTAGCCAGGGTGAAGTTTGAGTACTTCAGGGAGAGGCTTGGTGTTCTTCAGATCGAGGACACTTCGAGGAAGAAGTGATGGACACATTTGCTAAAGCCATTCCAAGCATGTTGGAAGGAGGATCCTTTACATGGCTGTGGATGTAAGCATTGGATGATGAGCATCAGGATGATGTTCTAGTTTCTACTTTGTATGATCAGTTGGATCATTTATATATGTATGTACGCATCATGTTGGATGCTGGATATGATAAGTTGGATAATTTATATGTATATGTTTGTACACATCATGTTGGATGCTGGATATGATCAGTTGGATCATTTGTATGTATTTTTGTATATGCATAATGTTGGATGCTTAGACCATGTATTTGTATATGTATCAGGTGGATACATTGTATGATCAGGTGGATCATGTATGGTGATATGTATCATGTATTTGTATTTGTATCAGGTGGATACACTGTATGATCAGTTGGATCATGTATGATGATATGTATCAGGTAGATGCATTGTATGATCATGATGATCATGATGACGAGCTTCAGGATGTTGCTCCAGATGATATGTACTAGGATGGTACAGTGATGATGATCAGGATGATTATATGTATCAAGTGGATACAATACATAATCAGTTGGATTATGTGTTATGAGTTCCGAAGACACAGATGCATAGAGCCTTTCTGACATGGTGGTAGATGTGTTATCCCATGTGCATTGATGTAAGTGTAGAGCCTTTCCGACATGGTGGTAGATGTGTTCTCCCATGTGCGTTGATGTAAGTGTAGAGCCTTTCCGACATGGTGGTAGATGCGTTCTCCCATGTGCATTGATGTAAGTACAGGGCCTTTCTGACATGGTGGCAGATGTGTTCTCCCATGGTCGTTGATGTAAGTGTTGTGAGCCCTTCATGGATGGTGGTAGGTTGGTCCTTCCATGCCGTTGAGTGTAAGTGTTGTGTGTGTGCATCTGGGTTGTGCTTCGTGATACTCTATGGCTGTGGACAGGTTGTGCAGTAACATGTAAAAGATCCTGGGAGATCCGATAGGTTGAGCTGTGTGCTCGTAATCAGTCCTGGGATGCTCTTTCGAGGTTTTGTTGAATCATGTAATTAGTCCTAAGGATTCCACAGTATGGCCAGTGATGATGAAGACCTGCAGGTGGTGGGCCTACATCCAGTATGAAAAAGGACTAGCTCTATAGAACTGCCTATGATGAGTAGAGTCAGAGATTGGTTGAGATAGCAGCAGTAGTGATGATGATGATGACGATGCATCGATGACGATGATCCCGAGAAGAAGACTTGTCTAGAAGAACGATGTCGAGAAATACCTTCCTAGTTAAGAGGGAGTGTTGATGTATATGTAACTTCAGAATGTATTCCATCCATGTATTTCATATATATTTATTGTACCCTTATAAGAGATGTGTTATTCCTCTATAAGGAAGTGTCGTCATGTGTATTGCCAAGTGTCGCAAGTGTGTGTACTTAGCGATGGGTTATTAGACCACCATGTGTGGGTTCGGCCCTGAAATATATATTATATTGTGGATGTACCTAGCTAGACAAGTTGGCCCCATAGTGTAACTGGGAAAATAGGTTAGTATAAATAGAGATCAGGAGATCTCTATTTTGATCACTCGAAAACCCACACTTCTCTCACTCATAAAGTGGCGCACTAGTGAGGAGAAGGATCATATGCTACTAGGAGACTATCTCAGTGTATTTTGGTTGTACTTTGGTTGAGCCATTGCTTTCTCTATCTCTGAGGAAGTTGTGGGGTTTTTCACCTTAGGGTTTTCCCCACGGAAATTCTGTGTCTCTTGTCTTTCATGATTTTTATTCTTGTGATGTTTATTGTGATTGTTATGCATTGATATACTGTATATGTTATTCTCTCCGTGAAGATCCTAGAGTATTGTGAATTAATGCTCAAAATTTAACATTATGGTCTCTGCTAATCTCCCCTTTGTGATAGACCCCCCCCATTCATTACCCCTTCCATATTTGATAAAATATCGAGTCCTACTTACGGGGGGAATTCTAATGGTAATTTTGATTCTCTTCCTATAGGGTCCATTAAACAATCATTATTACTACTCGGAAGAAAAAATGTGGACCAACAAAGCTCGATAAGGAAAGCTATGTGGGACAAGCTAAATGGGTCAACTTGAAAGTCTCCAATATCACCTCTATTGCATATGCACTATCCTATGACTCACATGAGGGGCCCCTTAGAGAAAAAGTGGCCCAGGGTAGTGGTTCTTAATGATAATATTGTCTTTCAACATTCGTGGTATAGACAGTCTCCCCAAAAGAACTGCTTTTAGGAGATTATTAGATTCTACTAGACGTGATATTGTTGTGCTACATGAAATAATGTCTACAGGGGGGAAATCCTTTGATTTCTTCCTTAACTTGATACCGGATTGGAAATGTTGTGGGATTTATGCCAATGGTATATTGAGGGAATTATTGATGGCTCATAATCCCTTGGTTAGTGAATTCTCCTTGTTTTCTACGGCTGTAGGTATCAGAATTGAAGGTCAATTCAGAGGGCTGGACCATTTATTTAGTATATTGAATACATATGGTCCATACAACAATCGACTGGATTTCTAGGAAAGGATAGTTTCATTGGGATTAATTAAGGATCCAAATTTAATCATAAGCGGTGATCTAACTATGACTTTGTCAATTGATGAAATATGGGGCTTGGGAAATGTTTCTGATCATTTGGCTACATACTTCAAGGATATATTTGATGCTACTAGTTTAATTGATATATTCCCCTCTACATTATCTCCTACATGGTCAAATGGTCGTGTACAAAGGGAAGGTGTGGCAAAGAGAATGGATCACTTCCTAATGAATGATAGTATTGGTAATTATTTTGGGAGATATCGCTCTTGATGTATCCCTACTGGTGTGTTTGATCACAAGGCTATAACACTATAGTTGGACTTTGAAAATAATTTTAAATTTTATCCGTTTAAGTTCAACAGTACTTGTTTGGAGGATATGGGATTTTGTGAGATTGTAAAGGATTGTTGGTCTTCTATCACTAATTCAGTTTCCCTTCTGCCATTACAATCATTGGTTAAAAAACTAAAGTTTCTTATAGCTAAAGTGGTGAACTGGGACAACAATCATAAGAAATATATGTCAAATGATATTATCAATATTGAAGACCAAATTTTAAGTATGGAAGATTATATTGATGAGGATTATTACTCAACAACCAGGAAGGAAAAAGTATTGAAGCCGAAACAACAGAAAGCTCTAATATTGAATTAGATTGATAATACTTGGCATCTTAAGAGTAGGGTAACATGGGTTTCTCAAGGTGACCATAATATGAAATTATTCCAACAATATGCATCATAGAGGAGGAATAAAAAGTCCATTTTGGAACTCAAGAATAATGAAGGAAAAGTCTTGTTAGATAATTTATCAGTACATGAAGCTGCTCTCTTATATTTTAAGGAAACATATAAACTGTTGAGATATTGTAACTTCTAAGAATATTATATGTGTACCTTATTATTCCGGAGATGTTTCATTCCTCCATGAAGATCGTATTGTATATCCGGAGATGTTTATTCCTCGGTCGGATTGTGGTAACTTGGGTTATTAGACTTCCCAAGTGGGGGTCGGCCCTGTATGTGTTATGTGGGTGAAAGGGTTATTAGACCACCCTAGAGGGGTCGACCCAGTCAGTTGTAATGGGGTTCTTAGCCCAGTAATTAAGTTGGGGCTGACCTAGCCTGTGTAAAAGTCAGTCGGGGAACAAGTATAAGTAGAGGAGGATGTTCCTCACTTATTTCACTCATTCATTCACTTGTGAGTGGCGCACTTGTGTGAGAGAGGTCTGCTATGGAGGAGGAGGAGATAATGTCTAGGGTTTGCATCTTTGTATTTGCTGGTCATCTATATTGAGGAAGCTTTGCTGGGTTTTCTACCCCATGAGGGTTTCCCAGGATAAATCTGTGTCTCTTGTGTTTATGTTGTGCTTGTTGTTTCTTTAGTGATCTTGTACATGCTATTGTTGTGAAATCAAATGTAATGCTGATATTTTCTATATTAGCATATTGAATCTTAACATGGTATCAGAGCTAACCTGAAGGAAGGCAATGTATGGCACTTACGACACTTGCTTCACTTGCGACAATTTGAAGGTTAGGGTTTTATATAGAAAAAACCAGTCATCGTGGAACTTTCTCTATAAATCCATTTTAGCGAAGGTTCAGGATGTGAAAATTTTACAGGTCATATATAACATCCCCATGTACCTTGTGTCCAAAGGACACCCTCATATTCACTATAATTTATGAGTTATGATCAGTACAAGTTAGGGTTTCTGCCTCTTCCAGATCTCAGTCATAATCAGGTGACCTAGGAAAAAAGGTCATAACTTGGGATAGGAAGCTCCAAATGAAATTTCATAAAAATGGATAGGTAGTACACAGGCTGTAATATGTCAGGAAACTTTTTCAAAGGCCGAAGTTGAACCAGTGACACGTGACACGCCGTACAAGTTTGCTCTCCTATTTTATCCCATAAATAGGTCACGTTACGACACTTGGCATAACTCTCTATAAGAAAATCCAATTGAGGTCATACATATTGGGATGGAAAGATGATAGGTCAAGCTACCACAGAAACAATTTTTAAACCGTATGGATTGAAAAGTTCAGAGTTATAGAAAAACTATCAGGTACATATTTCTGCCAAATCAAAATTATTTTTGAGCACCTTCATTCATGGCTTCCGGAATTTAGGGTTTCAGAGAAAGTTAGAATTTTTGGAAATGCAGTCCACATCTGAATGCTACTCAGGAAAATCAAAATTTAGAGACCAAGATCGAATTTTTTGGTTGGGTAGAAGACCGAGCTTAATCAAACCCCAGTTCGGGATTTTGATCGGAAAGATGGAAAATTAGGGCTTCAACAAAAGTTGGAATTTTTTGAAGTCTGTGACCACGGCTGGAAGCTACTCAGAAAAATAAGAGTTTAGAGCCTTGGATCAAACCTTTTTATTAGGCAGAAAGGTGGGCTCCATCAAACCCTAGTTCGGGATCTTGTCTAGAAGATCCAGAAGTTTCAAAGGCTATTTTTGAGGGGTCAAATTTTGGATATTTCAAAATTGAAGTATGCAAGTTTGATCAGCTCAGCAAGACACATCCTTCCATCCATTCAAAAGTGTCAAAGTCAAAGATTGAATTTTTAGGGTTTCTCTAACAAACCCTAATTGAGCTCCAGATCTAGTTTCAGGGGGAGTTGAGGCTAAGGACTTACATAAGAAGACTACAAGAAATCTTGACAGGTATGACTAAAGGAGATATAGGTATGTCTTGAAATCTTATTCTTGATTAAGTTCATAATATATTTGTCTTCATATTATTTAGGTTAGTACAATCTTGATTAATGTTCGAATTGCCTTATCACCCTAGTAAAAGTATGAATGCATGTGAATGATAGAAGACATTCATTGATTAGGACTATATGATTGTACTAATGCACTGTGGTGCTGTATGAGGTTGATGTTGTCTGCTAACAAGATACAGGTACATCACGAAAGACAAATCAAGTTCCATGACCATGACAACATGAAGACAAAGATGCATCCATAATCTTTGATCACATAGAAGTTCTACTTACGAGGTATGTATGACCTTGTTCTATTATGCTTAACATATGAGATATGTAGGTTCTAGCACAGGATCTCTAAATCATTGAGGAGAACAAAGAAGACATTGTTTAGGTATGTTAGACATAACTAAGCAGGTATACTAATCCAGGTATGTTTTCCTATGTCAAGTTAAAATCCTACTTTGTGCTAGGATCTTAGTATACCCATGTATTGGATGATGATGACCATACATATTCAAGATTATTTAGAATTATAATGTTTTGATAATATTGAGATTATACTAATGAATGTATGTTTGTGTAAGAGATCACGAGGATGAAACCAGTGCACACTTGAGCATGCACAGTGGTACATAATGAATAGAATTTCAAAAGACATATAGAAGATCAAGCAGGAGGCAACCACACAAACATAAAAGATAAGTATTTGAATTGTTATTTGAATTACTGAATAGTCTATGATATTGCTCGTAATAGTTGTATGCATATTTGTATTCCTAGAATATTTCATGCTAAGTGTAAGCATTCATATAGCATTGAACATTATACTATTAATATGCATATGATTAGTAAGTTGGACAAACAATCCATTATTGATTGTCTAGAATGAAACCTCTTTGTTGACATGCTGAGAGCTATGCAAGCTTTTGATAGTATGTTCTGGTAGAGATGGAAGGAATCTAGATAGCCACTGTATGCATACAGGATATGGAAAAGTGTTGTGTCAAAGTATTGGTCAAGATAATAGCATAACTATGTAAATCATATCTGTATGCATAATAAGTTATCATGTTAATATGATTTGATGATTATGAATTATTACTAATCATATACTTAATTTTGATTTGTAGGAAATATCATGAAGAATGATGAACACCAAACAAGCGATGGATGTTCAACAAGAAGATTTACAGATCAAAAATAATATAGAAGGCTAGTGGATAGAAGATTCTCTTAGAAAGAGGAAGAGAATCATGTTTTCGCCAAGTGGCTAGATAAGACCATTATCTTAATGATGTATTTGAAGAAGAAGTGCGAATCAAGGATTCAATTGAAGAAAGCTCTGTTCGGGTACCCAGGATCGATAGTCAATTGATGAGCTTAATGATCACCATGGGTCATGTGGATCTCAACCTTTGATACAAGGTTGAATATGGTTTCTATATACAGATGACATGGATGCAAGAAGGAACTCACCACAGAGTTTGAATGATCTCAAGGCTCATATAAGTAGACCCATCTTACGAGAGATGGCACAGATAGATTTGTAGAAGATCATTCAATGCAGAGTGTTAAGGATGTTCAGTCACAGAGGAAGAATTGACAGTTTCTTACCAGAAGTAAAGATGTTCGTAACCTTTACCTTAAGGTTATGGATCATACTATTATTATATGCAAATGATCTCTTTCTGACAGGGAATGAGAAATAGATCATGGAAAGCAAGAAGAAGCTAGCTATAGAGTTCGAGATGAAAGATCTCGGATTGATGTATTTTCGGAAGAATGAAAAGGCTCAGAAGGAATCTTTCTCAACCAAGAAAAGGATGCTATGAAAATCTTGAGAAGAATTGATCTATTTGAATGTACAACCATGGCCACTCTCGTGGGTTCCGACTTGAAGTTGTTAGCTGATGACTCATCAAACTTAGTGGATGTGACTCTATGCAGACAGAGTATTGGTTCATTGATGCATCTTACGAATACAAGGATAGATATATGCCTTGCTGTGAACACCTTGAGTTAGTATCTAGTGGAAACTAGATGTGTTCACCTGATAGTTGCAAAGCATGTGATGAGGTACCTAAAGGGTACGATAGACTTTGATCTATGTTATCTTGGAGATCATGACTTTAGATGGCTACACAGATGTTGATTGGGCAGGAAGTGTATCAGACAGGAAGAGCACATCGAGAGGATGTTATTGTCTGGGATCGGCATGATCTTTTGGTCTAGTAGGAAGCAGTCTAGCGTGGCTCTTAGCTCAAGCATAATATATAGCTACCTATTCTGCTAGTTGTGAAGCGGTATGGCTTCGGAAGTTGTTATTGTTGGTCCTCTATTTTGTCCATTCGATGTACTATTTCCTAGCATTTAAAGTCTTAATGGGTCCAATAATAATCAGTTTTATGTGTCTTTTGAAGGTCAACATTGCTAAAAGCCATGGTAAGTAATTTTAATTATTTGATTGTTGTATTCTCTTATTTTTATGCATATGTTTTGGGTTTTAGGTTTCATTAAACCCTATGCTAATAATGATGTGGGTTTCTCTTCTACACAGGGTTCGTTTTGTTATTTGGCCAGCGTTCAAATGAGGAGATTTGGGGATTCGATCTACCATCAGGGCGTTTTTATTGGATCCACATCATCTTTAAGATGCTTTTGAAGATTGCTTCACTGTTATTTCAGGCACGATCTTTGGTGTTATTATCTTCTCTTAAATGATATGTGTATATCCTGGATCTGAGATGCCATTTTTGGCTCAGAATGGTTAAGATATTTTGAGTATTGTTATTCCTATCGATCCTTGTCTTCAGGACGATTTCACTCTGTATAATCTAGTATAAAAGTAGCCATGGAAACCCTAAGTGGGAGAATTTTGTACAAACTCCATTTTTCTGAATATGATACAGCGTGTGTTTTCAGCAAACTTGTGATTTAAATGTGTGAGGCGTTGAGGGCAGGGCCCACCTTCAACACCAAACTGCGATGCTTCAGTAGTGTGTGGTTTACAGTAATAGATTGGCGTTTGCATTGCTCATTTCACATTTTTCAGAGTATTAATGGTTTGCTCATCATTGATTAAAATAGAGTGCATGACTGTTAATGGTGTTCACTAGTTAATGGCATTGGATTTAGACTTCTCTAGATGCTGGATTGAATTGTTATATAAGAACTAGGGTATGCATAACTGTGTGCTTAATTTGGTATGAATTATGGTAGATTCAATTTTATGAAGCGTTATTAATCAGTTATATTTTATATTATCTATTCTACCAAACACAGTGTTATCAAGATAGCTACAGGAATGGTTTTAAACTTGACTGTAAAATGAATTCAGAATTGGTTTGGATTTAAATCTTTTCTTTCAATTTCCAGTATGAGTTGAGGTGAGTTTGATTTCAGTTGCTAGGAATTTGGTTTGTTGAAGAAAATAGAGTACATTTCATAGCGCCTCTTGTTATTAAAAATAGAACATGGCTTCCTCTCTTTAAATCTTTGAGCTCACAAACTGTAGGATAAGATCTGCATTTACAGTGGGTGTGTATTTAAAGATTGTAGTAGCATAGGGTTTTGATATATTGGTTTATTAGAATATTTAGGGTTTGTTAAATAAGAATTGAGATTGGTATTGAGCGTTGTCTTCTAGGATTGAATATTAGTTTCGCAATATATATATTTTCTGAAATCTTCCTTGACAGATCTGTTATTCGATTGCGAGATCTACAACATCTTGTCATATGCACTTTCATATATAGAACTCAAGATTAGTATATCAGCAGTAAATCGATTTGCCCTTGATGACATGCCTGTGAATATGTAATAGGTTTTGTTTTCAACAGTGATTCCAGGAATACTTGTATGGATTGAAGTATCATATTTGGCAGGGTTGTTGATTGGAATTAAGATATCAATTTAGCATATGCATTTGATTAATAATCGGTTAAATATATTTTTATAGATTGTAATTACAATAGCTTAGATTGCTGTAGATACCATTAATTGCTTTTAAATTGTTATAGCTTAAATTTGTATTCTTCTAGCAGGTTGTTTTAAATCATAGAATTATAATTTAAGAATTCCTCATTGGATGTTTTCAAGTTCAACAGTGAGATAGGGATTAGCAAATGAGTTCTCTTTTCTATAGTACAGATTTAGTAATCTCTAGTATTGGTCCTTTAGGGTTAGTCTCATTGTTGTTAGCAGTAGATTAGGGTTTCTCGAGGAAATGAGCATTAGGGTTAGTTTATCTGCACATATAGTGTAGCAGCTCGAAGTCTACGATTTCCCGGTTGATAAATTAAATTGAGGTGAATTAAATATCAATAAGTTTAACCAAAATTTTGGCGCCGTTGCCGGGGAGTTGCTCCAAGGTAAGCTGGTGTTTTGCTCATTTTTTATTTGATTGATTGAGAAGTTCAGGTAGATAGAATCTTTTTTACAATATACAACAAGGTGGAGGGGAAACATTAAGACGCAAAGACGAATTCACTTTGGGTTCCCAAGGTGTAGCAGCCTGCCGCAGCCACTTTAGTGGGTTACCCCAAAATTTTGTTGTGTCCTTTCTGGTAAATATGGTTGTTTTTTTTCAAGCTTGAGTTATTAGAAGTGTGTTTATATTTCCTGAAAAAAAAATGTTTATTTTCAGTTACAAGTATGGTTATCTGTTTATAGATTAAGTGTGTTTAATTCCAGAAATCTAATTTTACAGCAATTGTTAGGTGTGACTAGTTGTGGCAGATTGAAGAAGCTGGATTGGTAAGGCAAAATTGCGCATTTCATAACAGGTTCCTTCAAACCCAACTGTGGCACAGGTATTTTAATTTGGTTTGATTAAAAATCTTGTGATTTTCAGAATTTGTTTTGATGAGACCTAGAGATAGTAAGGGTAGATTCATTAAGGTTCATGCTGATCTTTTTGTAAACAACAAAACCCCCCCCTTTACTAACCCTAGGGATAGGGATACCGGCAACGAAACTGAAAACAACAACATTCAGAATTCAGCGGAATTTGGAACCCAACCAGTAGGAACTGAGGTCATACCCAGTGAACAGTTACATTCAGAAGAAATCCCACAGATCCAACAAACTTCACCTTTAAAGGAAGATCCTAATTTGGTTGACGCAGTGAACATAGAAAAAGTGAACTTCCTTCTGGGACATAACCAGAATCCGGTGGTTTCCCAATTAGAATCCACTACAGATTTACCTTTTAATTTTCAAGCTTGGCCTAGGCCAGACCATTTGGATTCTATTCTATCCCCAAGAAGAGACAGGATAGGTGTCAACTGGTTTAGGAACCCTCTTGTCATGAGTGATCAGGAAACTGAACACCAGATGGAAGGAGAAGTAGAACATGTGGGACGAACTGAAACAACTTTTGGCTTCCCCATTCTGGATCTTACACGGGATGTCAGTATGAAAAATATCCCAGCATCTTCATTACCTACTTTCTATGGGAAAAGTACTGAAGATCCGGATACCTTTCTATTTGAGTTTGACATCTTATGTAGGAGTTATAATTATCTACAGGATGCTCAAAAGTTAAAATTATTTCCAGCAACCCTTAAGGATTCTGCACTTAGATGGTTTATGAGTTTGGGGGAATCCACCATCCGAACTTGGGAACAAATGAAGAGTGCTTTCCTCAAAAAATACCGAGACTACTGTGGGCCCCGAGACTCCCAAAACGATATCTTTAAAATGCAACAGCATGAAGAAGAGAGTCTGGAGGACTTCCTAGAACGATTCTGCTTTGTATTACAGAAGTCTAAGTATAATACCTTACAGGAGGATGCCGTCAGAACCCTTTTTCTAAAAGGGATCCTGGATGAATATGTGGAAATCCTCAACTTGATGGCATCAGGTGATGTATCTCATAAATCCTTTGAAGAGATTACTGAACTATGCAGAAAGTATTCGAGGAGTAGAGCCAAGGCAGGAAAAAGCACAAGGGAAGGTCCTTCCCGTATTTCTAGAACAACAGGGACTAGTGGGGTCACAAGAGTTGAGTTGGGAAACTTGTTAGAAAATTTCAAAACTGACATTTTAGGCACCTTAAGCTCCCAATTTGATGCTTTGAAAACAAAGAAACGGCAAGAGGAGGAGGACATAGCAGCATTACACATATTCTGCCCCAAATGCAGAAAAAGACACCCTTTGAAAGAATGCCCTCTAAATATTATTTCAGTCTGTGCTCTTTGCTCTGCTCAACACCCAACTGACAATTGCCCTTCTTTACCAGAGCTGTAAGCTTTTTACAAGCTTAATGCTGAACCTACCGATGCATCAAGGAGGCCTTGGCAGCCTAGACCTCAAAACATGTACCCAGAGCCTGTTTTCCAGAACCCTGCATATTATTATCCCATGCAGCAATCTCAGCAGCCATGGAGTCCACAAATGTGGCAGAATTGGCCCTCTCAACCTACTCAGACCCAGCCTTGGCAGCAAGGCTGGCGGGGACAGTCATATGGAGGACCACAAGGACAACCCTATGGAGGAACACAATCAACCACCCCTCCTAGTTACTGTCCAATGCCACCAAATATTCAGCAGTTACTACCAGGCTTTACACCACCTGCCCTTCCTCCTATACCCCCAGTTCCACAACAATATCAAAATCCAAATCCACCTCGACCCACGTTGTTGCCAGCCCAACCTATTCCAAACCCTAATAATCGACCTCCCCAGCCTCTTAATAATGCTGAAATTCAAATGGCTCCAACTTATGTAATTCATTCAGCTTCTTTACAGGAAATACAATTAAGGTCTGGGAAAACATTGAATAAAACTCCTCCAGCAGTGATTATTCATGAAGAGACTGGAGAAGAAAGTGATGAAAAAGAGATTACAGAAGAAGAAGAAGTGCAGATTGCCTCAGAAAATACTCGAGCACTGGGAACTCATTTCCAACCACCAGCTCATCCACAGGTAAATAACAACCCCCCTTACCCAGAGAGGTTATTAATAGAGAAACCTGTGATGCGTCCACAGTTTGATTTGGAAAGTGAGTTGAGAAATGTTTGCATCAAAATTCCATTACTTCAGGCTATTAGAGATGTTCCTATTTATGCAAAATTGGTAAGGGAACTGTGTTTAAAGAAACCTGGCCGGAAACAGAAAGACCCACCCAAGATAAATGTTTTAGGCCAGCTGTCTAATTATATTTCGGACTGTCCCTTACCCCCAAAATTTTCAAATCCTGGGAATCCAGTGGTGACTATTTACATCAATGAGGTTCCAATAGGAAACACTCTGGTTGACCTAGGGGCTGCCATCAATGTCATGTCTATGACCACCATGCAGAGACTTCAGTTGCATAATCTCCTCAGATCTACTCCTACTATTTTGGAGTTGGCTGATAGGAGCACAGTCAAACCTGTGGGGGCCTTAGATGACATTACTGTCACAGTAGCTTCTTGGGAGTATCCAGTGGATTTTCTGGTACTCCAAACCAAACACCCAATGGGGGAGCATCCTGTTATATTAGGCAGGCCTTGGTTAGCCACTGCTAATGCCTTTATAGGATGCAGAGAAGGTATTTTAACTATATCAAATGGTACTTCTCTACAAAACCTAATCATTTATCCTCCAGCCCAGCCTGTATCGGAAAAACATGTTATGGTTAGAGAATCCTTATGGGGATGAGGATGTGGGACAACCCTTACTGTCCATCAGTCAAACTAGGGGGCTGGAACACCAGACTGAGGATGATATCCTAGATCAATTTATTTCAGCCACCACTAGTATTGAGTACCCTCAGTCCTTCTCTGACTTAGACAATGTTTTCACAGAAGATTTTCAGGAACACTATTACCCCTCAGCCACCTCATCATCAGTAGTTTTATTTATAGATGAGAAGGTTGAAGCTGCAACTATACCAATGGAGATTAGTCCAGGAAGATCTTTGTTTATCAATGGGAATCTGTCTCAAAGCCAGCAAAATCAGGTAGTTGATTTACTCAAAGCACAGTCTGGGGCATTTGCTTGGGTTTATACAGACATGAAAGGCATTCACCCTGACACATGCATGCATCACATTTATACGCAGGAAAATATAAGACCAGTAAGGCAGCCACAGAGAAGAATGAATCCTGCGCTTAAAGACATTGTGAAGGAAGAATTACAAAAATTGTTGGATGCAGATTTCATCTATCCCATTTCTGATAGCAAATGGGTATCTCCGTTGGTGATTGTTCCAAAGAAGGGAGGTAAGTGGAGAATATGTGTTGATTTTCGTGAATTAAATAAAGCAACTCTCAGAGATTACTTCCCTCTTCCTTTCATAGACCAGGTTTTAGATACATTGTCTGGAAAGAAATATTTTTCTTTTTTGGATGGATACAGCGGATATAACCAGATAAGAATAGCCCCAGAGGATCAAGAAAAAACCACTTTTACCTGCCCATGGGGAACTTATGCTTACAAGGTGCTTCCATTTGGACTGTGTAACGCTCCTGCCACTTTCCAGAGGGCAGTGTTAGGTATTTTGGCTGATTTGGTCCATGACTGTGTGGAAATATATATGGATGATTTTACAGTCTATGGTAATGATTTCAAGGAAGCCTTGGATAATTTGGAGAAAGTTCTAATTAGGTGCCAAGAAACAAATCTTGCTTTAAGCCATGAAAAGTGTAAGATGATGTTAACTGAGGGTATTGTTTTAGGGCACCATGTTTCATCAGAAGGAATTAAGGTTGACCCAGCAAAAATTGAAATCATTACTAGTCTGTCTTCACCAACTACACAAAAAGAAGTCAGAAGCTTTCTGGGACACGCAGGGTACTATCGTAGGTTTATTGCTAATTTTACAAAGATAACAGCCCCACTGTTCAAATTATTGGTCAAAGACAGTGGTTTTGATTGGGATCAACACTGTCAGAAAGCCTTTGACACATTAAAGTCAGAATTGTCTTCAACACCAGTTCTGCGGGGGCCAAATTGGTCTTTGCCCTTCCATATACAAACTGATGCTTCAGACACTGCATTGGGGGGAGTGCTCGGACAGAAAGAAAATCAGTCCTCGTATGCTATTTATTTCATCAGTAAAAATTTAACACCTGCAGAACTGAACTATACAGTGACTGAGAAAGAGTTTCTAGCAGTAGTTCATGCCATCAATAAATTCCGGCATTATATTACAGGTTATGAGGTATTTGTTCATACCTATCATTCTGCTATTAAATTTTTAATGAATAAGCCAATCACTAGTGGCAGAATTACTAGATGGTTACTTTTGCTACAGGAATTTAACATTACCATAGTTGACAAACCAGGGAAGGAAAATCTGGTTGCAGATTTCCTCTCCAGATTGACTCATGCTGATAATAATGTTCCTGTCGATGATACATTTCCTGACGAACACTTGTTTGCTGTCTCTATTAAAACACCCTGGTTTGCAGATGTAGCCAACTATTTGGTTACAGGGAAATTACCTGCTCATTTGTCATCTTATGAAAAACGAAGAATCATACAGCAAAGTGCTAATTATTCATGGGTAGGTAATGATCTCTTTCGAACCGGTCCAGATCTGATTATCAGGAGGTGTGTGAGGGAGGATGAGATGTGTGACATCCTCCAAGCCTGTCATGATGGGCCCTGTGGAGGCCATTTTTCAGACAAGCGGACAGCATATAAGGTGTTACATCAAGGGTATTATTGGCCTACCCTTTTTAAAGATGCTGAGAAGTATGTACAGGGCTGTGACAGCTGTCAAAGAATGGGGAGACCCACTGCTGCTGATCAAATGCCTTTACAAGCCCAGGTACAAATTGAACCCTTTGAAAAATGGGGATTGGACTTTGTTGGACCAATTTCACCAATGTCAAGGAAAAAGAGGTATATTTTAGTTTGCACTGATTATGTAACTAAGTGGGTTGAGGCAAAAGCTCTATTGAGGGCCACTGAGAAATCAGTCATAGAATTTATTTACGAAGAGATTTTTACTCGTTTTGGTATTCCTCGTGAAATTGTGACTGACAATGGAGCACAGTTTGTCTCTAAATCAATGAAAGCACTTACAGAACAATATGGAATTAAGCACTATAAATCTTCTCCTTACCATCCCCAAGCAAATGGTCAGGTGGAATCAACCAATAAAGTGCTAGAATCCATTTTAACAAAGACTGTGCAGCTACATCATAAGGATTGGGCAGACAGGCTACCCGAGGCATTGTGGGCTTACAGAACTACGTGGAGAAATACCACAGGGTATACCCCATATCAACTTGTTTATGGTAAACAGGTCCTGCTGCCTATAGAATTCCAGGTGAAAACTTTTCGTACTGCTGCACAACTGAGCCTGAATTTAGATGAAGCCCAGAAGCAGAGGCTGATGCAATTAAATGAACTTGATGAAATTAGACAAGATGCTGTCCAACAAACTGTGTTGATACAGAATCAGCGGACTAAGTGGCATGATAAATTTTTAAAGAAGAAGACTTTTGTAGAAGGTGATTGGGCTCTGCTATTTGACTCACGATTTAAACACTTCAAAGGTAAGCTTACCACTAGATGGATGGGGCCATATGAAATTGTGACTGTCTTTGATAATGGTTCTGTCAAAATAAAAACAATAGATGAAGAACAAACTGCCTTTGTAGTGAATGGACATCGGTTAAAAGTATATCATAAACCTCTCTCTAAGCAAGAGTTCATCCATAACATGAGTCAGCAGTCTGAACTAGAACTGGTAGGTGAGGAAAAGACTTCTTCATCTCCTACTCTCTCTCAGTAATCTTCAGTGAAATTGTTTTTGTACATATGTACAGGGATTTGTTTTTTTTCTCTCTCTTTTTGAAAAGGTGCAGATATTCTTTTCAGCAAGACTCAGAATGTTTTTTTTTTTTTGAAACCTAAGGGAGGTATCACTATCCTATTTCAGCATGCTGATTATTTTTGCAAGACATTTTTAAGGACTGTGTAAATTTGGGTCAATTTCTGAGCTTCAATGAATTATTGGAATGTCTGCATTTGTGTGTCAGATTTTGTTGGGAATTGTTTTGGCTATTCATAAGAGTACTTGCCCACCAGGCATTGCCTACATTAATGCTTTAAGCTTCCCAAATGTTTCTGCTTATGAACCTATGGGCTGCGAGGACCATTTGATTTGGTTTCACAATAGATAAAGAGTGGGAATTGATGTTAGTTACAGCTATGGGCATGAAGTTATTCTTAAGATAGGCATCATGATTAAAAGGTGTTCAAGATCGGGAAGTTTGGGGGTTATTATCTCTTGGCTGTTATAAGATTAAACACATATATATATACTGTCTTTAGCCACTTTATGACTTTCACTTTCTACAGTTACGAAGGTTAGTTGTTCATATGGGAAAATCTTTACAGGCATATACAAAGAATACTCTTCCAATGTTGGTACCATCCCACTCCTAGATGGTTTTCAGAGCAGCTCCCCCACTCATCTATGCTGAAGCAAATCATAAATTTTATCTTTAAGATGAAATTGGGACAAGAGCCTCTGATAGAAAAAGGGTGTAAGAGGTTAACCCGCCGGGATACTGAACAGGTCTGCTGGCAGCGGGTACCGACCTGTGGTATGAACAGGCAAACCCATCAGGGTTCTGAACAGGCCTGTTGGCAATGGGGCATCTGCCTGGGGAAGAAGCTTCTTAAGATGTTATAGTTACCCCACCGGAGTACTGACCAGGCTTGCTGGAAGTGGGTTCTGACTTTGATATCTTCTTTAACAGCCTCATCTATACTTGTCTATATGAACAACGTACCTATGTGAAGGTAAAAGAGAAGCCATGAGGATGGTTAATTAAAAATTATTAAATTCATTAAAAATAAAATGATAGCCAGTTGATAATCATCTCCAACTGTTTTTGGTACTTTGGGTTACCTGATTCTAAAAAAAAAAGGTTTATTTTGATGCCTAAAACATAGCTGAGAACTGTAGTACTATTTGTTCCACTACTCAAATTATCCTGTGTGAAGCTGAGTCAAAGAGGACCAGTACTCCATTAGCTTCTGACTGATTATTTTCTTATCCTGTGGCATATGTCCTGGTGGAAAAGTTCTGTATGGATAACAAGGGTGAGGACTGAATTTTTGATTGATGAAATCTGAATTGTGATTGTTTGCGTTTGAATTTTTGATTGTTTAAACTATGAGTGATTGATGAAGCTTGCATTTCTGATTATTTATGAGTGATTGTTTGAGTTTGAATTTTTGATTGTTTAAAGTATGAGTGATTGATGAAATTTGCATTTCTAATTATTGAGTTATGAGTGATTGGTTGGAATTTGAATTTTTGATTGTTATTTGTATTTTCAATAAAAGATGGCTTCATAGCATGATTAAGTTCCTGTATGGTTAGATAGAGCAGCAACTCTGCAATAAGGAAATCAGGCCATAAAACTGTTGGGGTCCAACGAATCTCTTAATTCAGGCTATCTGCTTATGAACTCATTGAAGTGATGACTATTTGGGAGATTCATGGTTTTACATCATTATTCATAACCTAACAGCTGCTCCAGATGCTGATACTTACCTTTATCTTGGTCAAGTGCTGTACATAGTTATCAGCCTAAAAAGCACTGCTGTGTTTGTCAAAGTGCCGGATTGAGTGTCGGATTGAGTGCCGGAAGTTATATTGGGAAATTGGCATGTATATGCTAATGGACGTGGATAGAGGTAAGGAAAGTTGTACGATTGGCTAAACCTTAATTAGTAATAAGGATTATAATTAATATTTTTTTTGCCATTATATGAAATCCGATGGTTATGAATTCCTTTAAAAACTTTTGGTAATATTTCATTCTCTATTATTGGCAACCTTTGATAAATTAATCATAACCTTGTTCTATTATAATTTGGGTTCTGACGTGTTAAGAGACTGAGTTCAGTTAAAAACGTGTTATACCACGGTTATCATTCCCTGCGAAGTGGGCAGTATGTGCCACCACTTGCAATGATTTGTTTTCTTATCACGATGCTGTCTTCATTACCCTCACTTCCTACCATTTTTACCAGGATCATTCGGGTTTTATACAGTCGCTATCCTCCCATTGTCGTTACCTGCGAATTACCTGTCCGAATCCTTTGCTAATTCCCTGTCAATTCGCTACCCTCGTGGCTCCACCATGCTCAACCGGCATGAACCCTCTGCGTATGAGCAGCTATTAGCCATCCCGGAGTTCGTTGCATGCAAGGATATGTTTATTCGGGCAGGATGGCATGTATTTTTAACTAATTTACAGGGCCACGATGACGCAGTCTCTCTCCAATTCGCCCTGAGTTTTGACGGGCATACCGCTAGAGTGGGGGCTCTAGAGTTTGCAGTGACAGAGGAGTCCATTTCAGTTGCCACGGGACTTCCACGCACCGGTGATAGATGGTTTAAGAATTGTCGGCTGCCACGAAAAGATTATGACTGCGTTTTTAAACCAGAATATTTGGCTGTGAAGGGTGAGAAGGGTTTCTCCAAACTGTGGGTCAGAGAAGAATTCTATAATTCTTTGATGATCATCACCAAGCTAATTACCTGTGAAGGTCGATTCTCCACCTACAAAGCCTGCCATTTTCGACTGCTAGCTCATTTCGAGTTTGGTAAGCTTCTAAATTTTCCATTTTATTTTTGGAAAAGTTTGAGTAAGATGGCTTCGCAGGTGAGGAAAAATTTAGAGCATCCAACCCATAGTCTTTATCATCATGGGCTTATTAAAATGATCGTTTTAGCTGAGTTAAAGAAGCAGGGTCGGGGTTGGGAACAGTTTGTATATGAACTCTCTAACCCTCATCTTCAGTCACCCGTGAGGAATGAAGCAGGAGAGCCTGGTATCCCTGATTTAGTGGAAAAAGCTTCCTCCACAAACAATTCAGTTCCTCAAGATGCTTTCCCTCAGGAACCTGCTGTTAATAGCTCCAAGAAAACTGCTCCATTGTATGCTAAGAAGTCCCCAATTCCTAAAAGGCAGTGTGTTAACTCTCAGTCTGGGGGAGATAAGGAGCCAAATAGACGGTTTACTCGCAGTATGGCCGCTAAAGAGGGGAGGAAGGGGTCTAAGGGTAAAGAACCTGTCCAAGTCGAGTTGTCATCATCCGATGCTTCCTCTACCCATGCTGACTCCGATTCTCCTGATTCCCCTCATTGTTCTGCATCAGTGAATCCTGTCAGTGAACCCTTGTTACCAGTATCTCCTTCCAAATCAAGTCTGAAATCTATCAAAGGATCACCTTCAAAGTCAAGTTTGAAGTCTGTCAAGGTATCCTCTTCCAAATCAAGTTTAAAGTCTGTCAGGGCATCATTTTCCAGGTCTGGTTCAGAAGCTTCAGCACAGGGGATTGACTATTTTAGACAAAAGAATATCAAATTGAAAAAGAAGCTGCAAGAATATGAGAGGTTGGATCGGGTTGTTAAACAAGAAAATGCCATTTTGAAAGCTAGAATAGTGTCCCTGCAAACCCTGGTTGATGAAGTTAAAGGGACAAATCATAGCCTTCGAAGACAGTTAAAGAAAAAGGACAAACAGTTTGAGCAGTTAGCTAGCATACAGCAACATTCTGCCCCCTCTCCTCCTCAGGTGCAAGTCCTGTTTAATCCCTCAGCTTCAGTTTCTGGAGTTGGGTCCAAGGATTGACAATTCATTTTGAAGATTTAAATTTTGCCTATCACAAATTTCCTTGCATTGGGACATGCAAGATCTTCAGTCTGGGGGAGATGTTGGTCCTCTATTTTGTCCATTCGATGTACTATTTCCTAGCATTTAAAGTCTTAATGGGTCCAATAATAATCAGTTTTATGTGTCTTTTGAAGGTCAACATTGCTAAAAGCCATGGTAAGTAATTTTAATTATTTGATTGTTGTATTTTCTTATTTTTATGCATATGTTTTGGGTTTTAGGTTTCATTAAACCCTATGCTAATAATGATGTGGGTTTCTCTTCTACACAGGGTTCGTTTTGTTATTTGGCCAGCGTTCAAATGAGGAGATTTGGGGATTCGATCTACCATCAGGGCGTTTTTATTGGATCCACATCATCTTTAAGATGCTTTTGAAGATTGCTTCACTGTTATTTCAGGCACGATCTTTGGTGTTATTATCTTCTCTTAAATGATATGTGTATATCCTGGATCTGAGATGCCATTTTTGGCTCAGAATGGTTAAGATATTTTGAGTATTGTTATTCCTATCGATCCTTGTCTTCAGGACGATTTCACTCTGTATAATCTAGTATAAAAGTAGCCATGGAAACCCTAAGTGGGAGAATTTTGTACAAACTCCATTTTTCTGAATATGATACAGCGTGTGTTTTCAGCAAACTTGTGATTTAAATGTGTGAGGCGTTGAGGGCAGGGCCCACCTTCAACACCAAACTGCGATGCTTCAGTAGTGTGTGGTTTACAGTAATAGATTGGCGTTTGCATTGCTCATTTCACATTTTTCAGAGTATTAATGGTTTGCTCATCATTGATTAAAATAGAGTGCATGACTGTTAATGGTGTTCACTAGTTAATGGCATTGGATTTAGACTTCTCTAGATGCTGGATTGAATTGTTATATAAGAACTAGGGTATGCATAACTGTGTGCTTAATTTGGTATGAATTATGGTAGATTCAATTTTATGAAGCGTTATTAATCAGTTATATTTTATATTATCTATTCTACCAAACACAGTGTTATCAAGATAGCTACAGGAATGGTTTTAAACTTGACTGTAAAATGAATTCAGAATTGGTTTGGATTTAAATCTTTTCTTTCAATTTCCAGTATGAGTTGAGGTGAGTTTGATTTCAGTTGCTAGGAATTTGGTTTGTTGAAGAAAATAGAGTACATTTCATAGCGCCTCTTGTTATTAAAAATAGAACATGGCTTCCTCTCTTTAAATCTTTGAGCTCACAAACTGTAGGATAAGATCTGCATTTACAGTGGGTGTGTATTTAAAGATTGTAGTAGCATAGGGTTTTGATATATTGGTTTATTAGAATATTTAGGGTTTGTTAAATAAGAATTGAGATTGGTATTGAGCGTTGTCTTCTAGGATTGAATATTAGTTTCGCAATATATATATTTTCTGAAATCTTCCTTGACAGATCTGTTATTCGATTGCGAGATCTACAACATCTTGTCATATGCACTTTCATATATAGAACTCAAGATTAGTATATCAGCAGTAAATCGATTTGCCCTTGATGACATGCCTGTGAATATGTAATAGGTTTTGTTTTCAACAGTGATTCCAGGAATACTTGTATGGATTGAAGTATCATATTTGGCAGGGTTGTTGATTGGAATTAAGATATCAATTTAGCATATGCATTTGATTAATAATCGGTTAAATATATTTTTATAGATTGTAATTACAATAGCTTAGATTGCTGTAGATACCATTAATTGCTTTTAAATTGTTATAGCTTAAATTTGTATTCTTCTAGCAGGTTGTTTTAAATCATAGAATTATAATTTAAGAATTCCTCATTGGATGTTTTCAAGTTCAACAGTGAGATAGGGATTAGCAAATGAGTTCTCTTTTCTATAGTACAGATTTAGTAATCTCTAGTATTGGTCCTTTAGGGTTAGTCTCATTGTTGTTAGCAGTAGATTAGGGTTTCTCGAGGAAATGAGCATTAGGGTTAGTTTATCTGCACATATAGTGTAGCAGCTCGAAGTCTACGATTTCCCGGTTGATAAATTAAATTGAGGTGAATTAAATATCAATAAGTTTAACCAACAGTTATTAGGACTATTTGACTTAGAGATGGAATCCACTGTGACCCTGTGTGACAACTAGAGTTGTCTCAAGATAACAGAGAATCCAGTGTTCCATGATAATTCAAAGCACAAAGAGATCTGATATTTCTATATACGAGATATGGTGCAGAAAGGAACTATAAAGTTCGAATTTGTAACAAGTTGTCGATGTACTAACCAAACCTCTACCTCAAGTGAACAAGTTGACGATGTACTAACCAAACCTCTACCTCAAGTGAACAAGTTATCGATGTACTAACCAAACCTCTACCTCAAGTAAAGTTTGAGTATTTCAAGACAAGCTTGGTAGGACCCTTCTCGAAAGGGGGAGTGATCTAGACATTGATGATGAGATTGCCTGCATCGACAATGAACTCAATCATGAGGATACCTGTATCGATGATATGCTTACTTGTATTGATGATATGTATACATGAATTGAAGAGGGTACCTATGTTGGTGATGCTGACCGAGAGGTTGGTGGATGGTCCTTAGACAGGGTCTAAGTTGACAAAGGGATTGCATCATCCTTGAAAACATGTTCTAAAAGGATCCGTAGACATATGTCTCTGAGAAAGAGTAGGGATTGGATCATCCCTGGACTTCAGTCGTAAAGTGAGTCGTAGACAGATGTCTCCGAGAATGAAGTCCTTAGTGAACAAGGATGGGATTCGATCATCCCTGGATTTTTGGTCCCTTGAATTGAGTCGTAGACATGATGTCTCTGAGAATGAAGTCCCTCGTGGATAGGATGGGATTGGATAATCCCTGGATTTTTGGTCCCTTGAATTGATCCGTAGACATGACGTTTCTGAGAATGAAGTCCTTAGTGGACAAGGATGGGATTGGATCGTCCCTAGATTTTTGGTCCCTTGAATTGATCCGTAGACATGATGTCTCCGAGAATGAAGTCCCTAGTGGACAAGATGGGATTGGATCGTCCCTGTATTTTTGGTCCCTTGAATTGAGCCATAGACATGATGTCTCCAAGAATGAAGTCTCTAGTGGATAGGATGGGATTGGATCGTCCCTGGATTTGTGGTCCCTTGAATTGAGTTGTAGACATGATGTTCCTAAGAATGAGGTCCCCAGTTGACAGGATGGGATTGGATCGTCCCTGGATTTTTGGTCCCTTGAATTGAATCGTAGACATGATGTCTCCGAGAATGAAGTCCCTAGTGGACAGGATGGGATTGGATCGTCCCTGGATTTTTGGTCCCTTGAATTGAGCCGTATATAGAGGTCTCCGAGAATTGAATGATAGGACTGGATCGTCCCTGGACCTCGGTTCAAAAGACACGTGATTAGGATTGATCATCCTGGAACTTGATCCAGATTGTGTCATCCATGGACCTATGTCCTAAATAGAGCGGGATTGATCATCCTGTAATATGATCGTGTGATGACGATGCTGATGATCATATTATGATGATGTTGATGATCGTATGACGATGATGCTAATGATCATATGATGACGATGCTGATGATCGTATGATGACGATGCTGATGATCGTATGACGACGATATTGATGATCGTATGATGACAATGTTGATGATCATATGATGATGATGATGATGATGCTGATGATCGTGTGACGACGATGCTGATGATCGTATGATGATGATGATAATGATTGTATGATGACGATGCTGATGATCGTATGATGACGATGCTGATGATCATATGATGATGATGCTAATGATTGTATGACGATGATGATGATGATCATATGCTGATGATGCTGATGATCGTATGACGAGGATGCCGATGATCGTATGATGACGATGTTGATGATCATATGATGACGATGCTGATGATCATGTGACGACGATGCTATTGATCGTGAGGATCCAGATGATGATATTGCTTTAGCTGTTCAAGTGTTGCAGAAGATTCGGTACTGAAGATGTTGATGTTCTAGTATTGAAGATCTTGAAGATATTCCAGTAACTGGTTGAGTTACTGATGATATTAAGAAAGCTTCGAATGATTTATAGATGTATCATGTATGATGTTGGTGACTCCTTGCTCCTGCAGATGTTGTTCTAATATCCTTCTCGTTAAGGGGGAGTGTTGAGATATTGTAACTTCTAAGAATATTATATTTGTACCTTATTATTCCGGAGATGTTTCATTCCGCCATGAATATCTTATTGTATATCCGGAGATGTTTATTCCTCCGTCGGATTCTGGTAACTTGGGTTATTAGACTTCCCTAGTGGGGGTCGGCCCTATATGTGTTATGTGGGTCAAAGGGTTATTAGACCACCCTAGAGGGGTCAGCCTAGTCAGTTGTAATGGAGTGTTTAGCCCAGTAATTAAGTTGGGGCCGACCTAGCTTGTGTAAAAGTCATTCGGGGAACAAGTATAAGTAGAGGAGGATGTTCCTCACTTATCTCACTCATTCATTCACTTTCGAGTGGCGCACTTGTGTGAGAGAGGTCTGCTATGGAGGAGGAGGAGCTCATGTCTAGGGTTTGCATCTTTGTATTTGTTGGTCATCTATATTGAGGAAGCTTTGCTATGTTTTCTACCCCATGAGGGTTTCCCAGGATAAATCTGTGTCTCTTGTGTTTATGTTGTGCTTGTGTTTGTTACATAAGTTTTTTATTTCATGATAAGAGAGTGTTACCAAGAATTAGCTGTGCTTTTCTTTCATTAACAAATACAACACGCTCAAATGAAGATCCTTGGTGGATTAATACCAATTGAGATTAATCTTGTAGTACTCATTGTTATGGTGCAAATAATTATGTCAATAACCATCCACTCACCTCTCTGATCCCATTCATTCCACTCCAACTACCATCCTTAGCGGTTCAATAATGGTTATTCAAGGGAAAAGGGGGGGCGCGTAGTTAAAAAGAATTAATTGTCTTAAATTTTCTTCCACTTTTTATAAAACACTTTACTTCAAAAAATAAATGCGAGGATATGAGTTGCACAATTCACTTTTTACTGTGCATTAACTACCTACTGCATAAAGATTAACTACGCGTTTTCACTTTCTACTGCGTAGTTGAACTTGCACAAATGTGCACTTCTCTAACTTCGGGCAATACTTTACTTTGTATGAACTTCGCACTTCATACAAATTACTTTTGCATACTTTTTTAACTTTAAAAAGATTAACTTTGCGGTTAACTTCTTTAAACAAACATTATATAAAGATATTTCATGCTAAAACATAAGTACCGAAATATATGTCAAAGGTTACTGTGCTTTAAACTAGGGCATTTACCATCGTGAAATACTTGAGAATCTTGATTTGATTTACACACAGTAAATGTAAACAAAATTCACATAGGTCAATATGAAGTAGATGCGTGGCATGCATAAATAAACACTCTTGAGAATGAATACATAAAACTTAAGAACTTATACATTGCTGCAGTGAAACATAGTAACTTTGCCCCAGTTATAGAGAGATGAAATTTACTTTCAAACTTTCACTTCTTACACAGAGCTTGGGCTCTTGAAACACTTCACGGGTATTTCTTCTTCTCTTCACCTCTTATCTCTATTCTTTCATCTCTATCTAATCCTCTATGGGAGATATTCATTTATACAAAAACTTAGGTTTAGCTTCACTTGGAAGTTACAAGGTTGCAATAAACACTGCAATTATTTTCTACCTAAGAAATTTGATCTTGTGGAATACAAATGCAGCTACTTAAATACTAAATCGTCGTGAGCCGGATTGGCTGCAAACTGATTGAATGTCTGACATTACAAACTGACAAAATGACTAACTTGGAGTCTGACAGAGCCGACGCATATCCGATACGCTATCAGCTCATTAATTATGATATTTCCAACAATCCCCCTTAATTATGAGCGGATGTGGATCATTAAACAAAAGATAAATATTACAAAATATTTCAGAGATGGAACATGCTCTGTTCATGACATAGTTCATTGTGCAGAACTTGTCATTCCCAAACAACTTCGCAGAAATTGGAATGGGTCATTTTCCAATGGTTTTGTAAATATGTCTGCTATGTGATCTTCAAACCTTCATAATTCTAAACAGATTTCCTTGTTGTTTATCAATTCTCTAATAAAATGATACCTTGTGTCGATGTGCTTGGTTATCTTGTGAAACACATGATTCTTTGACAATGCGATAGATGAATTGTTGTCGCAGTAAATGACTATGGGTTCTTGCTAGTTCTACGATAAATCACTTAACATTCTGTGCATCCAAACTGCTTGGCATGCAGCGGTTTTAGCTACAACATACTCTGCTTCTACTGAAGAAAGAGTTACTATGGGTTGTTTCTTTGAAGCCCATGATACAACACTTGTTCCTACATGAAATGTATTCCCAGATGTGTTTTTTCTATCATTCATGCTACCTCCATTATCGCTATCAGTGTATTCAATGAGTTTGAAATTTTCTAAGGTTGAATACAAAATACCAAAGTCTTTTGTTCCACTTACATACCTCAGAATTCTTTTACCTGCTTGACAATGAGATTCTTTTGGTGACTCCATGAATCTTGAGATTAAACTAACACCATACATGATGTCTGGCCTTATTACTGTAAGATACATAAGGATGCCAATGAGCCTTTTAAACAACATAGGATCTACATTGGATCCATCATCATCCTTGCTCAATTTCAAACCTGCTATCACTGCTGTTGGAGCTGTCTTGTAATTTAACATCTTAAATATGTTCAAGACATCACTTGCATACTTCGACTGAGATATAAAAATACCCTTTTCAGTTTGCTGGACTTCAATGCCCAGAAAATACTTCATTAGCCCCAAATTAGTCATTTCAAATTCACTTTCCATGACTGTTTTGAATCCTTCTATGCCAAAATCACGAGTAAATATTAAATCATCTACATACAGGAAAACAATTAACTTATTACCTTGCTGGTTGATTTTTGTGTACAACATTGGCTCACATTCACTTCTCTGAAATCTATTCTGGATGAGGTATGAGTCAATACGACTGTACCAAGCTCTAGGAGCTTGCTTCAAACCATACAATGCCTTTTTCAGCTTGTATACTCTGTGTCCTTGTCCTAGAACTTCATAGCCTTGTGGCTGCTCCACGTATACTTCTTCCTCCAAATAACCATTTAAAAGTGCAGACTTAACATCCATTTGGTAAACATGCCATGTCTTATGAGATGCAATGGCCAAAACTGTTCTAATAGTGTCCATTCGCGCTACAGGTGAAAACATTTCATTGAAGTCTATGCCGAGCTGCTCAGTGAACCCTCTTGCTACCAATCTTTCCTTATGCTTCTGTACATTTCCATCAGCATCTTGTTTGGTCTTATAAATCCATTTCACGCTTATCACATCCTTGTCCTTAGGAATATCAACTAATTCCCATGTTTGATTCTTCTTAATGCATTCTATTTTTTCATCCATGGATTGTGACCAAAATTTATCTTCAACTGCTTCTTCAAATGTTAGAGAATCATTAACTTTAATAAATAATGCAAAACATGAGAATGAATTAGATGTACCAGTCTCATATATCTCACGCAGACTTCTTGTCTTTGATGGAGTTGCTGGTGTCGAACTACGCGAACTGCTTGATGGAGTTTGTTGCGCACTTGATGTGCTTGTCGGAGTAGCTTGAGCTATGCCTTGTGTCGGAGTTGCTTGTGCCAAGACATGTTGTGCAATCCTTGGAGGAGATGGAGCTACGCAGTTCTAATTTATATGTGGAGTCTCATCCACATCTTCTGCGATGTCATCATGTTCAACATGTGACACTATTTTCACATTCTTTTCTACAGTTCCATCCCATGCTTCATTTTCTACAAACTAAACATCTCGACTGATAATAAATTTCCTTGCAACAGGATCATACAACTTGTATGCTTTTGTGTCTTCAGAATATCCAATAAAGATGCATTTCTATCCTTTATTGTCTAATTTTCTTCTTAGCTCATTTGGAACATGTGCGTATGCCACACAACAAAGAACATTCAAATGCAAAACACTATGTTTCATACTTGTTAACACCCAAAATGACACCCTGCGTTGTGGGAGAGGGAAAACTGGGGTAACCACTAGCCAATATTTAGACTTAAGCTACTGACCCAGCTTAGTCTGAGAGGGCTCTCTCTACAGCTCTATGAAAGACTGGAATAATCAAAGTTGTCAACAATGAAAACATGCACCAACATTCATCAATCAAGATATTCAATTACAACAATACAGAAGATCAGATTTATGTTGAAAACAAAATGGTTGAAATGTAGCTTGGCTAAAACATGTGAATCTTTATTTGGGCAATGGAGTCACATTCAAACCAACTTTGAAAATTCATTTACAAATGCTTCACAAATTCTTTAACATAGGGTCAAGGTAGTAAACAACTCGTAGTCAAAGTGATTTTAATTGGTGAAACATAAGAGAAAGAAACAATCCATTGACATAAGGAATACAATGATGAATCCTATATCAATTTTAGCAAAAAAGTAATGGTGGAATACTTGGAAAAAGATAAGTAGAGCATAATTTCTATGAATTCTACTTAGCTATCACACTGTAAAGAGTATGAAAGAATGTTACAGACTGGAATTAACAATGAGAGATACATAATTCACATGGAAAAAGAAGGAACAGACTACAAGACCAATTACACAAGAATCCCTAAGAAAACATTGGCTCAGCTCTACAAATCTTTATTCAAAATATAGCTCAAAATGTCTTACAGAACAATACACAAAATTCCCATAAAGGTTTTCAACAATAATTTTCAACCCTTTATCATTCTAGTAAATCGCATATATATATGCCGGGAGTCCTCTTGCTCGACTCATCTAAACCAAAAACAGTTATATCGGAGTGACACCTCATTCAGGTTGTTTTGCCACTATCACAATAAAATAGAAAATAGGTAGAAACTGGCCTAACTACTTTCTTACAATCCACTGGGATTCTTACTAAGTAACATTTACTTCAAGTAAAAAATTAAAGATAGTAAAATAATAGTTCTAGCTGGCTATTCATATAGTTACCTCAAAGAATATTACAAATTATCAAAAATAGGAAAGTCTTGTGAGAAGTCTCTGATTCCAAGCAAACATCAACAACTATAAAAAGACAAGTATCATTGTGGAAGACGAAGAAAATATAGCAATCTGTTGTACTTTTCTACATTAGCCCACTGGTCTGCAGGTGCAAGGTCATAGTCCACCATTTCCTTTACCATTACTCGTATCTCGATATGATCTGCATAGGAAAATGGGGGAAGCCTTTCGCCAATGGTGATCAACCTATTCAAGATTTCAAAGTCCTCTTCGAGCAACTCCATTAGAGCCTTTCCTATAAGCAACTGGTTTAGATGTTCGAACTTTGTATGATCCATTATTATTATCCACAGTAGGTTTTTATAAGCCTTAGGGGAGATTAGCTCATGGTCATCTTTCCATAATGAAGGTAACCCCATTTCAACCAACTTATCAAACAGTCCTTTGAACTCTACCACTTGTCCCTTCATTTCTTCGAATTTGGATTCCACACTCTCGATCTGTGCATATTTCCTCAGGACCCTCGTGCTACTGCAAGTGTTGCGATCCAGTTCCCAATATTCAGCTTGTGATGCACCTGCAACAATTAATTAATACGAATATGCGAAATAGCAGAAATGACAGAACTCATAATCACTTTTATATTGATCACAGGCCACTTCGAGGGGGCAACCTCCTATGACCAAGCTCAATACAAATAACTTCACGGTGCCTTCATAGGTCTCAACACACACTTATATACTAAGTCTAGGCGCCAATACCATGGGTCAAAACCACGGGCCACTACAAACTATGGATCAACAATACTACGGGCGACTTACAAAGCATATGCGCCAACAACAATAACACAAACTATTGATCAACAAATACTACGGGACGACTTACAAAGCATATGCGTCCAACAACAACATACTAACAAAGTAAAGACATGGGTTCCTAACATCCCCTCCCCCTTAAAAAAATCTTTGTCCTCAAAGCTTTAGATGTAGAAATTATTGTTGAATCTGAAGGAGTGGTTCCCATGTAGCATCCTCTGGTTGCATGCCGTGCCACTGAATTAAGACCTCTGTGATAGAGCGAGAGTGAAGCTGACGCGTGCACTAATTGAGGATGGCCTCTGGCTCCAAAAGGATGGATCCTTCATTATCCAGTTCGGGTAAAATCATTTGTCCACTGATGTTGGTGCCAAGAACTTTCTTCAGACAAGAGACATGAAAGACTGGATGAATGCGGGAAGGAGGAAGTTCCAATTTATAAGCAACGGACCCAATCTTCTGAAGAATCCGATATGACCCATAGAACTTTGGAGCGAGCTTATGATTCCCTTTGAGTTTCAAGGAGGATTGTTTGTATGGCTAGAGATGAAGAAAAACCGTATCGCCGACTTGAAAAGTGCGCTCAGAACGGTGCTGATCAGCTTGTTGCTTCATGCGATTTCTTGCCATGTGAAGATTGTCTCGCAAAATGTGAAGAATCTGATCGTGGTTTCGAAGGACCGTGTCAACTTCCTGAACTGGTGAACTGGTGGGGGTGTATGGAAGAAGAGCTGGAGGTGCCTGACCATAGACTGCTTCATATGGGGTCATTTTAGAGGTGGTGTGGTAAGAGGTATTGTACCACCATTCAGCGAGAGGAAGCCACTTTTCCCACTGATGTTGTTGTTCCGAGGTGAAGCAACGAAGATAAGTTTCCAAGCATTTATTGATAATTTCAGTCTGACCATCTATTTGTGGGTGATACCCTAAACTCATTTTCATTTTGGAGCCAGTGTGGCGAAATAGTTCTGTCCAAAAATGACTGGTGAAAGTCGCATCACGATCCGAGACAATGGAAGAAGGGATGCCATGAAGATGAAAGATCTGGTCCAGGAAAATTTGAGCGACGGAGGAGGCTGTATAGGGATGGCTGAGAGCACAAAAATGACTATATTTGGAGAGGCGATCAACCACAATGAGAATCACTGTCTTCTCGCCAGATTTAGGGAGCCCTTCAATGAAATCCATAGAAATATCTGTCCAAATCCGTGTAGGTATGGGCAAGGGTTCAAGCAATCCTGGAAGGAGTGTTGTTTCACCCTTATTGCGCTGGAAGGTATCATATTCGGCCACCATCTGTTGAATTGTCCTTTTCATGCCTTGCCAAAAGAAGTTACGCCGTGCTCGTTCATACGTTTTGAGGAACCCAGAGTGCCCTGCCGATGGAGAAGCATGGAGTTCATAGAAGACAGCCTGTTGAAGATCTGTGCTTTGGGGAAGTACCAGACGACCCTTGTATCGCAGAGAAGCACCATCCCAAGAGTAATGTGATACAGCAGAAGGGTTTTTGGTCAAGCGTTGGATGATTTGAGATAAGGAAGAGTCATTGATATAACCCTGTTGAACAAATTGCAACCAATTTGGAACAGGCATAGAAATAGCTGAAAGAGAACCTTGGGCATCAAATGTGCGAGAAAGAGCATCTACCACAATATTGTCTTTACCCTTCTTGTAAGTGATCTCATAGTCATAACCCATGAGTTTGCTAACCCATTTCTGTTGTGCTGGGGAGGAGACACGCTGGTCCAAGAAATATTTCAGACTCTGGTGATCAGTCTTGATGCATAAATGATTTCCTAATAGGTATGGGTGCCACTTCTGTACTGCATGCAAAAAAACCATCATTTCCTTCTCATAGGTAGAGGTAGCTAAATTCTTACCTGAAAGGGATTTGCTAGTGAACGCAATGGGGTGTTCATCTTGAAGGAGAACAACACCAAGTCCATTTCCACAAGCATCACTCTCAATAGTGAAGGGCTTGGAAAAATTGGGCATAGCTAGCATAGGTGTAGTACACACAGCTTGTTTTAGTTTGTCAAATGCACACTAAGCAGCAGGTGTCCATGTAAAAGCATCCTTTTTCAATAGAGTAGTTAATGGAGCTACAATCTTCCCATAATCCTTGACAAACTTGCGGTAGTAGCCAGTCAACCCCAAAAAACCACGAAGGCTCTTGAGTGTCTGAGGATGCGGCCCAATTGTTCATGGCATCGATTTTGGCAGGATCCACGCGAACCCCTTGTGCTGAGATAATGTGCCCAAGATACTCAAATTCCTTCTATCCAAAAACACATTTAGACTGCTTGGCATGGAGATGATGGTCAGAGAAAAGTTGCATGACAAGATCCAGATGCTGGAGATGTTCATCCCATGTTTTACTGTAGATGAGGATATTATCAAAGAATACGAGAACGAATTTCCGCAAGTAGGGTCGAAATATTTTATTCTTTAAGGCCTGGAATGTGGAAGGAGCATTAGTGAGGCCAAAGGGCATGACCAAAAACTCATAATGGCCATCATGTGTGCGGAAAGTTGTTTTAGGGATATCATCCTCATGAACCTGAATTTGATGATACCCATAACGAAGATCCAACTTGGAGAAAAAGTGAGCCCCATGAAGCTCATCAAGAAGCTCATCAACAATAGGAATTGGAAACTTATCCTTGATGGTGAGGTGATTAAGTGCTCGGAAGTCAATGCAAAGGCGCCATGACCCATCTTTTTTGCGGACAAGAATAACTGGAGAAGAAAAGTAACTAGTGCTTGGGCTAATAATACCTTGCTTCAATAAGTCCCGAACGAGCATTTCAATCTCCATTTTTTGGTGAAATGGGTAGCGATAGGGCCTGATGTTGGGAGGAACGCTGCCAGGAAGGAGCTGAATACGATGGTCTTCTGGCCTGGAAGGTGGCAATCGCACTGGTTCAGCAAAGACACCTGTATATCGATCCAGAATTTGTTGTAGATCCAAAGGAGTAGTGGAGACCGCTGATAGTTGCATCTGAATGGAATGGATCTGAGCGATGACACCATGTGAATTCTTCTTGAGGAGTTTTTACATGCGATGTGAACTGATGATGCTGAGAGAACCTGGTTGTAATCCTATCAATGTGTGTTTTTGTCCATTGAGGGTGAACTGCATCCAAAGTTCAACAAAATCCCATAAGATAGGTCCAAGTGTGCGTAGCCATTGAGTGCCCAAAACCACATCACATCCGCCTAAGGGAAAGGCAAACATGTCAGAGCGCAAGGTATAATTTCCCATAGAGATACGCACATTTCGACACTTCCCTTTACAAGGTAAGGTGCCCCCATTGGCAACCATGACTTCAAAGTTGGAGCAAGGATGGATAAAACAATCAGCTTGTTTGGCGATCCGAGGGTCAATGAAATTATAAGTGCTACCAGAAGTAACCCCTGACCCGCATTGTTTGGGGGGTGGTGATTCTAGCTAAAGCATGGAGAGATATCTATGGCTGGTCATCCTGAGACGAAGGGTCAATAGGTGGTTCCTGAATATCGACCGTAGCATCCAGTGTTTTTGGATCTTCGTCACCAATTTAAGAGGCAGGTGGAGACTCCACATCCAAGAGATAGAGCTTTTGCTGAACACATCTATGTCCCTGAGTGAATTTCTCATCACAATTATAGCAAAGCCCCTTTTCTCTGCGTGCTTGCATCTCTGTTTCAGACAAACGCTTGATAGGAGTCGGTCGAGGAGCTTGCGGTATAGGTGGTTGCTGAGAACCCATATTTTGGAAGGGAACAAAAGTTGGCTTGGAGCATTGTTGGGATGTAATTAGCCATCTTGAACTTCTTTAATATATCAAATGCATATTTGTACTGAGATACCTTGGTTTCATCTTTTGTTTGAGAAATATCAAGCCCAAAAAATTGCTTAAGAATTCCCAAATCACTCATTGAGAAGGATTGATTCAAAGTGGTCTTCAAAGTAGCTATTTGATCTGTTGAACTTCCTGTGATCAACAAATAATCAACATACAACACTATTATCATTATAGAACCATCTATTAACTTCATATAGACATTTGGGTCAGATTTACACCAAACATAAAATTGTGACAGAAGGAAACTGTCCATTTTGGCATACCAAGCCCTGGGGGCTTGCTTAAGTCCATACAAAGACTTTTTCAACCTGCAAACAAGATTTGGATATGATTTGTACCCCCGTGGTTTCTTCAGATATATTTCTTCTTTAAGTTCTCCATGGAGGAAAGCACTTTTCACATCCATGTGATGTACTTCCCACTGCTTGGAAGATGCAACTGCCAAAACTAGTCTAATGGAGTCTTTCTGTGCCACAGGTGCAAAGGTTTCATTATAATCAATTCCTTGGACCTAAGAAAATCCCTTTTCTACCATTCTTGCTTTGTATTTTACTGTTGTACCATCCACTGCACATTTTTCTGCTTGCGGAGAGCTTGACTAGCTCATAAGTTTCATTCTTTTGTAATGACTGGAACTCCTCATCCATAGAAATACGCCATCTTGGATCATTTGAGGCTTCCTCATATGACTGAGGATCATAATATATCATCATAAAACATCTTTCAGAAAGGTAAGGATCATTCACAGGTAAGGATCATTCACATTGAGAGTAGTCTCAAATTGTGATCTAGTCATCCTTTGGTCCTGAGGATTGCCATCTAGTTCACCTGCTGCTTGCAAAGTTTTTGCAGCCCATTTAGGACTTGTAGGTGAGTTAGCATATGCAATAAAATTATCCTCCTCATCATAAATATCAGAATAAAAAACTTAAAGAACATCACTTACTTCTTCTTCAGGTGGTGGTGAAGATGGTTCTCCAATTTCAGCGCTCTAAGAGGGCTCTTCCTCAAACTGCACACTTCTTTTGATTAATTCTTTATGAGTGGTTGTGTTCAACAACTTATAACCTTTGGATTCCTATGAATATCCAACAAATAAACATGGTTGGATTTGGGGCTACAATGCCCTCCTCTTCTCAAGTGGAATCATGGCCCAATCCTTTGAGCAAAAAATCATGAAATGAGAGATGTCAAGTTTGTGACCTGTCCAAGGCTCAAAAGGAGTGATACCTTTGAGAGATTTGTGTGGCACTCGATTCTGAATGTAAGTGGCACAATTTATTGCCTCATCCCATATCTTGGGAGATAATGACTTTGCCTCAAGCATACAAGTGGCCATCTCCTTTTGAGACTTGTTTTTCCTCTCAACAACCCCATTCTGCTGAGGTGTATATGGAATTGTGTGTTGCATTTGAATTCCTGAAAATGCACAAAATTGCTGAAACTATGATTTCACATATTCACCACCATTATCATATCTGATAATTTTAATATTCCTACTAGACTAGTTCTCAACCGAGGCTTTGAATAGCTTGAACAAACCAAAAACTTCATATTTTAGCTTGATGCAGTAAATCCAACAGTACCTACTAAAGTCATCTATGAATGTGAGGATCTATTTGGCATTGTTCAAAGACTCATGAGGCAATGGACCTGATATATCAGTATGAATAAGGTATAATGGTGCAATGGCTCTCTCAGAATTGGATCTCCCATACTTATGCTCACGGTGTTTTCCTAGGATGCAAGATTGACAAACATCTTTGGAAAACTTGATATTGGGAATCCCTATAACCATCTCTTTCTCGTGAAGTTGGGAAAGGTATTTGTAATTTAGGTGGCTAAATATTTCATGCCATATTTAGTGATGTGCTGCCCATTAGTGCATGAACCCTCTCTTTATCATTGAAATTTTGTCCTCCATCCTTCTTCCTTGCGCTCTCTGGAAGATGAATGTTGGATTTCTCCAAGAGTTGAGCCATTTGGTCAATGGTTTTCTTCATGCAAGAGCTTTCAGGATGAAATCCCTTACTGCAATAATTGCACTTTGTCCTCTCATTCTTCTTGTTTGGATTCTTCTTGAAATTAGATGTCTCTCCATTAAAACTCTGCGTGTCTTTCCTCTCACCGATGGGCTTCTTGAAATTGCCCTTCTTCTTTCCTTTTGAACCCTTTGAATCTCCAACATTCAAACATCAAGGTCTTTGGATGGATTTTTAATGGCTCCCATCAAGACCAATTTGTCTTGTTCTTGTGTCAAAGACTCCATGAATTCTGAAATTGTGAGGCTCTTCCAATTTTTAATTGCTTTCCAAGTGGAATGGAAGGTCGAGACAAAGATTGAATAGTCAGGGCCAAGCTTGGAGAGAATGGCCAAAACTAATTACTCATCCTTTCTGTCAATACCACATTGCTTCAAATGCAATACAAGAGATTTAAATTTGGAGAATAAATCCTGTAGATTATCAAAATTTTGTGGACTTAAAGAGACTAGCTCGTTATCTAATTGGTGGCCTCTTAATTCATCGGTTTTCCCAAACAATTCTTGAAGTTTCAGCCATACTTCATTGGGTGAAGTGAGGCCATCAAGATGAAATAGAAGTTCTTTGGATGTAGTGAGACATAACATCCCATAGGCTTCATCCCTTCGATTGTCCCATTTCGATTTCTCTACTGCTAAAGTTGGCTCAACTTCAGTTGCCATGGTTATCGAGTAGAGCCCCTTGCTCCTCAGTAGAATCTCCATCTGTGCCTTCCAATCAAATTAATTGAAGGGAGTGAGGATGATCTACTGTGTATGATCCATGGCTTCTCTGAAATAAATTGTGGATTGATTTTAATACACTTCTGGATGCCAAATTGCACCCTGTAGAGAATAGAATTCACCCGGTGAATTGATCAATGCGCCCTTCGTGAGACTCGTTGGATCTTGCAAAACAATCAAAGATGATAGGAATAGCTTGATAGCTCTGACACCATGTGAAATTCTGTTCACATCAGGATCTTAACAAGCAATTACACTCTCTCATAAGAAAATCTCACACAACTAGTCAAAGACACAAAAAATTATGCACAAGATGGAATTATGTATTAACTTCTCCTGAACAAAATAATTCAGCCAACCTTCTAAAACTAATAGGATGTTGTTAGAAAACATTACAACAGAGATTCGAATGACTAAAGATGCCAAAAGAATCATTCTATCATCAGACTTACTAAGAATATGCTCATCCCCCCTAGGTGGCAAGTATGCTTTCCAAATCTCTCCAAAAGCTCACGAATTGCTAAATTAGGGAGCTGAAGAACATTGTGGAGTGTCATGGGTGCAAAAAACAAGTTTCCCAGGTGACTAGCTTTTCCACATGGGGGAAAAAGCTGTAAAAAATAGTAAAACTCATAAATGTGCCTTTCCTAGTAAAATATTATCCAGAATCTTTTGGAACTGCGTCCAAGTAGCCTAGGTAGCTTGTGGTCCACACCTTGGATGTTTTGTGGTCCCCCATGTTACCTTGTGGTTTACACAAGGCAATTTCCTAGTCTATTACATAGTAGTTAACAATATGAGATTAATTAATGCATCTAGTGTAATCAAATGACATGGTAGGAAGAATTAATATTCCAATATATGCATTAATAATATAAATTAAGATGACACAAAGGATGAATGGGTTTCTAAGAGCTTATGCTTTTCTCATGAAAGAAAGAGTTAAATGTGGTCGGCATATGCTTCCAAACACTGACCTGAATAGATGAATGACCAAGAAAATTTAGGGGAGAATTTATTCTGGTAACAATTGAAAATTGAAACGTTTTGGTACTTAAACACTGAAACTTCTCTCCTCGTGGGTATAAAGAGGTTATACCCTATGTTACCAGAAACGAGAAAGAGGAAACAAAACGAGAAAGGGAAACGAAACTAGAAACGAGAATGGAACGAGAAACACACTCAGAAAGTTTCGCCCATATAAGAAACAAGGAGAGAGAAAATAATACCACTAAATATAATAAATAAATTTTGAAAAAATATAAAAATAAAGTTTAAACACTGGAAACATGTTCCTAAAGCCAGGCATTCTTTTATATTCAAAAGATTTCTCATCGGTGTTATATGTCTCATCAGTGATATAATCTTGTGACCACAAGATTATATCTCATGTCTGACTGTGAAACTATAGAGATGTACAATCTTTAAAACAACTTAAACGAGTAATATTTCTCTTTGCAGTATGCAACAAATCCAGATAGCTCATGCGTGGCTCTATCTGATTCCTTTTTTTGTAAGGATTGCTTTGTTTGTCCGCTATCTTTATGTAAAAAGCTTCATTTCACCAATGAAAGTTGTTGACAGAGAATATACTAGAGATCCATTTGAATCCCCAGAAAATACAAATTCTGAACTTCAAACCTCTCGCCTCATAGAGGTGGAGGTGAACATCAATTTCAGTGCAAATTTCATACAGAAGATTGCCATGGCCGAATATAGTTAGGTCTGCAATTATTATGTGTTTCTAAATCAATACTTTTGCTTTGCGAGATTAGAGGAAAAGGGTTTTGCAATTCAGAATATTTGCAGATAGTTTTCGTGTTCGATGGAGCAGAGGAACAATTTTTCTTTGTGATTTCAGACTTACCAAAATCAGCTTTGGATATGTGGATTTCAAATGGGGAACTCCTGTTTACATAGGCGAGGCTGTTTCAAATGTAGTGTCCAGGAGCTTCTTCATCCCGCATCGGAATAGAAGTTGTGTGCAAGAAATAGTAGTTCCCCTCTTCTTGTAGTCGTCCGCTACCATGCAAAATTTTCAAGCATAACTTCGTCAATCCATCGAGAGCGCTCCTCCACCCGGACGTTCTTCATTCTAAAATTCAGTAGATCATATTAATTTATTAAAGTTGTTGTTTGTGAAAAAAGAAATAAACAATAATGTGAATTTGTTAAGTTTATGTTAGTGGATCTCTGATTTAAAATCCAATACAAAAATTACTTTATATTCTAAATCTGTGTTAAGTTAACCTATAAAACTGCATTATCTTAAAATCACAAAGAATACAGTTGTATTCAACTAGATTTCGCATTATCATAAAACCAATAAGAAATTATGATTGTAATGAAGTAGATTATAAGTAGTCTTGACAGAGAAGATAATTCTTTATACGATTTGGATGATTCTACTAGCACATCTGCATGTGATGCAGATGAAAACAATAATATGTGTTACTATCTTAATACTATAATGTCAATGTTAGGTTTGTGGTTAAAAATTGCAAATGTTGATAAACATTTAAAACTAAGACTAATAACAAATCTGGTTATCAACGATGATTATTAGTCCACATTATATTCCCAAATATGCTGCAATTATCAACCGATATTGTTTCATTCCTTCAATATTTATGCTTATAATATGATTACATCGAATCCCTGTTTAGGTCCACGCGATAAGATTTGCGGAAGGAACAACATGTTACAATCACATTATATTTCCAAATATGCTGCAATTATCAACCGATACCGTAATAGATATTGTTTCATTCCTTCAATATTTATGCTTACAATATCATTACATCGAATTCCTATTTAGGTCCACCTGGTAAGATTTGTGGAAGGAACCACTGGTTACAATTATCAAAAAAAAATAATGGTAAAGTATATATGTTTAATTGTCAAATCAAAATAAAATTTCAAAGGTTAACAATAACAAAATGTTGTAATTTATTATGGATTGTTCCAGAATGTGTGGAAACATTCCAAACTTCAGATTGTACATTACAAAAATGGCTAACCATGATTTAGTCTTTTTCGAAACATTGTTTCACTACAATCTTCCACAAAACAATTGAGCAAACACGTCCATACATTAAGAAATTTGAAAATATAATAAACTCAAAGCGGAGGTCTGCACACTCAGGGGATGAAACATGTAACCTTGTTGAATTTTTCCCTACTATTCTATAAGAGAATCAATTTAAAGTGATGATTCTGCACCTTAAATAAAATATAGTTTTCTTTAAATGTTTGAATTTTTCTTTCCTTTATATGTCTCGCCAATTTTCTAGTTGGTTTCAGAATTGTTCTCAATTCAGTGTAGTGTATTTTTCGAGTTGTTTTGAATACTCTTTGTTCCAGAATTGTTGATACTTGTAAATGTGAAACAAGCTTGTAGAATGAATATGTGTGTTATCTGGGTTTTTTCCTTTCCTATGTAGGACCTGTTGTACATAGGTTCTATTGTGTGGATGTGGGTGTGTGTTAATAATAAATAGGTGAAACCTTATATATAAAATGTTCTCCTCTTATGTCTGCATTGAAAGTGTTTCAAGATTTTGTTATTAATGAATACTAAGCAGTTAGCTACCAATGTGCTGGGATGTTGAAATACTTTTATATCGTCTTTATTTGATCTCCTCTCATGTATGCACTAGAAAATCTTCTACTTTACTAATGATAAAATGCTTTTATACACATGATAAGATCAAGTTGTTTTTGGAAATGATACACATGTAAGGAAATGATAATCTATAATCTCTTAAAATACCGTTGATGATTTTGGTAATCCATCCTCTAATGGTGACAGTCCAACATTCTGACCTTCAATGGAAAGTGAGGCAATGAGATTTTACTTAACTGATTTTTTTTTGTTATTTTATTGTCCATTTTGACCTTTAATGGAAAATGTGGCAATGGAAGTTTGTATCAATTTATTTTAATTATTTCTAGGAAAGAAGTCTATCAAACTTGGTCAAATTTATAATGAATTTGGTAATCTGATAATTAGGCTTAATGGCTTAGTGTCAAACATATTTGATGAGTTGATGCCAAAGATGAATAATGGTAGATGAGAAGATAAAATGGGACTCTTATGAAGTGTGGCTTCACTAGTACAAAATCAGAGATAAGTTACTAGGTGACTAAAAAAGAAAAGTTAGTTACCACAATTTTTTCAAGGGATAAATGACCAAAATTGAGCATTTTTAAGTGAGCCAACTAAAAACGACTACGATAAATGACTAATTTAATCACGCGGATAAAATAAACGACTCTATAACAAGTGACTAAAATAAAAATGACTAACGTAAATGACTAATTTAGTTATAGGAATACACGACTACAAATATGAATTAGTCGTTTATGTTAGTCATTTTTAGTTGTGTTACCCCTGTAATGAAAAATTACCATTTTGATAATGAATTTGTATAAATTATTTAAATTTTAATACTACAGATGGATTCAAAGATGGCCTTAACACTCTTAGTTTTTTAATCCATTTGCAATGTTAAGAGGATCTCTAAATTTATCTGCAGTGTTGAAATGTATTTAATTTTAACATTGTAGATGGATTCATGAGCAAACCCCTTTGTCAGTCAACAACTTTTTTTTCTTTTAAGACATCCAATGAGGTCATTATAGCTCTAGATGTTGGTGGATGTGTTAGCTGGCATCAAGCCTCTTCTATAAGTGGAATATTGTCATCATCGTATGCACTCAAAATTATAGACTCAATTCACATGAACTACCATGTTACATCGACCATTATCCCTATAACCATTTGTTTGATCATTAAAAAAATTATTAAGAGCTTATAATATATTTAAATTTACAATATATTATTACAAAAACATATTATAATATTACATAATACCATATTAAAAATATACAATATAATAACACAACATTATACTATATAATAACCCAGCCAACCAAAACATAGGAATTAAAGTAACAATTTTTTTTATCAAATTAACCATGAAAACCACTTTTATTGAATTTTAGTAATTCTATGGAACTTTATCTATACACAACAACATTAAAATAGAGATGGCAATGGAATCAAGAATTGACCAAAAGAAGAATTAAAGGCACAACAAATGCTTTGAAACAAATGAAGGTAGGGAAAGGGAATGATGGTTTGGTAAAAAGTTTGAAACAAACAAAGGGAGAGAAAGGGAATGACGGTTTGGTAAAATTTTTGAAACAAATGAAGGGAGGGGAAGGGAATGATGGTTTGGTAAAAATTTTGTGTAAGGAGTGGTTGTTGAGGGAGGCAATGCACGTCTTCCAGGACATGGTTGTGAAGGGGATTTGACCATATTCTATTCATGATTTTATTTTGCAAGAATGCCTTCACAAGAATATGAAAAACTATCTCAAAGAGTTAACAAAAAACTTAGCATTTTTTTGTTTGGTGGGAAATGTTTGATATTTCTAGGTGAAAATGTTGGGATTATGTTTCATGATGGTTGAGAGGTATTTCTTCATAAGCATAGCAGATCAGGGGGATGCACTTACATGGAACACAGATTTGAAACCACATAGTAGTGGGGATTTCTTTATCGCAGTTGTGCAAGTGAATTCCAATCTAGAGGATCAAGGGAAGGTCCCGAGTAGCCACTTTGGGACTTATATTGGGGTTTATGATGGCCATGGAGGCCTCAAGGAGTCCAGACTCATCAACAACCATATATTCCCTCACATGGAAAGTATGTAATTTTCTATAGTGTTATTCTATCTTTGTATACACATTCATTGGTTGATTTTTCACAAATTTTGAAACTAGGAACTCCTAGTTTTCTAAATACTGAAGGTATTTGTATATTTTGGTATTGGGTTTTTGATGTTTCTACAATCTGGGTTTTGACAAATTAGCTCTCTTTTTCATTTGGGTGCTTTTAGAAATTATCTACACCATGAAGGGGTTTGTATGTTTTGCAATTGGGTTTGGTGTTTTTAGGATTTGAGTGTTGATATATTTGATTGTTTTTGCATTTGAACTGCAAAAGTTTTAGTTTGGAAGATGGTTTCAATTTTGGATAATCGGGTTTGGTCTTTTAATATGTGGGCATTACCAGAGGAACCTTCTCCCCATCCACTACAATGGAGAAAACACTATCGCTCTTTCTTGATTTATAATGTTCTTGCAGCTGCAATAAACATTAAAAACATTTTCAATTCTCCAACAACTAGATGGAACTTTGTTATCAGGAATCCAGGTAATGTAAATAATAAACCCCAACTTCTAATAGGCACATTCTTTACACGAAAAGAATATATAGAACTCTAAGTAGCATAAGTGTACTATTTCCCCAATAAACAAAAAACACCATATGTTGTATTTCGCCATTAAAATTTAAACCAAACAATGATGTGAGATGTCCTTTTTAACTATAGAATTGAGCAAGGAGTTGTGGTTGTTTTGCAGTGGCGATGCCTAAGCGAAAGATGGTAAAGGATGTCTGTCATGAGTAACTAATTGGCTAGAGGCAGGTATTGGGATTCAAATCCTAGCTTGTCTAATTTTTACCATGGAATTAGAGCTAGGTGTTGTAGTTGACTGGTAATGGATAAGAGGCATGACCAAAAGTGAGTCTTGAGAGGGGGTATCGAAAATAACAATCCAGAGTGCATGTCATGAGTGGTGGAAGTGGGCAGATCCTACGTTTGATTACTACCTTGTCAAATTTTGAATATGGTATTAGAGCTAGGTATAGTGGTTGATTGGTAAAGGATGCCCATAGTAAAATAATTTAGTCCACATTTTGATCCCCGATCTCTCAAATTTTCAACATTTTAAAGGAACTTTGATCCAATGCAACCATTATATAATCCCGAATGAATCGTTTTCTATATAATTCATCAATGTGGTATGGATGAGGTGCCCACAATGAAAATCAACCTAAGAGGGATTAAACTTCTGCACTAGTCTCTCCAATTTCCAAAATGGTATTAGAACTAGGTATTGTGATTGACTAGTGGTGTCTAGAAGCCCTCAACCAAAGTGTGGATTGACATGCGCTATGGAAAATATCAATCCACAATTTGATTTCAAACTGGTCATGGGTGCTTATCGTGATCAATGATCGGGGGTAGGTATTGTATTTGAGTCCCACCTTGTTTAATTTTGCATGTGATATTAGGGCCAGGTGTAGTGGTTGATTGGTAAAGGATTATGCAATCCACCCTTTGATTCCATACTTATCCAATTTTCAAATGGTAAAATGGTTCCTATCATGCAAGGCATGTAGCTTAGTGGTATGATTGAGTAGCCTACTAGTAGGTCCATTTTTTCTAGAAAATTGGATATCCATTCATCTAGATCACAACGAGTCCTCTTCTTTACAATGCATCCATTCATATAGGTCCTAATGAATATTCATCTATACAATTCATCAATGTGGTATGGATGAGGTTCCTTGTGCAGAATAAAAAACAATCTAAGAGGGACTAAACTTATGCACGAGTCTCTCTAATTTTCAACATAATGTTAGAACTAGGTATTGTGATTGATTGGTGACACTTAGAATGCCTAAGACAAAGTGTGGCTTTATAAGTGTTGTGGAAGATAGAAATCCACACCTTGATGTCAAATTGTTCAATGCTTCATGTCATGAGAAATGGCTAGGGGAAGGTCCTGGATTGGATTCCTACCATGTTCAACTTTGCATATGATATTAGAGATATGTGTAGTGGTTGATTGGTAAATATTTCAAAACAAAATCCACCCCTTAATTCCCAGAATATCCAATTTCAACATAGCAAAGGGTGTCTATCATTAAAAAGGCATGTGACTCAGTGATATGGTTGAGCATCCTATTCGTCAGTCCAACATGGATATTAATCAATATTGGTCACAATGAAATTATGAATCCTCTTCTATACGATGCATCCATTCATTTAGGTACTGAAGAATCTTCATATATACAAGTCATAAATGTGGTATCGATGAAATGTCATTCCCACAATAAAAATCAATCTAAGAGGGACTAAACTACTGCACTAGTCTCTCCAATTTTCAATATGGTATTAGAACCAGTTAGTTGATTGATTGATGGTGGGAAAGTGACTAGATGGCCTATGCCAAATCGTGTCTTTAGATGTGCTGTGGAAGATAGCAATCCACACCTTCATGTCAAACTGGTCAGGGGTGCCTATCATGAGCAATGGTTGGGGCAGGTCCTGGATTTCAGTCCTACCCTATTGAATTTTTCATATGGCATTAGGTCCATCTGTAGTGGTTAATTGGTAAAGGATTATTCAATCCACCCTTTGATTCCAATCCCATCCATTTTTCAATTCTTAAAAGGGTGCTTGTCATGCAAAAGGCATGTAGCTCAATGCTATGGTTGAGCACCCTACCAGTAGGTCCACTTTTTACCAGAAACTTGAATATTCATTCATCTAGATCACAATGAATCCTATTCTATACAATTCATATATTCCTATAGGTACAAGTGAATCTTCATCTATACAATTCATCAATTTTCCAATGTGGTATTGATGAGGTGCCTTGTGCACAATAGAAATCAATCTAAGAGGGACTAAACTTGTGCACTAGTCTCTCCAATTTTCAACATAGTATTAGAACTAGGTTGTGATTGATCGGTGAAAACTATAAGGACAAAGACAAAGTGTGTCTTGAGAAGTGCCATTAAAGATAGCAATCCACACCTTGATGTCAAAATGCTCAACGATTCCTGTCATGAGCAATGTCCAGGGGCAGGTCCTAGATTGGATTCCTACCATGTTCTATTTTGCATATGATATTAGAGACATGTGTAGTGGTTGATTGGTAAGGAATGCAAAATGAAATCCACCCATTGATTCCCAGCCTATCCAATTTTCAACATGGTAAAGGGTGTCTATCATAAAAAAAGGCATGTGGCTCAATGGTATGGTTGAGTATCATACCATCCAGTCCAATTTTTATCAGAAACACCAATAGCAGTCACAATGAATCCTCTTCTATATGATTCATCCAGTCATATAGGTCCTAATGAATCTTCATTTGTACAATTCATAAATATGGTATGGATGAATTTCCTCACCCACAATAAAAAGCAATCTATGAGGGACCAAACTTGTGTACTAGTCTCTCAAATTTTCAACATGGTATTAGAACCAATTAGTGTGGTTGATTGGTGATGGTCCAGTGACTAGGCAGTACCACCCACCATAATGTTTTAGTCATCTCCAACTTACCAGGGGATGCACCAACACCCCTAAAATATAGATTTACAAATGATATATCAGAATTTCCTTAAGTATGTAATTTCATAATCAACCCCAATACAACAATAACAACAAACCCAAATACCATAACCAATCAAAATATTAGATTGTCTTACCAACTCACAAAACTTTGCTCTGCTAATACACCTCTGCTACACTCAGTTCTGCTCCTCTTCTTCACTGATCCTTCATTGCTGCATTTCTCCCTTCGCTCTGTTTTTGCCTTAGAGTAGCCTCAGACTCACATCAAAATGCATTTCTCATAGCAACCCGCTCGACCTACTCCTCGGCCTTTTGCTCCTCTATTCCTCGGATTTATGCCCCTCCATTTTTACTACCAATTTCTCTGCTCTTTTCAGTCTCCACCAAATTTCAGATACTCTTCCATCTTCCATGAATTCCCCCACCACAAATTCCACTAATTCTTTATTTGTACACAGTAAATTGTTTTAAACAAAATACTGGGCTGACCTGTTACAAATGAAAAATATTTGTGTGTGGCTTGTTTATTGAGCCAACCTCACTCTTTGTTAATATAATTCCTTATTTGCATTTTTAGAAGAGGGCCGACTTCTCTTGATTGATTGAGTAAGATACAATGGGGGGGCGTATTATCAATGTGTGTAGTCAAAACGTTGTAGCGTATCTTTTAATCATTGCACCATACATGTGACACATATCTCAGTTCTCCATGGCTTCAAGTATTTTCATTCTTTGCTTATCATTGGGGAGTATGGCTATCATTCCTTCTTTTTAGGAGTTCCATACTTGATTTCATAGCTTCTTCACCAGTTGTCCTGGGTGAATATTCTTCATGAAATCAATGGGTTGATGTTCATGACTGTCCAAAGTGGTCTAAGAACAGAGCATCATCTTCTTAGTCTTTTGAATCAATTTCAAGGTCTTCTTCCTTGGGTTCCTTTTTGACGATTACTACTCCATGATTTGTTCATGAACTAGTATTGCTACAAGGAGTGTTAATATTTGAGCATCAATGCAATATGATCTAGGATCTTAACTGAGAGAATAACATGTACAGCATATCAATCACAAGAAGTAATCACAAGAGACAATAGACACACAGAGTTTCCTTGGGCAAAACCATAAAGGTGAGAAAATCCCAATAACTTCCTCAGAGATAGATAGAGCAATGATACAAAACCCAATCATAAGAGATAGTCTCCTAGAATCAACTTCTCCTCCTCCACTAGTGTGCCACTCTCCAATGACTGTATGAGTGAGAAACTGAATGATCAAATAGAGCGCCTCTCGTACTCTATTTATACTTGACTGGACTTTCCTAATAACCTTTAATAGGTTGGCCTCAACTTAACCACTTAACATAATGCTGACAGGGCCGACCCCCAATAGGGTGGTCTAATAACCCTTTAACCCACATGACTTATACAGGGCCGAACCCATTAAGGTGGTCTAATAACCCATCAAGTATAAGTTACGACACTTACAATATAAATGACAACACTTCCGTATAGAGGAATAATACCATCTCTATAGGAGTACAATATACATATGTGAAATACATTCCGAAGTTACAAATACATCAACACTCCCTCTTAACTAGGAAGGTATTTCTCGACATAGATCTGCTAGCACAAGTCTTCTTCTCTGGATCATCGCCATTGAATCATCGTCACTGTCATTGTTGTTTCTATCTCAATCAATCTCTAATCTGCTCGTCATAGGAAGTTCTACAGAGCCAGCCCTTTTTCATGTTGGATGTAGGCCCAGCACCTGCAGGTCTTCATCATCACTGGCCATACTGTGGAATCCTAAGAACTTATTACATGCATCACAAAACCTGGCAAGATCATCCCAAGACTGATTATGGGAACATAGCCCAACCTATCGGATCTCCCAGGGCCATATTATATGTCCTCCCAGAGCAATGCCTCAAAAGTGCATCCCAGGTCTTATTACGGGCACACAGCCCAGCCTATCGGATCTCTCAGGTCAACTTATATGATCATCTGCACAACCTGTCCACAGCCACAGAGTATCAACTTGATACTCACCATACATAATCGTGATGTACATCATCACATGATCATCCTAATCATCATCATAGCATCATCCTGATGCATATCATCTGGAGAAACATCTTGAAGCTCATCATCCATGATCATCCTGATCATACAATGCATCCACCTGATGCATACCAAGTATCTACCTGATACATGTCATCATACATGATCTACCCAATCATATAATGTATCCAATTGATACATATGCAAATACATGATCCACCTGATCACACAATGTATCCACCAAATACATATACAAATACATGATCCACCTGATCATATCAAGCATCCAACATGATGCATATACAAATACGTGATCCACCTCATCATATCAAGCATCCAACATTATGCATATAAAAATACATGATCCACCTCATCATATCAAGCATCCAACATGATGCATGTACAAATACATGATCCACCTGATCATATAAAGCATCCAACATGATGCATATACAAATACATGATCCACCTGATCATATCAAGCATCCAATATGATGCATACAAAGCAGTAAATGGAGCATCGTCCTGATGCTCATCACACAGCGCTTACATCCACAGCCATGGGAAGGATCCTCCTTTCACCATGCTTGGAATGGCTCCTGCAGATGTGTCCATCACTTCTTCCTCGAAGTGTCGTCAATCTGAAGAACACCAAGCCTCTCTCTGAAGTACTTGAACTTCACTCTGGCTAGTGGTTTCATTAACACATCTGCAACCTGCTCATCCATCGCAACATACAGGAGCTTCACTACTCCTCTCTGCACCATATCCATGATATATTGATATTTGATCTCAATGTGCTTCGACCTATCATGAAACACCAAGTTCTTAGACAGCTTCACACAACTCTCGTTGTCACAAAAGATACCAGTAGCATCCAACGGAAGATCAAATAAATCAGACAGTATCTTCCTAAGTCATATTGCCTCACAACTAGCTAAACAAGCTGCAACATACTCTGCTCCGGCTGTACTCAGTGCTACACAGGACTGCTTCCTACTAAACCAAGAGATCACACCTAATCCTATACTGAAGAAGCACCCAGAAGTGCTCTTCCTATTTGCAGCACTGCTTGCCCAATCTGAATCAACATAACCCTGTAGGTTAAACTTTTGATTCACATCATACTTGAGCCCATAATCAATTGTACCCTTCAAGTACCTTAGAATATGCTTTATAGCAACCAGGTGAACACCTCTAGGATCCGTCAGGAACTGGCTCAATGTGTTCACTGTAAAGAAAATATTTGGTCCCGTGTTTGTCAGGTACATCAAGGATCCAATCATATGACAATACACAATGACATCAACCAGATCAGATGAAACATCATACAAAAGCTTCAGGCTCGATGCCATAGGTGTGGCCATGGCCTTGCTGTCCATCACTTCTGCAACCCACATGATCCAATTACGGGATGATTAATCCCTCTCACTTTAGGACATAAGTCCAAGGATGATACAATCCCGATCACTTACAGGATGATCAATCCAAGGTTATCACTTTAAGACACCATATCATGTCTAGGGACGATGCAATCCCAACCACAGTGCCAGTCCTTTTTCATACTGGATGTGACCTAGATCAAATCTAGGATTTACCACCACAGAGATAGTCCTTTTTCATACTCGATGTGACCTATAACAAATCTAGGATTTACCACCACAGATCCAGTCCTTTTTCATACTGGATGTGACCTAGAACAAATCTAGGATTTACCACCACAGAGCCAGTCCTTTTTCATACTGGATGTGACCTAGAACAAATCTAGGATTTACCACCACAGAGCCAGTCCTTTTTCATACTGGATGTGACCTAGAACAAATCTAGGATTCACCACCACAGAGCCAGTCCTTTTTCATACTGGATGTGACCTAGAACAAATCTAGGATTCACCACCACAGAGCCAGTCCTTTTTCATACTGGATGTGACCTAGAACAAATCTAGGATTTACCACCACAGAGCCAGTCCTTTTTCATACTGGATGTGACCTAGAACAAATCTAGGATTCACCACCACAGAGCCAGTCCTTTTTCATACTGGATGTGACCTAGAACAAATCTAGGATTCACCACCATAGAGCCAGTCCTTTTTCATACTGGACGTGACCTAGAACAAATCTAGGATTTACCACCACAGAGCCAGTACTTTTTCATACTGGATGTGACCTAGAACAAATATAGGATTTACCACCATCTTTCTCAGAGACAAGAGTCTACGGATCCCTTTAGGACATGTGTCCAGGGATGATACAATCCACTTGTCAACTTAGACAGAGTCTAAATACCTCTCATCAACCTCATCGTCGGTATCATCGACCTCATCATTGATACAAGTATCCTCATCATCGATAAAAGTATTCACATCATCGATACAAGTATCTGCATCACTCCCCCATTTGAGGAGGGTGCTTCTTTTGTAGGTGATGGTATACGATCATTCCTACAAGACAAGTTAAATTGCATGATTAATAACATCTCATAGTTTTCAGAACAAATTCTTACACATAAAGAGATATGTCATACAATCATGCAATTATTTTATTCAATGATTCAATACAACATTAATCCATATCCCGTAACTCTCTAGATGCCTTCCAATCTCTACCAGAATATTGTTAAGAGTGTGCACAACTCCTAACATGTCAACAAAGAGGTTTCATTCTAAATAAGTAGCAATGGAATGTTGTACAGTTCCGTAGACCACTTACCCATTACATGCATATTAGTAGTATCTTGTTCATTAATGCAACTATTCTAACATGCACAATATACATCATAAGTATGTACATAACTGAACAACATCATTTAAGTAATAAATGACAATTCAAATACTTATCTTTGTTTGGTTGTAGGGTGGATTCTCTCTTGATCTTTGCTTCCTGGATTACTTGCCCTTGAACTTATATCCATCCTCGATCACTATGCATGCTTACTAGTATCGTCATTGTGTTATCCTCGAGATCTCATACATTCATTAGTATAATCTTAATATTATCAAAACACAATAATCTTAAACATGTATAGTCATGATCATTTCAAACACAGACAATAAGCATTAGTATTCAAGGTTTTCAGGGAAGACTTCTCTTACTCATGCATGTTCATATTTGACCATAGAACTATTCTGGTTAGTCATATCATCAATCAAGGTAAGAGACATAATATGCATAAACCCTTGATTACTTAAATTTCTAACTTCATGAATAATCATATACAAAAGTATAAGATCCTAACATAGGGTAGGATTCTAACATACTTGGTAATCATATTTGCTAGTAATGTCTAGCAATGTTTTCTTGTTCTCTTCAATGACCTGCATAACTCATAAGTTAACCATTGTAGAACCAAAATATACATACCTCTATGTGATACATGACTATGAAGGAGTCTCTGTCTTCATGTCACCATGGTCTTGATTTAGAACTTGATTTGTACCTTTCATGTTAGCAGATAACATTATCCTCATACAACACCACAGTGCATTAGTACAATCATAATACAATCATAAGTGTCATAACCCTAATCAATGAATGTCTTCTATCATGCATTCATACTTTTACTAGGGTGATAAGACAAGTCTTAAAACTAAACAAGATTGTTACTAAACTCAATAACATGAATACAATCATATTATAAACTTAATCATGAACAGATTTCAAACATACCTATAAGTCATACCCGTCATATTGCTTGTAGTAGTTGTTGTTGTTGCTCCATTTGTTCTTAGGACAATCAGAGGAAAAATGTCCTCTTCTTGGTATGTGCTGTGAGAGCTTGATCTTCATTCCCCATCTTTTCTTCTCAAGCTACAATCTGAGCTTCTTCATGTGAGCATTCTTCCCACATCCTACTGAATGTGATAAGTTTGTTCCTAGCACAAATTCCTTGGATGAAAGAATCCCATGAACTAGGAAGGCCATTAAGAGTGGTAATTACCACTTCTCCATTCTCTATATATTCTCCCACATCTTCAAGTTGTTCTTTTATATAGGAGACCCTTGAGAAATAAGACTGCATGGTCTCCACATTTTGGATCTTTATATTCTTCAATTGATTCCTCAAGGTCATCTTCTAATTTACATTCTTCCCTTCAAATAGCTTGGTCAAAGAATCAAGCATCTCCTTAGGTGTCTTCAGAGATGACACATGTGGTATGAGATGGTCTTTGATAGAATCAACAATGATCCTCTTATCCTTGACTAAGTTCCTCTTGTGTAAGGCCTTTGTATCTTCTCCTTCTGGGATAAGAACCCCTTCACTTATGTAGGTCTCCAACTCGCTCTCTTCTAGAATTAACCCAATCCACTTGATTTGCATAAATATGGATCTCGAGCTGCATTAGGGTTTGTTAGAGAAACCCTAAAAATTCAAACTTTGAATTTCAATCTTCTAAAAGGATAGAAAGATGCATTTTGATGAGATGATTAAGCTGGTATACTCAGAATTTGAAAACTGCAAAGTTTCACCCATCAAATTTGCTTTTCAAACTTCCAGATTCACTCGGGACGACCGTGAATTAGGGTTTGATTTCCCCAGAGCTTCACCCATCCAAAAATTTCGATCTTGGTCTCTAAACTTTGATTTTTCAGAGGAGCTTCCAACCATTATCTCAGATTTCATAAATTCCTACTTTTGCACAAGCCCTAATTTCCGGCTTCACTAGAGAGGATCCCAAACTAGGGTTTGATTTTCACGGAGCTTCACCCAACCAAAAAGTTTGATCCAAAGTTCTAAACTTTTATTTTCTGAGGAGCATCTAGCCATGGTCTAAGATTTTAGAAATTCCACTTTTTGTGGAAACCCTAATTTTTAGGTCAAAATATGAAAATGCTTAGAATTGAATTTAGTTTCGATAGAAATATGCGCCTTGCTGAGGAGAGTCAATCTAGCCTCCTTCCTTTCAAGATCTGTGGAGAGAAACCCAAAAAACAAGAATTCCTAGATTCCGCAAATGCAAAGTGTCTTCTTCTCAGGTTAGCTCTGATACCATGTTCATTTTTTAGCATCAATTCAATATGATCTAGGATCTTAATTGAGAGAGTAACATGTACAAAATATCAATCACACTAAGCAATCACAAGAGACAATAGACACACAAAGTTTCCTTGGGGAAAACCATAAAGGTGAAAAAATGCCTATAACTTCCTCAGAGATAGATAGAGCAATGATACAAAACCCAAGCATAAGAGCTACTCTCCTAGCAGCATCTTCTCCCCCTCCACTAGTGCGCCACTCTCCAATGAGTGTATGAGTGAAAAAGTGAATGATCAAATAGAGTGCCTCCCACACTCTATTTATACTTGACTTGACATTCCTATTAACCTTTAATAGGTCGTCCTCAACTTAACCACCTAACATAATGCTGACAGGGATGACCCCCAATAGGGTAGTCTAATTACCCTTTAACCCACATGACTTATATAGGGCTGACCCCATCAAGGTGGTCTAATAACCCATCAAGTATAAGTTACGAGGCACAATATAAATGATGACACTTACGTATAGAGGAATAATACCATATCTATAAGAGTACAATATACATATGTGAAATACATTCTAAAGTTACAAATACATCAACAACGAGGTTATCCATCGTTGGGGCTACTGTGGGAATAACTGTTGTATCATCCATTTTTACATTTCATCAATCATAATGTGCCATGTCAAGATTTCATTCCTCATATCACATCAATCAGCTATCTTCATGCTTGCCTCAGCAATTGCTGCTTGTCATCTTCTTGGGATTTTCTCATTAATGACCTCATTTTGACATCAATGACAACTTCTTATATCAATAATCTCCCCCTTTTTCATTGATGGAAACACCTCCTCAAATTTCTGCTCCTTTGAAATTAATGACAAAGGAATCCTGGGGTTACACATTTCTTCATTCAGTGTCTGGTTCTCCTTGGCATGAGTGTCCTTCTGACATTTTCATTTAATCATATTATTATATTTTTCCCCAAGTACTTCATGGAGTAATTCAATCCTGTCAAATAACTGTTCTCGAAAACTGAGTTGATGAAGAGGGCAGTTCTAGGTGCAATGATGAATATTCTGTTACTCCCCCTGAGAACATGCTTGCACTATTTCTCAACTCTGCTATATTTAACATAAGGAATTTGATATTCAAACATCACATGCTCCCCCTGAGGCAATGTTGAGTCAACATTTTTGCTTACTTGTCTCTGTCAAAGACTCAAAGCACACTGATCATATTTGTTAACCTTCACCATTCACATAATGCAACATCCCGCAGTCTACTCTCTTAGTTATGTCCACACATTTCATGTATCAATCAACATTTCTTCATCCATGTGCAACATTTGAGATGATATTTAATTTTTATTCCCACTTCTGGTCATGTCCACACATCATCTAGACTTCATGAATATGTGTAAGCCTTGATATACAAATCATCCTTCCACAAGCCAACCTTTCATACAAGAGAACCATGCAGAGCTTGATCAATATTTATGCCAACAAGAATCTTTATTGCCTTCATAATATTCTCTGTCTGCAAACAAACAATCCTCTTGACTGTCTGAGAGACTTGCTCTTCCTTGGACTGAGCTTATATTCTTTCCAATGAAATTCCAAAACCAACTGATCTTGCGACTTGCCTTTGTTCTCTGTCATAAGCCTTCATGAGAAATTTTCCTCGAGTCTGCCCCTGCATACTTTCACAAGTTTGCTGGTACTGTCAATCTGCCTTTATACTGGGTGAACAAACAGTCCTATGACGGTCATGAGATATCCATAAGGATTTAACAAGAACTCTACATGAGATCCTAGGAACTGTTCCCTTTAACTTCTTTCATGTTCTTTGAATTTTTTTGCAACAATATTCAACTATGAGCTTGTCCTTGTTTGGTATTTTCATCTTTGTCTTGACTATTTGCTCAACAAAAAAATTCATGTCTTTTTGTTTGTTCTTTATTGTCCCATCATTCACATTGTCAGCTATTAGAGGAGTGTACCATCTTGACTGGTCCCCCTGAGCTTATACTGGTTTATCTTCATTGCTACTATTTGCTACTTAATTTAAACTGCTATTACAAAACAATATCAAACTAGAGAGGGAATGTCCATAAGACTCCTCTTCAAACATTTATTCTCCAGAATTTCAACAAGCTTGTTAGGATGCCCAACATATTCATAAATATTTGTTTCAGGAATGCTCTAGACTCTTATACAAATCTGCTCCAGAAATATGCTTACTCAAATCAAATCATATGACTGCTTCACAAGCTGAGCCATTAAGTCATATCTATCCTCAATTCTGCTTTAATTTTACCAATTTATTAAGGTTGAAACACGTATACTAGGTTTCTCTAAGCTTCAAATATCTTCAACAGGTCTCATGCTATGCCACCATAATCCTTGATATTAACTTTATATGAAGTAACCATATTTGAATTATATTAAAAATGGAATGGCTTTACCAAAATACATTGTTGAGAAGGGAAAATTCATTCGTGATGTTACCTTTTTATATGTCTTCACTCTTTTCAAAGTGACCATTGAATGTTAAGGGTAAAGCAGGTGGTATCATAACTACAAAGAGTCTTAGTGGCTAGGATAATACTCACAAGATTTCCAATATCCTTGCATATATTTCATTTTGGACATCTTCCCTAGCATTTATTGGTAGTTAATTCTTATTATCCAATGTTTACACAAAGTTTAGATTTTGTGTTGAGCCCATCACAAAAGTGTTTTGTAGTTCCTAGGTTGATATTGGGCTTATAAGAAAGGAAAACTCATTGACCAAGAGCTACATTCTTTTAGTGTGAACTTAGATATGAAAATTTGTAGTATGTTTTAGGCTCTTCCCTAAGTTTTATGCTTTCTTATTCCTATGTATTGACTTTGGTGTGGCCTTGCTAATTTCACAAAAGCAAGCCTCATGGATTGCCTTCATATCTAAAATTTGGTTGTACTCTTATAAAAATATTTCCAAACTATTTTACATATTCAAGCAGGTTCTCCCCATCATAATTAATGTTCCTTGGAGGCTTGACCCAGTTATCTTACAAATACTTAGCATAAGGAGTTAGTTGTTGATACTCTTTCACATTCATTTTGTGAGAGACATTAAGATTTGGACTAGTGAACTTTTTATTTGCATCATACTTGAGCCCATAGTCAACCATACCCTTCAGGTACCTCAGAATATGCTTTACATCAACCAGGTGAACACCTCTTGGATCCATTAGGAACTAGCTCAATGTGTTCACCGCAAAGAAAATATCTGGTCTTGTGTTCATCAGGTACATAGAGGACCCAATCATCTGACGATACATAGTGACATCAACCGGCTCAGATGAAGCTTCACACATAATCTTCAGGTTCGATGCCATAGGTGTGGCCATGGCCTTGCAGTCCATCATTCTGAATCTCTTCAGGATCTCTACTGCATACTTCCCTTGTCCAAGGAAGATCCCATCTGCACTCTACCACACCTCCATGCCTAGAAAATAGTGCATCATCCCCAAGTCCTTCATCTTGAACTTGGCAACAAGCTTCCTCTTCGTGTCAGCAATCAATCTATCCTCGCCTGTTACAAACAAGTCATCCACATACAATAGTAGTATCATTGGATTTCCTTCCTCAACCTTGTAGTAAAGGTTGGAGTCTGCTTTACTCTTGGTAAATCCCAAACTGGATAGAAAGTTGTCTATCCTACCATACCAAGTCCTAAGAGCTTGCTTCAAGCCATATAAGGCTTTCTTCAACTTGCACACATATGACTCTCTGTCATGTGTCTCAAAACCAAGTGGCTACACCATATACACTTCCCCCTTGACTACACCATTCAAGAAAGATGTCTTGACATCCATTTGGTGTATCTTGCATTTCATCACTGCAGCCAGAGCAAGTACTGATCTAATGGAAGTGTATCTGGCTATAGGAGAAAAAGTCTCTTCATAATCAATTCCTCTTTCGGGGAGAAGCCACGAGCTACAACCTCACTTTGTATTTCTCCATGCTACCATCTACAGCATACTTGATCTTATAGATCTACTTGGAAGTCATGACAGACTTCCCTTTTGGTATGGGACCACATCCCAACCATCATTCTTCATGATCGACGGATCATGGAATTCTTCCATTACTTCATCCTGGATCCTAGGAACTTCAATATATTCAATATCTTCAATATATAGATTTGTTACTGGAACAAATGTTGTAGTCCTTCTTTTGTAGGTGATGGTATACGATCTTTCCTACAAGACAAGTTAAATTGCATGATTAGAAACATCTCATAGTTTTCAGAACAATTTCTTACACATAAAGAAATATGTCATACAATCATGCAATTGTTTTAGCCAATGCTTCAATACAACATTTATCCATATCCCGTAACTTTCTAGATGCCTTCCAATCTCTACCAGAACATTGTTAAGAATGTGCACAACTCCCAACATGTCGGCAAAGAGGTTTCATTCTAGATAAGTAGCAATGGATTGTTGTACAATGCCATAGGCCACTTCCCCATTACATGCATATTAGTAGTATACTGTTCATTAATGTAATTATTCTAATATGCATAATACACAACCTAAGTCTATGAACATAAGTATATATATTATTGAACAGTATTATTTAAACAATCAAATATACAAGAAATGACAATTCAAATACTTATCTTTGTTTGTTTGTAGGGTGGACTCCCTCTCAATATTTGTTTCCTTGTAGGAGCTACTGGAGTGTGCTCCATCTTGATATTTGCTTACTGTATTACCTATCCTTGGACTTATATCCATCCTCAATCACTTATGCATACTTACTAGTATCATCATTGTGTTATCCTCGAGGTCTCATGCATACAAACATTCATTAGTATAATCACAATAATCTTAAACATGTATAGTCATGATCATTTCAAACACAGATAATAAACATTAGTATTCAAGGTTTTAGGGAATACTTCTTTTACTCATGCATATTCTTATTTGACCAAAGGACTTTTCTGGTTAGTCATATCATCAATCAAGGTAAGAGACATAATATGCATAAACCCTTGATTACTTACATTTATAACTTCATGAATAATCATTATCAACCATACAACAGTGTAAGATCCTAACACAAGGTAGGATTCTAACTTGATATAGGAAAAACATACCTGCTTATCATATTTGCTAGTTATGTCTAGTAATGCCTTCTTGTTCTCTTCAATGACTTGTGCTAGTAACCTGCGTATCTCATAGGTTAAGCATTGTAGAACCAAATTATACATACCTCGTAAGTAGATCTTCTATGTGATCCATGACAATGGATGAATCTTTGTCTTCATGTCACCATGGTCATATGTTCTTGAACTAGAACATGATTTGTCTTTCTTGATGTACCTTTCATGTTAGCGGACAACATCAACCTCATACAACACCACAATGCATTAGTACAATCATAAGTGTCAAAACCCTAATCAATGAATATTTGCATTCATAATTTTATTAAGGTGATACAACAAGTCTAAAGTTAATCAAGATTGTACTAACCTTAATGAATACAAACATACCATAGACTTAATCATGAACAGATCTCGAAACATACCTGTCGAGATTGCTTGTAATCTTCTTATGTAAGGCCTTAGCCTCAACTCCGTCTGAAACATAAACTTTTTCACTTATGCAGGTGACTAATCCATTCTCTTCTAGCATTAACCCAATCCACTTTGATTTGCAGAAATTGGATCTGAAGCTGCATCAGGGTTTGTTAGAGAAACCCTAAAAATTCAAACTTTGAATTTCAAACTTCCGAAATGATAGAAAGATGCACCTTTCCGAGCTGGTGAAGCTAGTATACTCAGAATTTGAAAACTGCAAAGTTTCACCCCTCAAATTGCCTTTTAGATTTCCAGATTCACTAGGGAGGACCCTGAATTAGGGTTTGAGTTTCTCGGATATCCACACAACCAAATAGTTTTATCCAAAGCTCTAAACGTCGATTTTTCCAAGGGGCTTCCAACTATAGTCACAGATTTCAAAAATTCCCATTTTTGTAGAAGCCCTAATTTTTCACTTTTTCAATCAAAGTCTCGAACTAGGGTTTGATCAAGCCCGACCTTCTACCTAACCAAAAAATTTGATATTGGTCTCTAAATTTCTATTTTTATGAGTATCATTCATTTGTGGTCTCATATTACAAAAATACCAACTTTCTCCGAAACCCTAATGCCTGGAGCCATGAATAAAGGTGTTCAAAATCCAATTATGTTTTGACAGAAATATGCACTTGATTGTTTATGGTTGAACTCCAAAATTAAAAATCCACAGGGTCTAAAAATTTGACCTGTGGTATCCCTACCTGTTATATTTCCAACCCCATAGGTCGAACCTCAATTGGATTCTCTAAGATAGATTTATGCCAAGTGTTGCAACGTCACCTGTTTATGGGATAGAAAAGGAGAGAGAACGTGTACGACGTGCCACGTGTCACTAGTTCAACTTCGGCCTCTGAAAAACTTACCTGAGAAACTTTAGTCCATTCCCTACTTGTCACATTTTACGAAATTTCATTTGGATCTTCCTAGCCCAAGTTGTGACCTTTTTTCCTAGGTCACCTGTTTATGACTGGGATCTGGAAGAGGCAGAAACCCTAGATTATACAGATCATAAAACACAAAGTACAATAATTTAGAAGTTGTTCTTTGGACAGAAGGTACATGGGGATATTATATTTTACCTGTAAGAGTTTTATCTCCTGAAACCTCTCCAAAATGGATTTATAGAGAAAGTGCTACGATGACTAGTTTTTGCTATATCAAGCCCTAGCTTCGCAAGTGCAACAAGTGTCATAAATGCCATACCATGCCTACTTTCAAGCTAGCTCTAATACCGTGCTAGTTTTTCAGAATTTACTTCAATATGATCTAGGATCTTGACTGAGAGAACAACATGTACAACATATATACATCATATCAATCATGGACATAATAATGCAAACACACAAGAGACAATAAACACACAGAGTTTCACTAGGGAAAACCATAAAGGTGAAAAACCCCACAACTTCCTCAGAGATAGATAGAGAAATGATACAAGCCAAGCATAAGAGATTGTCTTCTCCTATCAGTAGCTTCTCCTCCTCCACAATTGCGCCACTCTCCAATGAGAGTATGAGTGAGAAAGTGGATGATCAAATAGAGTGACTTCCACACTTTATTTATACTTGACTTGACTTGCCTAATAACCTTTACTAGGTCAGCCTTAAATTAACCACATAACATAATGCTGACTGGGCCGACCCCCAATAGGGTGGTCTAATAACCCTTTGACCCACATGAATTATACAGGGCTGACCCCATCAAGGTGGTCTAATAACCCATCAAGTATAAGTTACGACACTTACAATATAAATGATGACACTTCCGTATAGAGGAATAATAACATCTCTATAGGAATACAAACACTTCCATATAGAGGAATAATAGCATCTCTATAGGAATACAATATACATATAGGAAATATATTCCGAAGTTACAAATACATCAACAACAACTAAGGTTGTTTTTATGAACAAAAAATACAATATTTTCAATATATTTACAAAATATTGTTTTTCTTATTATCTATATTGCTTAAGTAGCTATTTGGATTCTAATAGAGTAAGTGAATTTTTTTATCTCTTATATCATGGTTTCAGATGCAGAATTGGGGGCACAAAGGGAGTAGGTAGCAGATGGATTAAATAGAGTTAGGACATAGACAATTTCTTGATGTTTTTCTTCTCTACTCTCTACATTTAAAAATAACTATTGGTGCCTGTAACTGCTACTTGAATTTGAGATTCATCTCTATATTACTATCATCCTTGTGTACTTAATCCAAATCTTCACAATTCATGATTTATTTGATAAACATTATCTTGGATTTTCAATAGGGACTTATGAGAGGTCTCACGAACCTCCTGCACATTTCTCTAGGTTGTGCTTGGAAGAAAACTACCATTGGAGAGACCTTGAGCAACATGCCATTCATAAGAGTTTTTATGATGAACAAAATTATTCCATGATTGTGTGTTTCTTTCTTTCACTGTGGAATTATCCATTTGATATGAAGAAGTGCTCTCCTTTTCCATATTTTGTGAGCTAGTACTCTTGTACTTTGTTGTTCCAGTTTCAGTTGAATTTACATCAGTCCAATCCCAAATTCTCTCATCATCTTGAACTTTCACCTAAAATGGGAGCAAAGATAAAGAAAAAACACCATCAGATACATTACATAACCAAAAAAACAGACAATAGCATAGTTATAAACTTATATACCTTAAAAACAATGGGAAAAAATGACAAGTTGTCTCACTTTGCTCTAAAGTATTTCATTGTTTAATTTACTTGGTGAGGCAAACTAACTCCACTCATTAGCGTTCCATGTTAGAAGTGCAGCCTTCTTCATTTCACGTCGTGAGTTTTTTTTGGTTGAAATACATTGTCATACATAACTTATGAAATATGGTTATGTTACATGCATATAGGACTCCTAAGTCTGAGAATGAAAGAAACTCTAAGTAGTCAAAATGACAAACTTAGAGAATCAGTTGAGCAGATAGCTCTTAAAGATAATTATTTGAAGCAGCTTCAAGTTGTTTCTTTGCAATTGACAAAAGATAGCTATTGTTCCACTGATATACATGAAAAGATTGAGGCCAAACTTTCTAGCTTGTAGGACAGAGTTTTCTCTATCATTCCTGTGGAGAGTGCTGATGAAATGATGGTCATAGAAAAATTCCTTAAATACATATCTGAACTTGAGGAGAATGCACATATATTTTTAGCTAAAACTGAATTGCTTGAGTTGAACTTCAAAGATATGTTTTCACAGAATGCTACATTAATGTCAGAACTGCAGTGGAAAGAGGAAATTTTGAAAGGTTTGCAATTTGATTTGAGTTTATTGCAAGAGTCTGCATCCAGAGCAAAGGACCAAAAAGATGAAGTTCATGAGGCATCTGCAACTTTAAAATTGGTTCAAGAATATCTATCGAAAAAAAATAATGAGCTCGACACTGTTATGTCTCATAATATAAGGCTAGAGATAGAGCTAATGGAGAAAGTAAGCAAAGTGACTAGTCTAAACGTACAGCTTACAAAACTAAAGGAGACTCTGGCGTTTGTCTCAAATGAAAACTCTCAGCTTGCAACTAATATTGAAGACCTATTACCAAAGAGAAATTCTTCAGAAGAGGAAATGGAAGAGAAACATATAGTCACATTGAAGGATTAGAGGAAGATCTCCTTGAAATGGGTTCTCTGGTAGATCACCAGATGATCAATTCAATTGAAAGCATGAAATGTGAATTGAACAATGTTATTCGAGAGAGGGACCGTCTTAATGCAGAAGTACTTTCCCTAAATGAACAGTTGGAAATGACCCAAGAATTTTGCAGATGAACGTGAAGCTATTTCTATGGAAGCACGTCAAGTATATTTTTGCTCTTGTTTCCTACCTTTGGTACCCTTTTTGTTTGCTTCTGTGCCCTTATAAAATACTTTTACCATGGGCAGGTTGTAGAGACAAGGAAAAATTATGCAGAAGAGAAAGAATAAGAGAGTACAGTAAAAGCATTAGAGAGCCATGTAGGAAAATACAACTGCAAGTGTCTTCAAATTGCATTGATTATTGCTCATTCTAATTATTGCTTTCTACATAAGGTGGACATTGTGAAACGGGAGGCTGAAAGGAAACGTCTAATGAGGGAGGATTTGGAATTGGAGCTGCAATCCCTAAGACATCTGATGTCAGCAATGCAGAGTGCACAAACCTCTATGAATATCCAAAGCTCAAGTAAGTCCATGGAGAGCGCCAATGAAAACCCAAGGTGCAGATTCCTATACAATTGAGATTTATGTATACTTGTTTTTTTATGTATGGCCATGTTGTTTATTAGTCATGATTGTTCCCTATTCAGGGTTATGGTAGGTAGAAAGCTTGATTTGCGAGAGGCACACAAACATATTAAAGTTCTAGAGAAAGAAATTAAAGAAAAAGATGTGGAGGTACCTAACTATTGAAATGGAAACTGTCTTAGAAACCTTAATTCACTAATACAATCACTTACCTCCATCTCCCTTATCATGTAGATTAAGAAGTGAAAATCCCATATTACGGAATTGGTTATGAATGCAGAAACATAGGCAAGTGAGTACCAACAAAAGGTATGAAGAACAATTTGATTGTTTAAAATTTTAATGCATTCTTGCACAGTCAGCAGTTCTTGATTCCTCCATGATTAAAGCATAAATATGATTGGTTGTGGATCTAACCTATTTTTCCCAACTGTATAAATAGTATAAAGCATTGGAAGCCATGGAAAATCAAGAGAAGGTTGAGCAAACAAACTCCAGTGCTATGGCTTCATATACAAATAAGACAGGGGTAAATACTACTGCTAAGTCTAGAGGTTCAGGGTCACCTTTCAAATGTATTGGGTTAGGTTTATCCCAACAGATAAATTTAGAGAGGGATGAAGAGATGCGTCCTTCCAAGCGACGTATAGAATAACTTGAAGGTCTTCTTGCAACTAGACAAAGGGAGGTACATTGTTTCTCTTTCCAATAATACCTTGGAATTGCAGAACAATATTTTGAAAATCTAGTGGCAGGTTATGCAAATGAGGCCAGCTATAAGTCCTAACTAATAGCAACTACCAAACCAAAGGAAAGCTGTAAGTAGATTTTCTGAAAAAACAACCAATAGTCAACATTCAATATCTGGATGTACCAAGAGAATCTCCAGAATTCACACTGAAAAAATCAAGCCACATATAACTAGCTTCTTTGGAATAAAAGTCCAATTGCACCAGAGAATGACTGAATTTCCAGCATACCCATCCATACCCTATTTCACAATCCATGCTTCCATACCATTCAAATAGATCTCTGAAGAGATTACAATCAATTAGAGGACAATACATGCTTTTTAAAATTGTCATCAAGAAAGCTAAAACTCAGAGCCTTTGCTAAGGAATGTTATAGTTCATTACATACTCCCCACAGATTAGGAGATTGGCTAGATCAGGGTTACAAGCCATGTTTGCATGACTGGTTGTTTAAGAATTTAGCCTTCTAAGGACATGTCAAACCTTAACATCTTTGAATTCGATGATCAATTGGAGAATTCTCCATATTATATTTCTTAACAAGCCCATTGTTAGGAACTTTCTTGGTGACTAGATAATTGATGATTATCATAAAATATCCCACCATAGTGATCAAAATTATGTTTCTTTGAAAGGATAGAGTCAAAACTTGCCATAAGGCCAAAGCTTCCACATGATTATTTGACACTTCTCCCAATCCCCATGATAAGTTTTACTTCTGATTTCCTCTGGGGTAAAAGAACACCCCCTTGCTCCAGCCAACCCTGGGTTATTCTTATAAGCACTGCCAAAAAACAAAACATAATTTATTTGATTATGAATCCAATCCTTCAACTTTGAAGGATTTATCCTCAGGGTCCAATTTACCTCTTCCTTTGCACATAGTTTAGGTCTTTTGATGCTAAGATCTGAGTGGTCTAGTAAATTCTGGATCCATAATTCTACTTCTATATCTAAACTTTCACTTCTTTCATTGATACTTTCTTTAAGTTTCATAGTTTCCTGCATCACGGGCCATGCTTGTCCAATAACTTGACTAGGAGAACTCTTTCAATTTTTTAAAATTAAAGAATTTCTAGCTAGCCAAATCTTCCATATGATGAAGTATGACAAATACTTCCATTCCTTCTTCAACAAGGGTTTGTTCAAAAACTTTTTGTAGTACTTATGATGCCAAAAAAAATGTCTTCTCTCCAATTTCTTGGAATTACTAGATTCCTACAACCTACTTCCAACCTTAATCTCCAAACTTCAATAGAAAAAACACAACTAAGAAACAAATGTTTCCCACTTTCTTCAGCATGTCTACACAACGAGAATTGAGAAGGTCCTTGTATCCCTCTTCCATATTGTGTTCCAAATCACATTTTTAGAGAAAGAGACACTAGCAATACTCTACTGAGCATATTCTTTATTTACTGAATAATTACCACATTTTTTCCCCATATCCTAGAATTGAAGCTCAAGGAAGATGGGTGATAAAACTACCTTTTGATGTGGACATGCATTACCAGATACTTGGTTTCTGTAGAAGCTCAAATAGACCTTCAAATTTCATTTTCTTAGTCAACAAAGTCTACATGGAGGACTTGATAGTGCAATACGAAGCCAAGGTATATGAAGAGGATGGGCTTGAGGTAGCATTTTGTACCCTCACGAAGGGCTTGAGGTGGTCTCAAGATAGTTCTATGCTTTTCTCCAGCAAGTTCTGGATTATTTTCACGCAAAATATTGAATACTCTATCAAGCAGCTGGATCGACAGAACAGAAATTAGTTGAGATACAAAATACTAGTTCATAAAATTGATTTGCTGCAACATCACACTCACGATACAAATAATATTTGCATATATTTTTCAAAATCATAATTCTAAACAACAACTAGTAACACACAAAACAATATAGTGGACCAGGAGGAACATTGTAGAAAATTGAAATCATAATGAAGATAAAGAATATTTAAGTGTATTTTGTATAATTGATATCCCTAAATCATCGTATAGATATCTAAGACTAAGGTTCACATGGTAAAATATTGATTTGGATTGTGCACTTGTCACCTTTATTTCCTTTAACACTACACATTTACAAGCTTGGATGGCAGCCCTAATATCATGCATAGGCATTAGTGGCCAAGAGAACTCATCATAAGGCTAACATAGCCAATGGCCACCCTACAACCCGAGCTTGATGTTACTGAAAATTCTCATTATCTAAATGCAAACAGAGGAAACACTTTTAATCACAAATTCCACTGAAGGTATACTAGAATTAGTTCCCAAGGTGTATCTTGAGGTAATGAGAAGCCCTCTAATGAAAATATCAACGATATTTCCTACTGATTATTGGAACGCATCAACCAAAAAAGGCCATTATAATGCTTACAGAGAAAAATGGTTATTGGAATGCATCAACTGAAAAATGCCATTATAATGCTTACAGAGAAAAATGGTTATTGGAATGCATCAACCGAAAGGGATGAATGGTTTTCCCAATAGATGGATTCATGGCTATGTATATTGCTGAAAACGAATTATATTACTGTCAGTTTAATAAGAAGAAAAGGAATGCTGATTTGTCCCAACGAACATCGAAAAGTTTCTCACATACAACTATTTCCATAACTTTTGTTTTTGTTGTAATCCATGGATATGGATCTTGATTAGTTTGTTGGAGTTGTATAAATTGTCCAACTAGCAATTCTACCAAAATTTTTAGTAGGTGATCTTGGATACCTAGGATTTTGATGTTGCTTTTGGACATGGCTCATGTTTCAAGATTGGTATGGCAGTATGTTACTGAAGAATATGAGCACAATGCAAAACTGTCTCAACTCTTAAAGCCTCTAGGATAAGAGTGTTATTTCATGAGAACACACCGTTGGAATGTGAATGAAAGGAGAGATTTATATTGGAATATTATATTTTTTCACAGGACAGGAATAAATGATACACTTAATGTCTTGTCTAGAAGAAAATATTTAATGGAATAAGTGACAAACATGTGGAAGATATTGCTCCCCATTGATACATTTTGAAATGACTGGGGAGACATTACTTCCCAGGGATACATCCTGAACATTTTTTCAAGAACCAAATCCTGTTTTTCTTGAAATGTTATTAGCCTTGGATCAAATATTGGTCTCCAAGAAATATGTTTTCCTCAAAGAAGTGATGCTTGATTGGGTAAGTACAACTGAGTTGTGAATTCTATGATGAATACCAAGTATAACTAATAATAATGAAGAATAGACTCTTGAATTGTGTGGTTGTCTTGTGTTACTTGTGTGGCAGGTTAAAAAATTACATCAGGAGAATAGGCTTGACATCATGATAGACAAGGATATTAAACCCAATTATGACAGAGTTGAACTTAAGGAGATGGTGCAGGTAGCGTTTTTATGCACTCAGTTTAACCCTGGTCACTGCCCAAAGATGTATGAAGTGGTTAGGATGTTGGAAGGTGATGGATTGGCAGAAAGGTGGGAATCTTCACAGAAAGTTGAAACTCCTAAATACAAGGGCCCGGAAATTATATCCAGGAGGTATTCCGACTTTATCGATGAAGATTCATCATTGGTTTTGAAAGCAATGGAACTTTTAGGTCTGAGGTGACTTGTGTTAAAATTTGATATCTTGTGTTTGGAATTGTGATCCTATGGAATGCTAAAGGGTTGTCTATCATGGAGGCTGCCTATAATTTTCTTTCAACTGATCTATTCATCCATTTGGAATAAAAAAAAAGTTCCTAGCTCCCGATCAAAAGAAAACATTGCACAAAATGGAGAGGCTGATCAAACTACATACATTGATTCATCTTCAAAAGAACCATATTTTGTTAGGTATGAGCTTCATTGTGTTCTTCAAACACTACCATTGGAGCTATTTGAAATCCATTTAACTGCAAATAATAAGGTAATGCAATCCTGTTGTGCATTAACTCAAAATTTTACTACAACAAAAAAAAATCGTTCAAGTTGGGTTTCAGAAGTTACTTTTGATATGCAGTAGGTTTTTCATTTATGTATCTCATGTGTATTATCTTGTACATTTGTAGGTTCGGTATCTATTAGCATGGTCATTATTTTTTACTCGTCTTCAAGCAATGTCTTCTCTATCAGCAATAATGGAACGAATGGTACAATATGTACAATATTTTGGCAATCCTTCAACATTGTTGGATTTCCTATTTCAGCATATACCATTAAAGCAAAGCTCATCACATGGTATAAAGAATAAAGGTAGTGTAGTTGTAATTGAAGCAACCAATGCTGCAGCTGCTGCAAGACAATCATTTGTGACAAACTCATTATCTTTTAATGTGGAGGCGTTATGGCCTATAAGGATAGAGGAAAATGCTACACTTGCTGGTACATTTTATGGACTAATGCTTTGTGTTCTGCCAACATATGTTCGTAATTGGTTCACCAGTTTATGGGATCAATATGTAGCATTTTCTATCGAGGCATTCACCACAACATGGTACAGGCCTCAGCTTCTTGCTGATGATTTCTCTCAGGTATGAAGATTTATTTAATGTTTTGCAAACACACATTTTTTTAATCGAAAAATAGATTTCATTAATTTCAAAAATATTTTACATATACTACAATGAAAAACAACAATGAAATTACTTATATTTCATGATGAACCTTATAGAAAAACATCAAATTATGCCATTAACAATACTTATCAAATTTGGTGATTTCTAAAGTTGGATTTATGTGAAACATCCAACAACTTTTTCTTAGACAATCACTACAAGTGGCCCATGCATGTAGGATGGAAAGAAAAAGTGGTTACTTTAAATGGAAATAATGATATCTTCAATTCATAGTTGGAGAGAGAAAGTAGTGACCCTAAAAAGGATATCTTGGAGATAGGAAGTGATATATCCAATGAAAACAACATATATTGGCATTAAAAGCACACTTGTGAACATCTTATGTAGACATTTAATTTTGGAAATTGTTTATGGTACTTTAAAGCTTTCAATGTAATAATCCTTACCTGATTATTTCTCTTCCTTGTGGAAATGTGTTGTTTTTTTCCCTTTTATGTTATGACTTCTTATTGACTAAAGAGTGCTTATTTTAGAAAACAGAGGATGACTTCTGGTTTGGATTGTATAGCATTGGTTTATTTTAACAAAAACCTTTAGGCATGTTAAATTGAAAGAAATGAAAATTATGTTATATATGTTGTATTGCAGTCACTCGAAGTGTTTCATAGTTTGGACCTTCCTTATATGGTGATGATAAAACTTATTGTTTTATTGTTGAAAGACTTGAAGGACTAGTACAAGGTAAGCCATTATGGATCTATAGTAACTTGGTAATCATTATTTTGTATGCTTGAATAATGAAAAATTTGTTTAAATATCATCATGGTCAAGCAATAACAAATTCTTAAAGGGTGCTATCTCAATGGTAGAGCACCTGTCTAATATTTATAGGCACGAGATTGGTGGTTAGATTCCTCTGTACCCTATCATAAATTAGTGACTAAGAAAATGAATAAATTTGCATATATATGACTATTAGTATCTAACTTCCAGTATCTTATAGCGCGACTAACGTTTAGTCACATTTATCTTAGTCATTAATATGCTATCATCTAGTAGTTTATTTAGTCGTATATTTGGTCATTAATTGTGGAAAACAATGACTAAATCAATGACTATCAATGACTAAATCAATGACTATTAAGTCAACCAATTAATGACTAGTGAAATATAACTAGCTATAAGATAGTGGAAATCGGATACTATTAGTCACCGACTCAAAAATAGTCGTTTATAGTCGAATTTTAGTCATTTTTTTAGTCATTAATTCATCATTTTGTACTAGTGCCTGAATTTAAAGGGAGTAACCATGGAATATGATGATGGACATGTTGTAGGCCATTGAGAGAGTTATGAAGATGATTCTAATTAAACTTGTTTGTTAGCCCACCCTTCTATTCCCTAGTTCAACTAATTCCAATGTATATTTTGTGCATAGATGATGGTGTGCTATATTGAATAACTAGATTGATTTAGTCTGAAATCATCCTTACCTAGATACATTGGTTGTTTTTCAATAGGAGTCCCTCTTCTGACATCTGATATTCCGACATCCGATATGAGGCCAATTAATCCCTACTAGGCAGGGAGGATATTTCCACGTGCATGTGTTCAATTCATTTATGAAGAGGCAATAAGGAAACTCAATTTGATCGGAAGGCATATAAAATGGAAAAATTAGATCAGTGATGAAAATACAATGATGTAAGATCTAAATAAAGAGTGGGATCGCTATGGTTTGGAAATTTAATCTTAGATGCTTCTATTTTTCTTCTTTGTTACTCTTGTTTTTATGCCAAGTATTCACAAAACTTGAAACATGTTCAAGTTATTGATTCTCCATGTGGCTGAGTGGCTTTTTTTAATATTTCGATGTGTTTTATAAATGTAAATGCACAATGGAATAAGGTTATCTAAGGTTAGTCCACCATGCCAACCATCCAATTAAATAAAACAATAATATTTTTTAAGGAATGAACACAAACTTGCAATACATATCATTTTCCATGTGCACATGCTAAGCAAGGTAAATATAGGCATGAATGTAATTAGATATCACCAAGATATTAATATGTAAACTAACATAAATTATTCAGATCTACCACAACCATATAACGAATATCAAATTCATATTTGCAAAGTAACTTAGTCAATACAAATTAAAAGATCTATAAGCTACCATATTCCACCACATTGACAAGCTAGAAATTAGATCTTCATACTACCACCTATAGCCATATTAAGATAGATAAAACCATATATGTTGGATTCCATATACATCAATATAGATGATAATAAAATAAGGTCTCATGGCTTTAACCTATAGTCTTACAAACCATACGTAAAAACTAGATCTACGAGTCCGTGTAAATCAAAGTACTGCAAATAAGCATATAATGAAATAATCGCCATAGACTACCAACCATAGCCATATCAACATGAAAAAATCGAGTACGAAAAATATCATCTGTAACCATATAAAATCATATCTCAACGCTGTCACCTAAATCCATATAGATCATAAGCAAATCATATCCATAAGCACATATAATTCCAAGGATGAAGCAAATGCACATATAATAAAATACTTATCTGATTAAGGGACAACTAGCTTCAATTTGACAACTTTCCAGTGAGCCATAGACACAATCAAGTCATAATTGAACAGGTCACCCCCAGGTTGAGGCCATGGATCCATAAGCAGAGTTACTTGCAATCAATGAACATGGTGTATTCTTTCTCAACAGTGCCACACAAAAATGATTATATATCAGCCATACATAAATCTTTATCAATGAACCAAAATATATTCCTTACTAGAAGTGTGGCTCAGGACATAATTGAATAGGTCTCACAACCCAAAAATGCTAAGAAACATCTAAACACTAAGATTCGGCTACGCCCTTCTCAAGAACCATGCCACAAAAAAAAAACCAGATATTAGTGATATTGAAACCATTTTCAGTGAAATAAAAGGTTTTCCTTACTATAAACGTTGATTCAAAAGAAATGGAATAGGCCTCACAGCCCAAAAATGCTAAAAAATGGTCGAAACGGACCCTATCTTTGCTCCATTTCCACACTGTCAGAAACCACAACTACACCTTTCTCCATCTAAACTTTCCCTTCCATCTACACCACCTGGTTCAATGGGATTCCCTTCACCACACAGGTCCCTCAGGACATCACCATCCACCATCAAGTTTCATGTGAAAATATTTAGACAGGTACACGCAATGGGACAAGGACTCCTAATGTGTTCTACACATTCAATATTCAATCCCCATTACAAGGTCTTCATACCTCATTACCAGACCTTTAATATTCATTCCTTGGTGAGTTGTGATTATCCTAGCTCATGAAGGCCTTTCGGATATCGCCACCCTCACCCAGGAGTTCAATATTTAAGGATACAATGATTCTCCTGCACGAGATCGTGCACCTTCAATCCAGTATCTAAGAGTCTAACTCCAACTCACTATGGAGGTTACCCAAACCACAAGATGTTAACTCCAGCCCAAATATGCCAACTAGAATTAGTGAGAGGAGGTTACAAAACATGAGGGGAGTTACACAGCATTTGAGGTGTCAAGGATAAAAATAGATAGTGAGGGTGCAATTGTGCAAGTGGGGGTTAGAAAACCAAGTGTAACCTACAAAATGAGTTACAAAACCACCAAAGGGGCACATTTAACAAGTGGAATCCATCCAAGCACTAAGGAAGGCCCACTAAATCATGTATTGGGCTCAATAATACCAACATAGGATAAAATAACAAAAATAGGAAACAAAGAGTGTTGTTCGGGAGAGCCACAACTCCTAGTTCCAAACCCCCTCATATGTAGAATCCATGGCCCCCTCAACAACATTAGTTGTCCAAGTTGAGATTGTTATTTAATTAATAAAATAATAATAATCTCCATAGTCCATAGTCCAGACACCTAGTTCCACATTAAAACAAAAATAATAATCACAACATATGTCCACAGGCTTAAAACAAAGGGTATTACATTAAATGATTTGATGAGATTTGAATTAATGATAGTCACAATGATCATAATCCTGATCTAAGACACATTAGTTATGCATTGTCTTAATGATTACATATGATTTAGAGAGAGATGTTTTGCATTTTAATAATTTATTTATGAATCATGCATGATGAAAACTTTATATCATTATTCACATTATATAAATATAATAATATTTGATTTATGAACAGAAATGATAAACATTTATTATGAATGCATTAATAAATATAATAATACTATATTTAATATATAAGTTAAACACTTATCATGAATGTACTTTTTATTATTATTCAATAGAAATCACATTTTCTATGGAGAAAAAAAGTATAATAATATTTGACTTATGAGTAGAATATAAAATTTTTAAAGTAAAAAACCTTTTTATTTGTGTAAACTAAGTGTAAAAGTTTTTTAATGTAAAATTTACATCTCAATATCCCCATTTGACCACAGTAAACCTAGATCAAGTATGGATCTATGATGATTTTATTATAATGATTCCTTCTTTAATTATTTATTTTTTATTTTTAATGAGGTCATTTATTTATTTATTTAATTTGTTAATATTAAAAAAATCAAACTAGTAAGTACACTTATCTCATCCTAGTGCAATGTAATGTAAACCTATTGGTATAACAAACAGAAGTATTAATGATATTCAAATATTATTATTTTCAAGCATTATTATTATTATTATTACATTTTTAGAGTTTTCTAAAATATTATATTAAAAGTTATAATCTCTTTCATATCAAGTTCTAAAAATTAATATGATATACAACTTCATACGGAACGCTTGTTTCTTAGCATATTGGTGAGGAAAACCGAAACTCTTGTCCATGACCAGGGTTTCTACCCTTTCCATATTTGTATTTGTCTGAAACAAGTGCAAAGTTATCCAAATCATATACTATGTTTATGGCGAGGTCATGAATAAGTGCTGAGTAGTAAAAGATTCATCTAAATTTTTTATTTTTATTTTTATTTTAGAGGACATCAAAATTTTTAAAACCAAACAACTTAACTACAAAAAATTTCCATAAGGTTTCAGTTATAAAGACATGTTTTCAAAATTCTAACAAAAACTGTGCAAATAAGGGTTTTGGAACATGGGCACAAGACTGAAAATATGGACATGGAAAATTTTCCTGAAAATCCTAGCTTGAGATTCTGAAGAAGATATGCGATAGACTTGGAGTCCAACCACTCGACAAGGGTTGGCCTAGTACCAACCAAGTAAAAATGTGGGAAGTAATATGATTTTACACCTATGCAGCATACTCTTCTTTGGATTTCATAGGGTTGGGTTTTTCATGCTATTTTTAAGATTTGGTAAGTTTGTGATTTTGTGTTTTGGATTCACTTGGTGGTGATTTTTGGGGTAGTTTTGTCTTTCCCATTAACCAAATAACACTATATTTCCTTTTGTAAATACTGGCGGGGTTCATTTCTGATGTAGATAACATGGGACATACACATCAATCATATCACGTCAGATATGACAATGGGAGGGGTGAGCTGGAGACCTCTCCAATCCCCGGTGTCACATCACCCAACTTCACTCCGATTCAAGTCTGGAATAACCCTACCTCCCAGGTAAAATTTACATCATTGTTGAAAGGGGAGGGTTTAGGTCTACCATAAAACTTGTTCTTTTCATTAGAAACTAAGGATAGGGTTTTAACTAGTTTTCAGTGTGTGAATTATTCCAGGAATTCAGAGAAAAACCTGGTTTCTTGTCGGAATCAATGAGTTCTTTGTGGAGAAAATGAAAGAAACAGACACTTTATGAAGACTGAGAAATCTATAAAGGGTTGATCTCTCTATCTCTTAGGGAAGGAAGTTAACATGGATATGCTACAAATATTATCCTCGAGATCACTGGTCCTAGGGAAGTTCAAATATATCAAGATATTGAATTGGATCACGAAGGTTTGGAAACCCTTGATTAACTATGTACCGAGGGTTATTATGTTGGTAAATGGATGGATATATTTCCATTTTCTCTCTAAGGAATACTTGCAACTTATTCAGTCCAGGTTCTGGGTTATATGTTCAGGATCGCTAGTTCTCTGTAGATGGAATTTGGACTTTGATCCATGGAAATAAAAACTAAAGAAAATACATTTGCGGGTCCTCTTAGTGGGGTTTCCACTACATTGTTGGAATTTTCATGCTTTCATGGATCTGGAAAAATCAATTGGATTTTTATTCTGATTGAGGAATAAAACCTGATGTCCTTCGATCAGAAAATCCCTAGAGTTTTGGTTGAAATAGACACCTCTGAAGGACTATGTGAGGAATTTTAAGTGAGATGGCGGAGGGGGCATTCATCCAATGCCTTGATTACTGGAAGGTTCCATTCAGTTGTTTCAGATGTCGTATGACCTACCACTTACAACATAATTGTTCCTTTGACAATAATGATGACTCTATTGTTTCACTAAAGGGATCCCCTACCAGACAGGGTTATGAAGATATGGAGAAAAAATTATCTTTCCCCTTCTGTTGGATGAATATTTGGCCAATAAATTCATGGGTAAGTTTCGTATTTTCCTTCCACTCCTTCTTAAATCACTTTTTGTTGACAAAATTTTGGGGAATATGAAAGTATGTGATAATTTGTTGCATATCTAGGGTACATCTAAATATTTAATAGATTCTCATACTTAGAAGAGGCTTTTCCCTCCATTAGATAAATCCCCTGAATGTACTAGGCCATGTGAGGAATTTTCTAATCCTACTGAAAGGGCATCACATAATTTTAATGATACTAGTACCTTGGATGTTTCTATAGATGGCTATGATCCTTCGTTGATTCCCAAGGATAACTCGCATGGCCAAAATATCACTATTTCTCCCTCTCCCATTGATGATTATCCAATTATGTGTTGATATATATGTAACTTCGGAATGTATTCCATCCATGTATTTCATATATATTTATTGTACCCTTATAAGAGATGTGTTATTCCTCTATAAGGAAGTGTCGTCATGTGTATTGACAAGTGTCGCAAGTGTGTGTACTTGGAAACGGGTTATTAGACCACCATGTGTGGGGTCGGCCTTGAAATATATATTATATTGTGGATGTACCTAGTTAGACAGGTCGGCCCCATAGTGTAACTGGGAAAACAGGTTAGTATAAATAGAGATCGGGGGATCTCTATTTTGATCACTCGGAAACTCACACTTCTCTCACTCAGAAAGTGGTGCACTAGTGAGGAGGAGGATCATCTACTACTAGGAGACTATCTTGTTGATGTATATGTAACTTCGGAATGTATTTCATCTGTATATTATATTTATATTTATATTTATTGTACCCTTATAAGAGATGTGTTATTCCTCTATAAGGAAGTGTCGTCATGTGGATTGACAAGTGTCGCAAGTGTGTGTACTTGCCGATGGGTTATTAGACCACCTTATGGGGTCGGCCCTAATTAATATATAATATAATGTGGATGTACTCAAGTAGACAAGTCGGCCCCAGTAGGTCACTGGGCAAAAAGGTGAGTATAAATAGAGATAGGAGATCTCTATTTTACTCATTCGGAAAAGGATCTATCTCTCTCTCTGAAAAGTGGCGCACTAGTGAGGAGGAGGAGGATCATCTGCTAGGAGACTATCTCTGTATTATTTGGTTGTATTTTGGTTGAGCCATTGCTCTCTCTATCTCTGAGGAAGTTGTGGGGTTTTTCACCTTAGGGTTTTCCCCACGGAAACTCTGTGTCTCTTGTCTCTATGCTTTTGATTCTTGTGATGCTTGTGATGCTTGTCATATTATGATTGTCATGCATTGATATACTATAGATGTTATTCTCTCAGCAAAGATCCTATAGTATTGTGATTTAATACTCAAAATTTAACATGGTATCAGAGCCTAACTGAGAAGAAGACATTTTGCAGTGACGGAAGCTTGTATTGCTTGTTTATTGGGTTTCTCTCCACAGATTTTTGAAATTCAGTATAGTAGATTGGATCTACTCATCTTGGATCTACTCATCAAGGCGCATCTTTCTGTCCAATCAGATTTCAGTTCCGAGCATTTTCAGTTTTGGCCCTAAAAATTAGGGTTTCCACAAAAATAGGAATTTCTGGAAACTGAAGGTACAGCTGGAAGCTCCTTGCAAAAATCGAAGGTTTGAGCTTTGGATCGAGATTTTTGGCTGGGTAGATCTCCGGGAAACTCAAACCCTAATTCAGGGCTCTCCCTAGTGAACCCGGGAGGACAAAAAGGCAATTTTGAAGGGCAAGACTTTGCTGATCTCAATTTCTGAATGTACTAGGCTGATCAGCTCTCCAAGGCGCATCTTTCTATCCTTTCGGAATTTTGAAATTCACATTTTGAATTTTTAGGGTTTCTCTGACAAACCCTAATCCGGGACCAGATCCAGTTTTCAGCACTTCAAGTGGTAAGTCCTAAATCTTTTCTATTTCCATTTGAAGTACTCTTAAAGATGTCTCTTCACACCAAGCTTGAGGATAAGCTTGAAGGGGCTGACAACTTCCAAGCCTGGAAGTATAGGATTGGGCTAATCCTGGAAGAGAATGAGTTGGACTCATATGTGAAAGAAGACATCCCTATCCCAGAGGATGAAGAGGCCAAGGTATTGCACAAGAAGAACTTGGTCAAGGCAAAAAGAATCATTGCTGATTCTATCAAAGACCATCTCATACCCCATGTGTCTTCTCTCAAGACACCCAAAGAAATGTTTGAATCTTTGACCAAGCTATTTGAAGGAAAGAACATAAATCGGAAGATGACCCTGTGGAACCAATTGAAAGCAGTGAAGTTTCAGAATGGAGAAACCATTCAATCCTACTTTTCAAGGGTCTCTCAGATCAAGGAACAATTAGAAGTAGTAGATGAAATGGTGGAGAATGGTGAAGTGGTGATGACCACTCTAAATGGCCTACCCAGGTCATGGGATTCCTTTATTCAAGGAATTTGTGCAAGGAAGAAGTTGATCTCCTTCAGTAGACTTCGGGAAGAATGTTCTCAAGAATAAGCTAGACTTATAGCTCGTGAGGAAAAGATGGGAGGAGAAGATCAAGCTCTTGCAGCCCACACCAGGAAAGGGAAGTCCAAGAAAGAACCATCTCACCCCAAGAGATCTTCACATCAATTCAAAGAAAGAAGAGTATGCTTCACCTGTAATGAGAAAGGACATATTGCCATAAATTGTCCCAAGAACAAGAAGGACAACAACATCTCCAACAAGAAGAAGAAGGGTGGCAAAAGAAGGTTTCATGCTCATGCTGCAGAAGATGATGAACCTCCAAAGAAGAAGGCTAGGGCAGAAAGTGATAGTAATGATGACTCATCAAGTGAAGAAGAGTATGTTCTGATCTCTGCTCTCACAGGTACCATCTCCCATGGTTGTAATGATTGGTTGATTGATAGTGGGGCTTCCAAACACATGACTGGGTTTAAAGAATCCTTTGTGAACCTATCTGAACATGAGTCACCCCATAAGGTGAAACTTGGGGATGATTATCAATATCCAATCAAAGGAAGTGGTGAAGCTTCTTACAACCTAGACTCGGGAAAATCTCTGAAGATGAAGGAAGTCCTCTATGTACCTGGGCTCAAGATGAACTTACTCTCCATCTCTGCTCTAGATGCAAAAGGTATGAGGGTTGCATTTGTTGATGGCCAAGTACTAATGTGGCCAAAGGGAAAGACTATAGATGATGCAGTAGTGATTGGAGAGCAAGAGGGAGGCTTGTATAAATTAAAGGGTCAACCTGAACATGCCATGGTACATGAATCCATGGAGCCAAGTGAACTTTGGCATAGGAGACTTGCTCACATGCACTATAGAGCACTTCCAATTGCAAGCAAGGCTGTAGAAGGTCTTCCTGAAATCAAGACCAAACATGAAGGGGTTTGCAAAGGATGTGCAAAAGGTAAGAACACTAAGAAGGATTTCCCAAGCAGTGAAAGCAAGGCAAAAGACATCCTGGAAATCATCCACTCAGATGTATGTGGCCCCATGTCATCCAGTTCCCTCAGTGGGTATGTTTACTATGTATCATTTATTGATGACTTCTCCAGGAAGACTTGGGTATACTTCTTGAAAGGCAAAGATGAGGTGTTTGCTAAATTCAAGTAATTCAAAACCTTGATGGAGAATCAAAAATCAAAACATTCAGATCTGACAATGGTGGAGAATTCACCTCAAATGATTTCAAGAAGCTTTGCAGTGATTCAGGGATTAAGAGGGAGTTGACTGCTCCTTATAATCCTCAACAGAATGGAGTTGCAGAAAGGAAGAACAGAACTATCATGGAAGCAGCAAGAGCAATGTTGCATGACCAGGATCTTCCTATGCATCTATGGGCAGAAGCAGCTAGAACAGCTGTATATGTGCAGAACAGAACTCCCCACAAGATATTGGACAACAAGACACCAGAAGAAGTCTTTTCTGGTAAGAAACCTGAAGTCAGCCATCTCAGAATATTTGGTTGTCCAGTATATACTCATGTCCCAAAAGAGAAGAGGACTAAACTAGATCCTTCAGGAAAGAAGGGCATCTTTGTGGGTTATAGTGAAAGCTCAAAGGCGTACAGAATATACTTTCCAGGGTTCAAGAAGATTGATGTCAGTAGGGATGTAACATTTGATGAAAACTCAGCATTCATCAAATCAAGGAAGGCACCTACCGAAGTTTATGAAGAACCTAAGGAAACAAGATTTCAGGACACTACCATGACTGATGCAGTTCCAGAAACTGATCGTGAGTATGAAGATCCACAAGAACCTGTAGATCCACCCCGAGAGGATAACTCTCACAAGAGGAAACCTGTATGGGCTAGAGAGCTCATTCATGATGCAGAAAGATTTGGCATTCCAGAAGAAGAACACAGAGCAAAGAAGAGAACCAGATCACACACGAGTTATGTTGCTTTACTCTGTGACATCATGAACAAAGAGCCTTCCAGTTATGAAGAGGCAGCAGAAAAGAAAGAATGGAAGGATGCTATGATTGAGGAATATCAATCAATTATGAAGAATGATGTTTGGGATGTTGTCCCAAGACCTAAAGGGAAGTCTGTTGTGACTTCCAAGTGGATCTACAAAATCAAGCATGCTGCAGATGGCAGTGTGGAAAAATATAAAGCAAGATTCGTAGCTCGTGGTTTCTCTCAGAAGGAAGGAATAGACTATGAAGAAACCTTTGCACCTGTAGCCAGGTATACTTCCATCAGAACAGTACTTGCCCTGGCTGCAGCAATGAAATGGAAAATACACCAGATGGATGTCAAGACTGCCTTCCTGAACGGTGTAGTAGAAGAGAAAGTATATGTGGAACAACCACTTGGTTTTGAAATACATAACAGGGAATCATATGTATGCAGATTGAAGAAAGCCTTGTATGGCTTGAAGCAAGCCCCCAGAACCTGGTATGGTAGGATGGACAGTTTCCTATCTAGTTTGGGCTTTACCAAGAGTAAAGCGGATTCCAACCTTTACTACAAGGTTGAGGAAGGGAATCCTGTGATTCTACTACTGTATGTGGATGACCTATTTGTGACAGGAGATGACAGACTGATTGCAGATACCAAGAGGAAGCTTGCAGCTGAATTCGATATGAAAGACTTGGGAATGATGCACTATTTCCTAGGTATGGAGGTGTGGCAGAGTGCAGGTGGGATCTTCCTTGGTCAAGGGAAGTACACAGTAGATATCCTGAAGAGATTTGGGATGATGGATTGCAAGGCCATGGCCACACCTATGGCATCAAATCTGAAGCTTCTATGTGATGCTTCATCTGAGCCAGTTGATATCACTATGTATCGTCAGATGATTGGGTCCTTGATGTATCTGACGAACACGAGACCGGATATTTGCTTTGCTGTGAACACATTAAGCCAGTTTCTGACGGATCCGAGGAGTGTTCACCTGGTTGCTGTAAAGCATGTTCTGAGGTACCTAAAGGGTACAGTGGATTATGGGCTCAAATATGAAGCAAATCAAAAGTTTAACCTACAGGGTTATGTTGATTCAGATTGGGCTGGCAGTGCTGCAGATAGGAAGAGCACATCTGGATGCTGCTTCAGTATGGGATCAGGTGTGATCTCTTGGTTTAGCAGGAAGCAATCTTGCGTAGCACTGAGTACAGCTGAGGCAGAGTATGTTGCAGCCTGTTCAGCTAGTTGTGAGGCAGTATGGCTACGGAAGCTACTGTCTGAGTTATTTGATCTCCCGTTGGAGGCTACTGGTATCTTCTGTGATAACCAGAGTTGTGTGAAGCTGTCCGAGAACCCAGTGTTTCATGACAGGTCGAAACACATAGAGATCAAATATCACTATATCAGGGATATGGTGCAGAGAGGAGCTGTGAAGCTCCTGCATGTTGCGACGGACGAGCAGATTGCAGATGTGCTGACGAAGCCACTAGCCAGGGTGAAGTTCGAGTACTTCAGAGAGAAGCTTGGCGTGCTTCAGGTCGAGGACACTTCGAGGAAGAAGTGATGGACACATTTGCTGAATCCATTCCAAGCATGTTGGAAGGGGGATCCTTCACATGGCTGTGGATGTAAGCGCTGGATGATGAACATCAGGAGGATGTTCTGGTTTCTGCTGGATATGATCAGTTGAATCATGTATATGTATTTTGTGTATGCATCATGTTGGATGCTGGATATGATCAGTTGGATCATTATATGTATGTATGTATGCATCATGTTGGATGCTGGATATGATCGGTTGGATCATGTGTCTGTATTTTGTATATGCATCATGTTGGATGCTGGATATGATCGGATGGATCATGTGTATGTATTTTTGTATGAACGCATCATGTTGGATGCTGATGGATACATTGTGTGGATCATCTATCTTTGTATGATCAGGTAGATCATGTATACTGATGGATACATTGTGTGGATCATGTATCTTTGTATGATCAGGTAGATCATGTATGCTGATGGATACATTGTGTGGATCATGTATCTTTGTATGATCAGGTAGATCATGTATGCTGATGGATACATTGTGTGGATCATGTATCTATGTATGTATCAGGTGGATACTTGGATGATCGTGGATGACGAGCTTCTCCAGATGACATGCAGCAGGATGTTGCAGTGATGATGATCAGGATGATCATGTGTACATCAGGATGATGTTTGATGAGTATCAGATGATACTTTATGGCCGTGGATCAGGTTGTGCAGGAAAGCATGTAATTTGTGCCCTGGGAGATTTGCAGATGGTCTTTCGAGGTTTTGCCTATGGCATGTAATTCGGTGCCCTGGGACATCTGACAAATGCTCTTGCGAGGTTTTGCTTGAGAGGACATGTAATTTGTGCCCTGGGAGATTTCAGGTCGTAGTTGTGTACCCATAACATCCTGAGATGCTCTTGCGAGGTTTTGTCCTATGGCATGTAATTTGCTCCTGGGAGATCTAGACAGGATGAAAAAGGCCTCAGATGCTTCAGCCAGTTTTTGCCATGACCACATGTAATTTGATCCTGGGAGATCTGGACAGGATAAAAAAGGCCTCAGATGCTTCAGCCAAGTTTTGTGGTGGACCACATGTAATTTTCTCCTGGGAGATCTGGACAGGATGAAAAAGGCCTCAGATGCTTCAGCCAGGTTTTGTGGTGAGATCACATGTAATGTGCTCCTGGGAGATCCGACAGGTAGAGCCGAGTGCTCGTAACAGCCTGGGATGCTTCAGCCAGGTTTTGTGATGGGTCACATGTAATGTGCTCCTGGGAGATCCTACAGGTAGAGCTGTGTGCTCGTAATAGCCTGGGATGCTGCAGCCAAGTTTTGTGACGCACGTAATAAGTCCTGAGGATTCCACAGTATGGCCAGTGATGATGAAGACCTGCAGATGGCAGGCCTACATCCAGTATGAAAAAGGACTGGCTCTGTAGAACTTCCTATGACGAGTAGAGACAGAGATTGGACGAGATAGCAGCAGCAGTGACGATGACGATGACGATGCATCGATGACGATGATCCAGAGAAGAAGACTTGTCTAGCAGATCTGTGTCGAGAAATACCTTCCTAGTTAAGAGGGAGTGTTGATGTATATGTAACTTCGGAATGTATTTCATCTGTATATTATATTTATATTTATTGTACCCTTCTAAGAGATGTGTTATTCCTCTATAAGGAAGTGTCGTCATGTGGATTGACAAGTGTCGCAAGTGTGTGTACTTGCCGATGGGTTATTAGACCACCTTATGGGGTCGGCCCTAATTAATATATAATATAATGTGGATGTACTCAAGTAGACAAGTCGGCCCCAGTAGGTCACTGGGCAAAAAGGTGAGTATAAATAGAGATAGGAGATCTCTATTTTACTCATTCGGAAAAGGATCTATCTCTCTCTCTGAAAAGTGGCGCACTAGTGAGGAGGAGGAGGATCATCTGCTAGGAGACTATCTCTGTATTATTTGGTTGTATTTTGGTTGAGCCATTGCTCTCTCTATCTCTGAGGAAGTTGTGGGGTTTTTCACCTTAGGGTTTTCCCCACGGAAACTCTGTGTCACTTGTCTCTATGCTTTTGATTCTTGTGATGCTTGTGATGCTTGTCATATTATGATTGTCATGCATTGATATACTGTAGATGTTATTCTCTCAGCAAAGATCCTATAGTATTGTGATTTAATACTCAAAATTTAACATATCTCAGTGTATTTTGGTTGTACCTTGGTTGAGCCATTGCTCTCTCTATCTCTGAGGAAGTTGTGGGGTTTTTCACCTTAGGGTTTTCCCCACGGAAACTCTATGTCTCTTGTCTCTCATGCTTTTGATTCTTGTGATGCTTATTGTGATTGTTATGCATTGATATACTGTATATGTTATTCTCTCAGTAAAGATCCTAGAGTATTGTGAATTAATGCTCAAAATTTAACATGGTATCAGAGCTAACCTGAGAAGAAGACATTTTGCAGTGACAAAAACTTGATTTTCTTGTTTATTGGGTTTCTCTCCACAGTTTTTGGGAAAGAAATATAGTAGATTGACTCTACTCATCAAGGAGAATACATCTGTCCAATCAGAATTCAATTCTGAGCATTTTCAGATTTGGCCCTAAAAATTAGGGGTTCCACAAAAATAGGAATTTCTAAACTCTGAAGACATAGATGGAAGCGCCTTGACAAAATAGAAGTTTAGAGCTTTGGATCAAGATTTTTTGCTAGGTAGAGCTCTGGGAAACTCAAACCCTAATTCAAGGCTCTCCCTAGTGAACTCGGGAGGAAAAAAAGGCAAATCTGAAGGGTAAAGCTTTGTTGATCTCAAAATTTGAATACACTAGGATGATCATCTCATCTAGGCACATCTTTCTATCCTTTCAGAAAGTTGAAATTCACATTTTGAATTTTTAGGGTTTTTTCGACAAACCCTAATCTAGGACTAGATCCAATTTTCAGCATTTCAAGTGGTAAGACCTAAATCTTTTCTATTTCATTTGAAGTACTCTTTAAGATGTCTCACCACACCAAGCTTGAGGATAAGCTTGAAGGGGCTGATAAATTCCGAGCTTGGAAGTATAGGATTGGGTTAATCTTGGAAGAGAATGAGTTGGACTCATATGTAAAAGAAGACATCCCTATCCCAGAGGATGAAGAGGCTAAAGTATTGCATAAGAAGAACTTGGTTAAGGAAAAGAGAATCGTTGCTGATTCTATCAAAGACCATCTCATACCCCATGTGTATTCTCTAAAGACACCCAAGGAGATGTTTGACTCTTTGACCAAGCTATTTGAAGGGAAGAACATCAATCGGAAGATGACCTTGCAGAACCAATTGAAAGGAGTAAATTTTTAGAATGGAGAAACCATTTAATCTTATTTTTCATGGGTCTCCCAGATCAAGGAACAACTAGAAGCAGTGGCTGAAATGGTGGAGAATCGTGAAGTTGTGATGACCACTCTAAATGGCCTACCTAGGTCATGGGATACCTTTATTCAAGGAATTTGTGCAAGGAAGAAGTTGATCTCCTTCAACAGATTGCGAGAAGAATGTTCTCAAGAAGAAGCAAGGCGTGTGGCCTGAGAAGAAAAGATGGGAAGTGAATATCAAGCTCTCACAGTACACACCAAGAAGAAGAAGGATGGTAGGAAAAGATATCATGCTCATGCTACTGAAGATGATGAACCACCCAAGAAGAAAGCTAGGGTAGAAAGTGATGATAGTTATGATGACTCATCAAGTGAAGAAGATTATGTTTTAATCTCTGCTCTCACAGGTACTATCTCCCATGGTTGTAATGATTGGTTAATTGAGAGTGGGGCTTCCAAACACATGACTGGGTTTAAGGAATCTTTTGTGAATCTATCTGAACATGAATCACCTCATAAGGTGAAGCTTGGGGATGATTATCAATACCCAATCAAAGGAAGTGGTGAAGCCTCCTACAACCTAGATTCTGAAAAATCATTGAAGATGAAAGAAGTCCTTTATGTACCTGGGCTCAAGAAGAACTTACTCTCCATATCTACATTGGATGCAAAAGGTATGAGGGTTTCATTTGTGGATGGCCAAGTCCTAATGTGGCCAAAGGGAAAGACCATAGATGATACAGTAGTGATTGGAGAGAAAGAGGGAGGGTTGTATAAATTGAAGGGACAACCTAAACATGCCATGGTGCATGAATCCATGGAGCCAAGTTAACTTTGGCATAGAAAACTTGCTCATAAAGACACCCAAGGAGATGTTTGACTCTTTGACCAAGCTATTTGAAGGGAAGAACATAAATCGGAAGATGACCTTGCAGAACCAATTGAAAGGAGTAAATTTTTAGAATGGAGAAACCATTTAATCTTATTTTTCAAGGGTCTCCCAGATCAAGGAACAACTAGAAGCAGTGGATGAAATGGTGGAGAATCGTGAAGTTGTGATGACCACTCTAAATGGCCTACCTAGGTCATGGGATACCTTTATTCAAGGAATTTGTGCAAGGAAGAAGTTGATCTCCTTCAACAGATTGCGAGAAGAATGTTCTCAAGAAGAAGCAAGGCTTGTTGCCCGAAAGGAAAAGATGGGAAGTGAAGATCAAGCTCTCACAGTACACACCAAGAAGAAGAAGGACAGTAGGAAAATATATCGTGCTCATGCTACTGAAGATGATGAACCACCCAAGAAGAAGGCTAGGGTAGAAAGTGATGATAGTTATGATGACTCATCAAGTGAAGAAGATTATGTTCTAATCTCTACTCTCACAGGTACTATCTCCCATGGTTGTAATGATTGGTTAATTGACAGTGGGGCTTCCAAACACATGACTGGGTTTAAGGAATATTTTGTGAATCGATCTTAACATGAATCACCCCATAAGGTGAAGCTTGGGGATGATTATCAATACCCAATCAAAGGAAGTGGTGAAGCCTCCTACAACCTAGATTCTGAAAAATCCTTGAAGATGAAAGAAGTCCTTTATGTACCTGGGCTCAAGAAGAACTTACTCTCCATATATGCATTGGATGCAAAAGGTATGAGGGTTGCATTTGTGGATGGCCAAGTTCTAATGTGGCCAAAGGGAAAGACCATAGATGATGCAGTAGTGATTGGAGAGCAAGAGGGAGGGTTGTATAAATTGAAGGGACAAACTAAACATGCCATGGTGCATGAATCCATGGAGCCAAGTTCACTTTGCCAGAGTCCACGACTGAATGCTACTCAGGAATATCAAAATTTAGACACCAAGATTGAATTTTTTGGTTGGGTAGAAGGCCGGGCTTAATCAAACCCCAGTTCGGGATTTTCATCAGAAAGATGGAAAATTAGGGCTTCAACAAAAGTTGGAATTTTTTGAAGTCTGTGACCACGGCTAGAAGTTGCTCAAAAAAATATGAGTTTAGAGCCTTGGATCAAACCTTTTGATTAGGCAGAAAGGTGGGCTCCATCAAACTCTAGTTTGGGATCCTGTCCAAAAGATCCAGAAGTTTCAAAGGAAATTTTTGAGGGGTCAAATTTTGGAGATTTCAAAATTGAAGTATGCAAGTTTGATCAACTCAGCAAGACACATCCTTCCATCCAATCAAAAGTGTGAAATTCAAAGATTAAATTTTTAGGGTTTCTCTAACAAACCCTAATCGAGCTCCAGATCTAGTTTCAAGGGGAGTTGAGGCTAAGGCCTTACATAAGAAGACTACAAGAAATCTCGACAGGTATGACTAAAAACGATATAGGTATGTCCTGAAATCTTATTCTTGATTAATTTCATAATATATTTTTCTTCATATTATTTAGGTTAGTACAATCTTGATTAATGTTCGAATTGTCTTATCACCCTAGTAAAAGTATGAATGCGTGTGAATGATAGAAGACATTCATTGATTAGGACTATATGATTGTACTAATGCACTGTGGTGCTGTATGAGGTTGATGTTGTCTGCTAACAAGATACAGGTACATCACGAAAGACAAATCAAGTTCCATGACCATGACAACATCAAGACAAAGACGCATCCATAATATTTGATCACAAAGATGTTCTACTTACGAGGTATGTATGACCTTGTTCTATTATGCTTAACATATGAGATATGTTAGACATAACTAAGTAGGTATACTAATCCACGTATGTTTTCCTATGTCAAGTTAAAATCCTACTTTGTGCTAGGATCTTAGTATACCCATGTATTGGATGACCATGACCATACATATTCAAGATTATTTATAATTATAATGTTTTGATAATATTGAGATTATACTAATGAATGTATGTTTGTGTAAGAGATCATGAGGATGACACTAGTGCACACTTGAGCATGCACAGTGGTACAGAATGAATAGAATTTCAAAAGACATATAGAATATCAAGTGGGAGGCAACCACACAAACATAAAAGATAAGTATTTGAATTTTTATTTGAATTACTGAATAGTCTATGATATTGCTCGTAATAGTTGTATGCATATTTGTATTCCTAGAATATTTCATGCTAAGTGTAAGCATTCATATAGCATTGAACAGTATACTACTAATATGCATATGATTGGTAAGTTGGACAAACATTCCATTATTGATTGTCTAGAATGAAACCTCTTTGTTGACATGTTGAGAGCTATGCACACTCTCGATAGTATGTTCTGGTAGAGATGGAAGGCATCTAGAAAGCCACTGTATGCATACAAGATATGGAAAATTGTTGTGTCAAAGTATTGGTCAAGATAATAGCATAACTATGTAAATCATATCTGTATGCATAATAAGTTATCATGTTAACATGATTTGATGATTATGAAGTATTAATAATCATATACTTAATTTTGATTTGTAGGAAAGATCATGAAGAATGATGAACACCAAACAAGCGATGGATGTTCAAAAAGAAGATTTACAAATCAAACATAATATAGAAGGCTAGTGGATAAAAGATTCTCTTAGAAAGAGGAAGAGAATCATGTTTTCTCCAAGTGGCTAGATAAGACCATTATCTTAATGATGTAATTGAAGAAGAAGTGCGAATCAAGGATTCAATTGAAGAAATCTCTAGTCAGGTACCCAGGATCGATAGTCAATTTATGAGCTTAATGATACCCATAGGTGATGTGGATCTCAACCTTTGATACAAGGTTGAATATGGTTTCTATATACAGATGACATGGATGCAAGAAGGAACTCACCACAGATTTTGAATGATCTCGAGGCTCATATCAGTAGACCCATCTGACGAGAGATGGCACAGATAGATTTGCAGAAGATTATTCAATGCAGAGTGTTAATGATGTTCAGTCATAGAGGAAGAATTGACAAGTTCTTACCAGAAGTAAAGCTGTTCCTAACCTTTAACTTAAGGTTATGGATCATACTATTATTATATGCAAATGATCTCTTTCTGACAAGGAATGAGAAACAGATCATGGAAAGTAAGAAGAAGCTAGCTACAGAGTTTGAGATGAAAGATCTCGGATTGATGCATTTCCGGAAGAGTGAAAAGGCTCAGAAGGAATCTTTCTCAACCAGGGAAAGGATGCTGCAAAAATATTGAGAAGAACTGATCTGTTTGAGTGTACAACCATGGCCACTCTCATGGGTTTCGACTTGAATTTGTTAGCTGATGACTCATCAGAGTTAGTGGATGTATCTCTATGTAGACAGAGTATTGGTTCGTTGATGCATCTGACGAATACCAGGCTAGATATATGCCTTGCTGTGAACACCTTGAGTCAGTATCTAGTGGAAACTAGATGTGTTCACCTGATAGTTGCGAAGCATGTGATGAGGTACCTAAAGGGTACGATAGACTTTGATCTATGTTATCTTGGAGATCATGACTGTAGATGGCTACACAGATGTTGATTGGGCAGGAAGTGTATCAGACAGGAAAAGCACATCGAGAGGATGTTATTGTCTGGGATCGGCATGATCTCATGGTTTAGCAGGAAGCAGTCTAGCGTGGCTCTCAGCTCAAGCAGAATATATAGCTACCTGTTCTGCTAGTTGTGAAGTGGTATGGCTTCGGAAGTTGTTATGAGGACTGTTTGACTTAGAGATGGAATCCACTGTGACCCTGTGTGACAACTAGAGTTGTATCAAGATAACAGAGAATCCAGTGTTCCATGATAAGTCAAAGCACATAGAGATCCGATATTTCTATATATGAGATATGGTGCAGAAAGGAACTATAAAGTTTGAATTTGTAACAAGTTGTCGATGTACTAACCAAACCTCTACCTCAAGTGAACAAGTTTCCAATGTACTAACCAAACCTCTACCTCAAGTGAACAAGTTACCGATGTACTAACCAAACCTCTACCTCAAGTAAAGTTTGAGTATTTCTGAGACAAGCTTGGTAGGACCCTTCTTGAAAGGGGGAGTGATGTAGACACTGATGGTGAGATTGCCTGCATCGACAATGAATTCGATCATGAGGATACCTGTATCGATGATATGCTTACTTGTATTGATGATATGTATACATGAATTGATGAGGGTACCTATGTTGGTGATGACGACCGAGAGGTAGGTGGATGGTACTTAGACATGGTCTAGGTTTACAAGGGGATTGCATCATCCTTGAACACATGTTCTAAGAGGATCTATAGACATATGTCTCTGAGAAAGAGTAGGGATTGGATCATCCCTGGCCTTCAGTCCTAAAGTGAGCCGTAGACAGATGTCTGCGAGAATGAAGTCCTTCGTGGACAAGGATGGGATGGGATCATCCCTGGATATTTGGTCCCTTGAATTGAGCCATAGACATGATGTCTCTGAGAATGAAGTCCCTAGTGAACATGATGGGATTGGATCATCCCTGGATTTTTGGTCCCTTGAATTGAGCCATAGACATGATGTCTCCGAGAATGAAGTCCTTAGTGGACAAGGATGGGATTGGATCGTCCCTGGACTTTTGGTCCCTTGAATTGATACGTAGACATGATGTCTCTGAGAATGAATTCCCTAGTGGACAGGATGGGATTGGATCATCCCTGGATTTTTGGTCCCTTGAATTGATCCATAGACATGATGTCTCCGAGAATGAAGTCCCTAGTGGACAGGATGGGATTGGATCATCCATGGATTTTTGGTCCCTTGAATTGAGCCGTAGACATGATGTTCCCAATAATGAGGTCCCCAGTGGATAGGATGGGATTGGAATGTCCCTGGATTTTTGGTCCCTTGAATTGAACCATAGACATGATGTCTCAAAGAATGAAGTCCCTAGTGGAAAGGATGGGATTGGATCGTCTTTGTATTTTTTATCCCTTGAATTGAGCCATAGAAAGAGGTCTCCGAGAATTGAATGATAGGACTGGATCGTCCCTGGACCTCGGTTCAAAAGACACATGATTAGGATTGATCATTTTGGAACTTGATCTGGATTGTATCATCCATGGACCTATGTCCTAAAGAGAGTGGGATTGATCATCCTGTAATATGATCGTGTGATGACGATGCTGATGATCGTATGATGACGATGTTGATGATCGTATGACGACGATGCTAATGATCATATGATGATGATGCTGATGATCATATGATGACGATGCTGATCATTGTATGACGACGATACTGATGATCATATGATGACGATGCTGATGATTGTATGACGATGATGTTGATGATCGTATGATGACAATTATGATGATCGTATGATGACGATGCTGATGATCATATGACGACGATGCTGATGATGTTCATGAACGTATGATGATGATGCTGATGATCGTATGATTATGATGATGACGATCGTATGCTGATGATGCTGATGATCATATGATGACGATGCTGATGATCGTAAGACGACGATGCTGATGATCGTATGATGACGATGTTGATGATCATGTGACAACGATGCTATTGATCATGAGGATCCAGATGATGATATTGCTTTAGCTTTTCAAGTGCTGCAGAAGATTCAGTACTGAACATGTTAATGTTCCAGTATTGAAGATCTTGAAGATATTCCAGTAACTGGTTGAGTTACTAATGATGTTGAGAAAGATTCCAATGATTTATAGATGTATCATGTATGATGTTGATGACTCCTTTCTCCTGCAGATGTTGTTATAATATCCTTCTCATTAAGGGGGGGTGTTGAGATATTGTAACTTCTAAGAATATTATATTTGTACCTTATTATTCCGGAGATGTTTCATTCCTCCATGAAGATCTTAGTGTATATCCGGAGATGTTTATTCCTCCGTCGGATTGTGGTAACTTAGGTTATTAGAATTCCCTAGTGGGGGTCGGCCCTGTATGTGTTATGTGGGTCAAAGGGTTATTAGACGACCCTAGAGGGGTCGGCCTAGTCAGTTGTAATGGAGTGTTTATCCCAGTTATTAAGTTGGGGCCGACCTAGCTTGTGTAAAAGTTAGTCGGGGAAAAACTATAAGTAGAGGAGGATGTTCCTCACTTATCTCACTCATTCATTCACTTTCGAGTGGCGCACTTGTGTGAGAGAGGTCTGCTATGGAGGAGGAGGAGCTCATGTATAGGCTTTGCATCTTTGTATTTGCTGGTCATCTATATTGAGGAAGATTTGTTGGGTTTTCTACCCCATGAGGGTTTCCCAGGATAAATTTGTGTCTATTGTGTTTATGCTATGCTTGTTGTTTCTTCAGTGATCCTGTATATTCTATTGTTGTGAAATGAAATGTAATGTTGATATTTTTTGTCTTAGCATATTGAATCTTAAAATAAATAAGGAACATAAAGTAATATTGAATATCAATTGAATATAGTAAAGCTATATCCAAATATCTTTAATGAAGATGAAGGGAGGGAGGTGGGAAGAGAGGTCAATATGGATGAGTGGAAGGAAGTATTGAAGAATTTTGTAAAAGAGAAAAGTCCTGGTCCAGATGGATGTACTGTGGAATTTTTCTACATTTCTTTGATATTATTCGATAAGACATTTTTATTGATATTAAAGAGTCCAGAAGGAAGGCATATGTTCTAGAGAATTTGAATTCTACATATATCGCTTTGATCCTTAAAAAGGACAGGCCTGGAAACTACAATGACCTTCGACCTATTTCACTCTAGAATTTAATTTATAAGGTCATTACAAAAATTATATAAAATATAATTAATCCATTCTTGGAAAAGTTAATTACTTTTGATCAATTTGGGTTTCTCTTCAGTCGCCAAATCCTTGATGCAGTCGGTGTGGTACAGGAGTGTCTACACTCAATAAAATTTAAGGACCTTCAATATTCCATATTGAGGATGGATTTAATCAAAGCTTATGACATAGTTGAGTGGACATACATGAGGTTTGTATTATCTCAGATTGGCCTCTCAATTGAAGTGACAAATTGGATGATGTCATGTATCCCATCTACAACATTTTATATATTGATGAATGTTTCTCCTACCACTTTCTTCACTTGTAGCGAAGGACTATGGCAAGGGTGTCCTTTATCACCACTATTGTTCATTTTAGTCATCAAGGGTCTAAGAAAACTTATTAGTGAAGCAAATAAATCAAAGAATATCCATAAATATTAATTCCACTTTTTTTAAATAATTTTTCTATTAATTCCTAAAAAAAATTAAATATTAAAAAATTATTAAATATTAAAAAAAAATAAAAATTTATTGTTAAAATTTTTAAAATTTAATAAATCAAAATTAATATCCATGAATATGCAATATCTTTAATATAAATTTTGAACAACTTTTTGTCAAATGAAAGTAAGAGGGATTTATCAAATTTTAGTTTTTTTTTTTTTTTTATAAAAATACATATTCAAAAAGTTAATAACTTTTTATAATATTTTAGAATTTCATAATCATAATTGTTATTAATTAATTTTTTATTTATTCAAGATTGACAATAATCAAATTTTTATAATATTTTAGAATTTCATAATCATAGTTATTATTAATTAATTTTTGTTTTATTTAAGATTGACAATAATTAATAATTAATATTGATATTATATCTTATATAGAAAGGATTTGATATTTATATTTAAAATATAAAATATAAATATAAAATCTATTATAAATTTAAATTAGTAATATATATATATATATATATATAAGGGTTTGATAGGTATATATAAAATATTAAGTAATTACACTCTAAGGCGTTTTATTTCAACTTTTGGGGTGGGGTCGGGGTTGCAGATTTTTCATTTTTTTTAAAAATGAATGGCCAGATTTGAAACAAAACCGAATATTCTTAGTCGAGTTCATGATTGGAGCATTTAGATTTAATGAAATAACTCATGTTGCATTTTTAAATCCAATCGCCAATAATGATTTTTAAAAAAAATAGGGTTATTACAAATTGATGACAGTTTCAAATAAATGTTGACACTACAAAGATGGCTGGTATTTTTTATCAAGAATTCAAAAAATTAAGTTGGCCATGAAAATGAACCACTCAACATAATGGTTTTCCAAGAAATTGTTTGGGATTTCAATTTTGGAAGAATGGCGTTTCATTTTCCCATCTTAGTCGTGTCCAACAATCAATGGTAATTTATGCGTTATTGTTTGAAGTCCCAAATAATTCATGTAAATTCAATCGACAACTCAGCCTATTTTTCTGTAATCCAATCGACAACTCGGACTGTTATTTTGTAAGGTTGTTGTTCAAATGAATGATAATGGGATTACTAGTGTCACAATGAATGTGCTTGCTTCATAGGGAGATGTTGTAGCAATTTTTTAGATCGAGTCGGCTCCTGAATTCATCCCAGGGTCCGCCTATCTGTATTAACGTTGCGAAGGCACTAGATGCATTTTGTGGCTCTTGAGAACTTTGTCTCTCTATACCATTTCGGCTCTACAACTGCAGTGGTTTGATTCTTGAAGCTATGGAATGAATGCGGTGGCCACTATGCATTGTATAGAAAATGGTTCCTTCATTTATTTTCTGCTGGTTATATTCGCAATTTGTTCATAGATAGCTCCTTCGCTTTTCATTGTACTCGATCATAATTTCACATTCCTAGGGTTTGCAGTTTTGCAATCGGCACACACATAAAGGAATTGTTGATGTATATGTAAATTCGGAATGTATTTCATCGATGTATTTCATATATATTTATTGTACCCTTATAAGAGATGTGTTATTCCTCTATAAGGAAGTGTCGTCATGTGTATTGACAAGTGTCGCAAGTGTGTGTACTTGGCGATGGGTTATTAGACCACCATGTGTGGGGTCGGCCCTGAAATATATATTATATTGTTGATGTACCTAGCTAGACAAGTCGGGCCCATAATGTCACTGGGAAAACAGGTTAGTATAAATAGAGATTGGGAGATCTCTATTTTGATCATTCAGAAAGTCACACTTCTCTCACTCACAAAGTGGTGCACTAGTTATAAGGAGGATCATCTGCTACTAGGAGACTATATCAAGTGTATTTTGGTTGTACTTTGGTTGAGCCATTGCTCTCTCTATCTCTGAGGAAGTTGTGGGGTTTTTCGCCTTAGGGTTTTCCCCACAGAAACTCTATGTCTCTTGTCTCTCATGCTTTTGATTCTTGTGATGCTTGTCATGATTATTGTGGTTGTTATGCATTGATATACTGTATATGTTATTATCTCAATAAAGATCCAAGAGTATTGTGAATTAATGCTCAAAATTTAACATGGTATCAGAGCTAACCTGAGAAGAAGACATTTTGCAATGACAAAAACTTGATTTTCTTGTTTATTGGGTTTCTCTCCACAGTTTTTGGGAAAGAAATATAGTAGATTGACTATACTCATCAAGGAGAATCCATCTGTCCAATCAGAATTCAATTCTGAGCATTTTCAGATTTGGCCCTAAAAATTAGGGTTTCCACAAAAATAGGAATTTCTAAAATCTGAAGACATAGATGGAAGCACCTTGCAAAAATAGAAGTTTAGAGCTTTGGATCGAGATTTTTGGCTTGGTAGAGCTCCGGGAAACTCAAACCCTAATTCAGGGCTCTCCCTAGTGAACTCGGGAGGACAAAAAGGCAAATCTAAAGGGTAAAGCTTTGTTGATCTCAAAATCTGAATACACTAGGATGATCATCTCATCTAGGTGCATCTTTCTATCCTTTCAGAAAGTTGAAATTCACATTTTGAATTTTTAGGGTTTTTTCGACAAACCCTAATCTAGGACCAGATCCAATTTTCATCATTTCAAGTCGTAAGACCTAAATCTTTTCTATTTCCATTTGAAGTACTCTTTAAGATGTCTCACCACACCAAGCTTGAGGATGAGCTTGAAGGGGTTGATAAATTCCGAGCTTGGAAGTATAGGATTGGGTTAATCTTGGAAGAGAATGAGTTGGACTCATATGTAAAAGAAGACATCCCTATCCCAGAGGATGAAGAGGCTAAAGTATTGCATAAGAAGAACTTGGTTAAGGAAAAGAGAATCGTTGCTGATTCTATCAAAGACCATCTCATACCCCATGTGTATTCTCTAAAGACACCCAAGGAGATGTTTGACTCTTTGACCAAGCTATTTGAAGGGAAGAACATAAATCGGAAGATGACCTTGCAGAACCAATTAAAAGGAGTAAATTTTTGGAATGGGGAAACCATTTAATCTTATTTTTCAAGGGTCTCCAAGATCAAGGAACAACTAGAAGAAGTGGCTGAAATGGTGGAGAATCGTGAAGTTGTGATGACCACTCTAAATGGCCTACCTAGGTCATGGGATACCTTTATTCAAGGAATTTGTGCAAGGAAGAAGTTGAACTCCTTCAACAGATTGCGAGAAGAATGTTCTCAAGAAAAAGAAAGGCTTGTGGCCTGAGAAGAAAAGATGGGAAGTGAAGATCAAGCTCTCACAGTACACACCAAGAAGAAGAAGGACAGTAGGAAAAGATATCATGCTCATGCTACTGAAGATGATGAACCACCCAAGAAGAAGGCTAGGGTAGAAAGTGATGATAGTTATGATGACTCATCAAGTGAAGAAGATTATGTTTTAATCTCTGCTCTCACAGGTACTATCTCCCATGGTTGTAATGATTGGTTAATTGACAGTGGGGCTTCCAAACACATGACTTGGTTTAAGGAATATTTTGTGAATCTATATGAACATGAATCACCCCATAAGGTGAAGCTTGGGGATGATTATCAATACCCAATCAAAGGAAGTGGTGAAGCCTCCTACAACCTAGATTCTGAAAAATCCTTGAAGATGAAAGAATTCCTTTATGTATTTGGGCTCAAGAAGAACTTACTCTCCATATCTGCATTGGATGCAAAAGGTATGAGGGTTGCATTTGTGGATGGCCAAGTCCTAATGTGGCCAAAGGGAAAGACCATAGATGATGCAGTAGTGATTGGAGAGCAAGATGGAGGGTTGTATAAATTGAAGGGACAACCTAAACATGCCATGGTGCATGAATCCATGGAGCCAATTGAAGTTTGGCATAGAAAACTTGCTCATATGCACTATAGGGCACTTCCAATTGCAAACAAGGCCATAGAGGGTCTTCCTGAAATCAAGACCAAACATGAAGGTGTTTGCAAAGGATGTGCAAAAGGTTAGAACATTAAGAAGGCTTTCCCAAGCAGTGAAAGTACGACAAAGGATATTCTTGAAATCATCCACTCAGATGTATGTGGTCCTATGTCATCCAGTTCTCTGAGTGGGTATGTTTACTATGTCTCATTTATTGATGACTTCTCCAGGAAGACTTTGGTATACTTCTTGAAGAACAAAGATGAGGTGTTTGATAAGTTCAAGGAATTCAAAACCTTGATGGAGAATCAAACTGACAAGAAGGTCAAAACATTCAGATCCGACAATGGTGTAGAATTCACCTCAGGTGACTTCAAAAAAGCTTTGTAGTGATTCAAGGATTAAGATGGAGTTGACTGCTCCTTATAATCCTCAACAGAAAGGAGTTGCAGAAAGGAAGAATAGAACAATCATTGAAGTAGCAAGGGCAATGCTGCATGACCAAGATCTACCTATGCATCTATTGGCAGAAGCAACTAGAATAGCTATATATGTGCATAACAGAACACCCCAAAAAATATTGGACAACAATACGCCAGAAGAGGTCTTTTCTGGTAAGAAACCTGAAGTCAGCCATCTCAGAATATTTGGTTGTCTAGTATACACTCATGTCCCAAAGGAAAAGAGGACCAATCTAGATCCTTCAGGAAAGAAGGGTATCTTTGTGGGTTACAGTGAAAGCTCGAAGGATTACAGAATATACTTTCTAGGGCTCAAGAAGATTGATGTCAGCAGGGATGTAACATTTGATGAAAACTCAGCATTCATCAAATCAAGGAAGGCACCTATCGAAGTTTATGAAGAACCTAAGGAAACTAGATTTCAAGACACTACAATGACTGAAGCAATTCCAGAAGTTGTTCATGAGTTTGAAGATCCGCAAGAACCTATAGATCCACCTCGTGAGGATAACTCTCATAAGAGGAAACTTGCATGGGCTAGAGAGCTCATTCAAGACGCAGAAATATTTGGCATTCTAGAAGAAGAACACAGAGCAAAGAAGAGAACCAGATCACATACCAGCTATGTTTCTTTACTTTGTGACATTATGAACAAATAACCTTCCATTTATGAAGAAGCAGTGGGAAAGAAAGAATGGTTGGATGCCATGGTTGAGGAATACCAATCAATAATGAAGAACAATGTTTGGGATGTTGTCCCAAGACCTAAAGAGAAGTCTGTTGAGACTTCCAAATGGATCTACAAAATCAAGCATGCTGCAGATGGCAGTGTAGAGAAATACAAGGCAAGATTCGTAGCTTGTGGCTTCTCTCAGAAAGAGGGAGTAGATTATGAAGAAACTTGTGCACCTGTATCCAGGTATACTTCCATCAGAATAGTACTTTCCCTAGCTACAGCAATGAAATGGAAAATACACTAGATGGATGTCAAGACTGCTTTCTTGAATTCTGTAGTTGAAGAGGAAGTATATGTGGAGTAGCCATTCGGTTTTGAAATACATGATAGGGAGTCATATGTGTGCAGATTGAAGAAAGCATTGTATGGCTTGAAGCAAGCTCCCAGAACTTGGTATGGTAAGATGGATAGTTTCCTATCTAGCTTGGGCTTTACCAAGAGTAAGTGGATTCCAACCTTTACTACAAGGTTGAGGAAGGAAATCCTGTGATTCTACCTCTGTACGTGGATGACTTATTTGTAATAGGAGATGACAGATTGATTGCAGATACTAAGAGGAAGCTTGCTGCTGAGTTCGATATGAAAGATTTGGGAATGATGCATTATTTCCTAGGTATGGAGGTGTGGAAGAATGCAGGTGGGATATTCCTTGGTCAAGGGAAGTTCACAGTAGATATCCTGAAGAGATTCGGGATGATGGATTGTAAGGCCATGGCCACACCCATGGCATCAAACCTGAAGATTCTATGTGATGTTTCATCTAAGCTAGTTGATATCTCTATGTATGGTTAGATGATTGGTTCCTTGATGTACCTAACGAACATGAGACCAAATATTTGCTTTGCTATGAACACATTGAGTCAGTTCTTGACAGATCCGAGGAGTGTTCACCTAGTTGTTGTAAAGCATGTTCTGAGGTACCTGAAGGGTACAGTGGATTATGGGCTCAAGTATCAAGCAAATCAAAAGTTTAACCTACAGGGTTATGTTGATTCCAATTGGGCAGGTAGTGCTACATATAGGAAAATCACATCTAGGTGTTGCTTCAGTATGGGATCAGGTGTGATTTCTTGGTTTAGTAGGAAGCAGTCCTACGTAGCACTGAGTACAGCTGAGGTAGAGTATGTTGCAGCCTGTTCAACTAGTTTTGAGGCAGTATGGCTACGGAAGCTACTGTCTGGATTATTTGATCTCCCATTGGATGCTATTGGTATCTTCTGCGATAACCAGAGTTGTGTGAAGCTGTCTAAGAACCTAGTGTTTCATGACAGGTCAAAACACATAGAGATAAAATATCACTATATCAGGGATATGGTGCAAAGAGGAGCTGTGAAGCTCCTGTATGTTGCGACAGACGAGCAGATTGCAGATGTGCTGACGAAGCCACTAGCCAGGGTGAAGTTTGAGTACTTCAAGTAGAGGCTTGGTGTTCTTCAGATTGAGGACACTTCGAGGAAGAAGTGATGGACACATTTGCTGAAGCCATTCCAAGCATGTTGAAAGGAGGATCCTTCACATGGCTATGGATGTAAGCACTGGATGATGAGCATCAAAATGATGTTCTGGTTTCTGCTTTGTATGATCAATTGGATCATTTATATATGTATGTACGCATCATGTTGGATGTTGGATATGATCGGTTGGATCATTTATATGTATATGTATGTACACATCATGTTGGATGCTGGATATGATTAGTTGGATCATTTGTATGTATTTTTATATATGCATCATGTTGGATGCTTGGACCATGTATCTGTATATGTATCAGGTGGATACATTGTATGATCAGGTGGATCATGTATGGTGATATGTATCATGTATTTGTATTTGTATCAGGTGGATACACTGTATGATCAGGTGGATCATGTATGATGATATGTATCAGGTAGATACTTGGTATGCATCAAGTAGATGCATTGTATGATCAGGATGATCATGATGACGAGCTTCAGTATGTTGCTCCAGATGATATGTACCAGGATGTTACAGTGATGATGATCAGGATGATCATATGTATCAAGTGGATATACTACATAATCAGTTGGATTATGTGTGATGAGTTCCGAACACACAAATGCATAGAGCCTTTCCGACATGGTGGTAGATGTGTTCTCCCATGTGCATTGATCTAAGTGTAGAGCCTTTCCAACATGGTGATAGATGCGTTCTCCCATGTGCGTTGATGTAAGTGCAGAGCCTTTCTAACATGGTGGTAGATGCATTCTCCCATGTGTGTTGATGTGAGTGCAGGGCCTTTACGACATGGTGGTAGATGTGTTCTCCCATGGGCATTGATGTAAGTGCTGTGAGCCCTTCACGGATGGTGGTAGGTTGGTCCTCCCATGTCGTTGAGTGTAAGTGTTGTGTGTGCGTATCTGGGTTGTTCTTCGTGATACTCTATGGTCATGGACAGGTTGTGCAGTAACATGTAAAAGATCCTAGGAGATCCGATAGGTTGAGCTATGTGCTCGTAATCAGTCCTGTGATGCTCTTTTGAGGTTTTGTTGACTCATGTAATTAGTCCTAATGATTCCACAGTATGGCCAATGATGATGAAGACCTGCAGGCAGTGGGCCTACATACAGTATGAAAAAGCACTGGCTCTATAGAACTTCCTATGACGAGTAGAGTTAGAGATTGGTTGAGATAGAAACAACAGTGACGATGATGATGATGATGCATCGATGACGATGATCCCGAGAAGAAGACTTGTCTAGCAGAACTGCGTCGAGAAATACCTTCCTAGTTAAGAGGGAGTGTTGATGAATATGTAACTTCGGAATGTATTTCATCCATGTATTTCATATATATTTATTGTACCCTTATAAGAGATGTGTTATTCCTCTATAAGGAAGTGTCGTCATGTGTATTGACAAGTGTCGCAAGTGTGTATACTTGGAGATGGGTTATTAGACCACCATGTGTGGGGTCGGCCTTGAAATATATATTATATTGTGGATGTACCTAGCTAGACAAGTCGTCCCCATAGTGTAACTGGGAAAACATGTTAGTATAAATAGAGATCGGGAGATTTCTATTTTGATCACTTAGAAACTCACACTTCTCTCACTCATAAAGTGGCGCACTAGTGAGGAGGAGGATCATCTGCTACTAGGAGACTATCTCAGTGTATTTTGGTTGTACTTTGATTGAGCCATTGCTCTCTCTATCTCTGAGGAATTTTTGGGGTTTTTCACCTTAGGGTTTTCCCCATGGAAACTCTGTGTCTCTTGTCTCTCATGCTTTTGATGATTGTGATGCTTGTGATACTTATTGTGATTGTTATGCATTGATATACTGTATATGTTATTCTCTCAGTGAAGATCCTAGATTATTGTGAATTAATGCTCAAAATTTAACATTATGGTCTCTGCTGATCTCCCCTTTGTGATAGACCCCCCATTCATTACCCCTTCCACATTTGATAAAATATCGAGTCCTACTTACGGGGGGAATTGTAATGGTAATTTTGATTCTCTTCCTATAGGGTCCATTAAACAATCGTTATTACTACTCGGAAGAAAAAATGTGGACCAACAGAGCTCGATAAGGAAAGCTATGTGGGACAAGCTAAATGGGTCAACTTGAAAGTGTCCAATATCACCTCTATTGCAAATGCCCTATCCTATGACTCACATGAGGGGCCCCTTAGAGAAAACGTGGCCCAGGGTAGTGGTTCTTAATGATAATATTGTCTTTCAACACTCGTGGTATAGACAGTCTCCTCAAAAGAACTGCTTTTAGGAGATTATTAGATTCTACTAGACGTGATATTGTTGTGCTACATGAAATAATGTCTATGGGGGGGAAATCCTTTGATTTCTTCCTTAACTTGATACCGGATTGGAAATGTTGTGGGATTGATGCCAATGGTATATCGAGGGAATTATTGATGGCTCAGAATCCCTTGGCTAGTGAATTCTCCTCGTTTTCTACGACTGTAGGTATCAGAATTGAAGGTCGATTCAGAGGGGTGGACCATTTATTTAGTATATTGAATACATATGGTCCATACAAAAATCGACTAGATTTCTAGGAAAGGATAGTTTCATTGGGATTAATTCAGGATCCAAATTTAATCATAAGCGGTGATCTAAATATGACTTTGTCTATTGATGAAATATGGGGCTTGGGAAGTGTTTATGATCATTTGGCTACATACTTCAAGGATATATTTGATGCTACTAGTTTAATTGATATATTCCCCTCTACATTATCTCGTACATGGTCAAATGGTCGTGTACAAAGGGAAGGTGTGGAAAAGAGAATGGATCACTTCCTAATGAATAATAGTATTGGTAATGATTTTGGGAGATATCGCTCTTGATGTATCCCTACTGGTGTGTTTGATCACAAGGCTATAACACTACAATTGAACTTTGAAAATAATTTTAAATTTTATCCTTTTAAGTTCAACAGTACTTGTTTCGAGGATACGGGATTTTGTGAGATTGTAAAGGATTGTTGGTCTTCTATCACTAATTTGGTTTCCCTTCCTCCATTACAATCATTGGTTAAAAAACTAAAGTTTCTTAGAGCTAAAGTGGTGAACTGGGACAAGAATCATAAGAAATATATGTCAAATGATATTATCAGTATTGAAGACCAAATTGTAAGTATGGAAGATTATATTGATGAGGATTATTACTCAACAACTAGGAAGGAAAAAATATTGAAGCTGGAATAGTAGAAAGCTTTAATATTGAAGTAGATTGATAATACTTGGCATCTTAAGAGTAGGGTGACATGGGTTGCTCAAGGTGACCATAATACAGAATTATTCCAACAATATGCATCACAGAGGAGGAATAAAAAGTCCATTTTGGAACTCAAGAATAATGAAGGAAAAGTCTTGTTAGATAATTTATCAGTACCTGAAGCTGCTCTCTTATATTTTAAGGAAACATATAAACTGTTGAGATATTGTAACTTCTAAGAATATTATATTTGTACCTTATTATTCCGGAGATGTTTCATTCCTCCATGAAGATTGTATTGTATATCCAGAGATGTTTATTCCTCCGTCGGATTGTGGTAACTTGGGTTATTAGACTTCCCTAGTGGGGGTCGGCCCTGTATGTGTTATGTGGGTGAAAGGGTTATTAGACCACCCTAGAGGGGTCGGCCCAGTCAGTTGTAATGGGGTGCTTATCCCAATAATTAAGTTGGGGCTGACCTAGCTTGTGTAAAAGTCAGTCGGGGAACAAGTATAAGTAGAGGAGGATGTTCCTCACTTATCTCACTCATTCATTCACTTGTGAGTGGCGCACTTGTGTGAGAGAGGTCTGCTATGGAGGAGGAGGAGCTCATGTCTAGGGTTTACATATTTGTATTTGATGGTCATCTATATTGAGGAAGCTTTGTTGGGTTTTCTACCCCATGAGGGTTTCCCAGGATAAATCTGTGTCTCTTGTGTTTATGTTGTGCTTGTTGTTTCTTCAGTGATCTTGTATATGCTATTGTTGTGAAATGAAATGTAATGCTGATATTTTATTTCTTAGCATATTGAATCTTAACATGGTATCAGAGCTAACCTAAAGGAAGGCAATGTATGGCACTTACAACACTTGCTTCACTTGCAACAATTTGAAGGTTGGGGTTTTATATAGCAAAAACCAGTCATTGTGGAACTTTCTCTATAAATCCATTTTAGCGAAGGTTCAGTATTTGAAATTTTACAGGTCATATATAACATCCCCATGTACCTTCTGTCCAAAAAACACCCTCATATTCACTGTACTTTATGAGTTATGATCAGTATAAGTTAGGGTTTCTGCCTCTTCCAGATCTTAGTCATAATTAGGTGACCTAGGAAAAAAGGTCATAACTTCGGATAGGAAGCTACAAATGAAATTTCATAAAAAGGGACAGGTAGTACACAGACTGTAATATCTCAGGAAACCTTTTCAGAGGCTGAAGTTGAACCAGTGACACATGACATGCCATACAATTTTGCTCTCCTGTTTTATCCCATAAACAAGTCACGTTACAACACTTGGTATAACTCTCTCTCAGAAAATCCAATTGAGGTCAGACATATTGGGATGGAAATATGACAAGTCAGGCTACCACAGAAACGATTTTCAGACCCTATGCATCAAAAAGTTCGTAGTTATATTAGAAACAATCAGGTACATATTTCTGCCAAAACAAAATTAATTTTTAGCACCTTCATTCATGGCTTCCGGAATTTAGAGTTTCGGAGAAAGTTAGAATTTTTGGAATTAGAGTCCACGGCTGAATGCTACTCAGGAATATCGAAATTTAGAGACCAAGATTGAATTTTTTTGTTGGGTAGAAGACCGGGCTTAATCAAACCCAGTTCAGGATTTTGATCAGAAAGATGGAAAATTAGGGCTTCAACAAAAGTTGGAATTTTTTGAAGTCCGTGACCACGGCTGGAAGCTGCTCAGAAAAATAAGAGTTGAGAGCCTTCGATCAAACCTCTTGATTAGGCAGAAAGGTGGGCTCCATCAAACCCTAGTTCGGGATCCTGTCCAAAAGATCCAGAAGTTTCAAAGGCAATTTTTGAGGGGGTCAAATTTTGGAGATTTCAAAATTGAAGTATGCAAGTTTGATCAGCTCAGCAAGACACATCCTTCCATCCATTCAAAAGTGTGAAATTCAAAGATTGAATTTTTAGGGTTTCTCTAACAAACCCTAATCGAGCTCCAGATCTAGTTTCAAGGGGAGTTGAGGCTAAGGCCTTACATAAGAAGACTACATACACGAAATCTCGACAAGTATGACTAAAGGAGATACAGGTATGTCTTGAAATCTTATTCTTGATTAATTTCATAATATATTTGTCTTCATATTATTTAGGTTAGTACAATCTTGATTAATGTTCGAATTGTCTTATCACCCTAGTAAAAGTATGAATGCATGTGAATGATAGAAGACATTCATTGATTAGGACTATATGATTGTACTAATGCACTATGGTGTTGTATGAGGTTGATGTTGTCTGCTAACAAGATACAGGTACATCACGAAAGACAAATCAAGTTCCATGACCATGACAACATGAAGACAAAGACACATCCATAATATTTGATCACATAGAAGTTCTACTTACGAGGTATGTATGACCTTGTTCTATTATGCTTAACATATGAGATATGCAGGTTCTAGCATAGGATCTCTAAATCATTTAAGAGAACAAAGAAGATATTGTTTAGGTATGTTAGACATAACTAAGTAGGTATACTAATCCAGGTATGTTTTCCTATGTCAAGCTAAAATCCTACTTTGTGCTAGGATCTTAGTATACCCATGCATTGGATGACCATGACCATACATATTCAAGATTATTTATAATTATAATGTTTTGATAATATTGAGATTATACTAATGAATGTATGTTTGTGTAAGAGATCATGAGGATGACACTAGTGCACACTTGAGCATGCACAGTGGTACAGAATGAATAGAATTTCAAAAGACATATAGAAGATCAAGCGGGAGGCAAACACACAAACAAAAAAGATAAGTATTTGAATTGTTATTTGAATTACTGAATAGTCTATGATATTGCTCGTAATAGTTGTATGCATATTTGTATTCCTAGAATATTTCATGCTAAGTGTAAGCATTCATATAGCATTGAACAGTATACTACTAATATGCATCTGATTGGTAAGTTGGACAAACATTCCATTATTGATTGTCTAGAATGAAACCTCTTTGTTGACATGTTGAGAGCTATGCACACTCTCGATAGTATGTTCTGGTAGAGATGGAAGGCATCTAGAAAGCCACTGTATGCATATAGGATATGGAAAAGTGTTGTGTCAAAGTATTGGTCAAGATAATAGCATAACTATGTAAATCATATCTGTATGCATAATAAGTTATCATGTCAACATGATTTGATGATTATGAAGTATTACTAATCATATACTTAATTTTGATTTGTAGGAAAGATCATGAAGAATGATGAACACCGAACAAGCGATGAATGTTCAACAAGAAGATTTACAAATCAAACATAATATAGAAGGCTAGTGGATAAAAGATTCTCTTAGAAAGAGGAAGAGAATCATGTTTTCTCCAAGTGGCTAGATAAGACCATTATCTTAATGATGTAATTGAAGAAGAAGTGCGAATCAAGGATTCAATTGAAGAAATCTCTATTCGGGTACCCAGGATCGATAGTCAATTGATGAGCTTAATGATCACCATGGGTGATGTGGATCTCAACCTTTGATACAAGGTTGAATATGGTTTCTATATACAGATGACATGGATGCAAGAAGGAACTCACCACAGAGTTTGAATGATCTCGAGGCTCATATCAGTAGACACATCTAACGAGAGATGGCACAGATAGATTTGCAGAAGATCATTCAATGCAGAGTGTTAATGATGTTCAGTCATAGAGGAAGAATTCACAAGTTCTTACTAGAAGTAAAGTTGTTCCTAACCTTTAACTTAAGGTTATGGATCATACTATTATTATATGCAAATGATCTCTTTCTGACAAGGAATGAGAAACAGATCATGGAAACCAAGAAGAAGCTAGCTATAGAGTTCGAGATGAAAGATCTCGAACTGATGCATTTCCAGAAGAATGAAAAGGCTCAGAAGGAATCTTTCTCAACCAGGGAAAGGATGCTGTGAAAATATTGAGAAGAATTGATCTGTTTGAATGTACAACCATGGACACTCTCATGGGTTCCGACTTGAAGTTGTTAGTTGATGAGTCATCAAAGTTAGTGGATGTATCTCTATGCAGACAGAGTATTTGTTCGTTGATGCATCTGACGAATACCAGGCTAGATATATGCCTTGCTGTGAACACCTTGAGTCAGTATCTAGTGGAAACTAGATGTGTTCACCTGATAGTTGCAAAGCATGTGATGAGGTACCTAAAGGGTACGATAGACTTTGATCTATCTTATCTTGGAGATCATGACTTTAGATGGCTACACAGATGTTTATTGGGCAGGAAGTGTATCAGACAGAAAAAGCACATCGAGAGGATGTTATTTTCTGGGATTGGCATGATCTCATGGTTTAGCAGGAAGCAGTCTAGTGTGGCTCTCAGCTCAAGCAGAATATATAGCTTCCTGTTCTGCTAGTTGTGAAGTGGTATGGCTTCGGAAGTTGTTATCAGGACTGTTTGACTTAGAGATGGAATCCACTGTGACCCTGTGTGACAACTAGATTTGTATCAATATAATAGAGAATCCAATGTTCCATGATAAGTCAAAGCACATAGAGATCCGATATTTCTATATACGAGATATGGTGCAGAAAGGAACTATAAAGTTTGAATTTGTAACAAGTTGTCGATGTACTAACCAAACCTCTACCTCAAGTGAACAAGTTTCCAATGTTCTAACCAAACCTCTACCTCAAGTGAACAAGTTACCGATGTACTAACCAAACCTCTACCTCAAGTAAAGTTTGAGTATTTATGAGACAAGCTTGGTAGGACCCTTCTTGAAAGGGGGAGTGATGTAGACACTGATGGTGAGATTGCCTACATCGACAATGAAGTCGATCATGAGGATACCTGTATCGATGATATGCTTACTTGTATTGATGATATGTATACATGAATTGATGAGGGTACCTATGTTGGTGATGCCGACCGAGAGGTTGGTGGATGGTCCTTACACAGGGTTTAAGTTTACAAGGGGATTACATCATCCTTGAACACATGTTCTAAGAGGATCTGTAGACATATGTCTCTGAGAAAGAGTAGGGATTGGATCATCCCTGGACTTCAGTCCTAAAGTGAGCCGTAGACAGATGTCTGCGAGAATGAAGTCCTTAGTGGACAAGGATGGGATTGGATCGTCCCTGGATATTTGATCCCTTGAATTGAGCCATAGACATGATGTATCTGAGAATGAAGTCCCTAGTGAACAGGATGGGATTGGATCGCCCCTGGATTTTTGGTCCCTTGAATTGAGCCGTAGACATGATGTCTCCGAGAATGAAGTCCTTAGTGGACAAGGATGGGATTGGATCATCCCTGGATTTTTGGTCCCTTGAATTGATCCCTAGACATGATGTCTCCGAGAATGAAGTCCCTAGTGGACACGATGGGATTGGATCATCCCTGGATTTTTGGTCCCTTGAATTGATCCATAGACATGATGTCTCCGAGAATGAAGTCCCTAGTGGACAGGATGGGATTGGATCATCCCTGGATTTGTGGTCCCTTGAATTGAGCCGTAGACATGATGTTCCTGAGAATGAGGTCCCCAGTGGATAGGATGGGATTGGATTGTCCCTGGATTTTCGGTCCCTTGAATTGAACCGTAGACATGATTTCTCCAAGAATGAAGTCCCTAGTGGATAGGATGGGATTGGATCGTCCTTGGATTTTTGGTCCCTTGAATTGAGCCGTAGACAGAGGTCTCAGAGAATTGAATGATAGGACTGGATCGTCCCTGGACCTCGGTTCAAAAGACACGTGATTAGGATTGATCATCCTGGAACTTGATCTAGATTGTATCATCCATGGACCTATGTCCTAAAGAGAGTTAGATTGATCATCCTGTAATATGATCGTGTGATGACGATGCCGATGATCGTATGATGACGATGTTGATGATCGTATGACGACGATGCTAATGATCGTATGATGACGATGCTGATGATCGAATGATGACGATGCTGGTGATTGTATGATGATGACACTGATGATCATATGATGACGATGTTGATGATCGTATGACGATGATGCTGATGATCGTATGACGACAATTATGATGATTGTATGATGACGATACTGATGATCATATGACGACGATGCTGATGATCATATGATGATGATGCTAATTATCGTATGATGACGACGCTGATGATCGTATGCTGATGATGCTGATGATCGTATGACGATGATGCTGATGATCGTATGACGATGATGGTGATGATCGTATGATGATGATACTGATGATCGTATGATGACGATGTTGATGATCATGTGATGACGATGCTATTGATCGTGAGGATCCAGATGATGATATTGCTTCAGCTTTTCAAGTGTTGCAGAAGATTCAGTACTGAAGATGTTGATGTTCCAGTATTGAAGATCTTGAAGATATTCCAGTAACTGGTTGAGTTACTGATGATGTTGAGAAAGCTTCCAATGATTTATAGATGTATCATGTATGATGTTGATGACTCCTTGATCCTGCAGATGTTATAATATTCTTCTCGTTAAGGGGGAGTGTTGAGATATTGTAACTTCTAAGAATATTATATTTGTACCTTATTATTCCGGAGATGTTTCATTCCTCCATGAATATCTTAGTGTATATCCAGGGATGTTTATTCCTCCGTCGGATTGTGGTAACTTGGGTTATTAGACTTCCCTAGTGGGGGTCGGCCCTGTACGTGTTATGTGGGTCAAAAGGGTTATTAGACGACCCTAGAGGGGTCGGCCTAGTCAGTTGTAATGGAGTGTTTAGCCCAGTTATTAAGTTGGGGCCGACCTAGCTTGTGTAAAAGTCAGTTGGGGAAAAACTATAAGTAGAGGAGGATGTTCCTCACTTATCTCACTCATTCATTCACTTTCGAGTGGCGCACTTGTGTGAGAGAGGTATGCTATGGAGGAGGAGGAGCTCATGTCTAGGGTTTGCATATTTGTATTTGCTGGTCATCTATATTGAGGAAGCTTTGCTGGGTTTTCTACCCCCTGAGGGTTTCCCAGGATAAATCTGTTTCTCTTGTGTTTATGCTGTGCTTGTTGTTTCTTCAGTGATCCTGTATATGCTATTGTTGTGAAATGAAATGTAATGTTGATATTTTCTGTCTTAGCATATTGAATCTTAACATAAATAAGGAACATAAAGTAATATTAAATATCAATTGAATATAGTAAAGCTATATCCAAAGATATTTAATGAAGATGAAGGGAGGGAGGTGGGAAGAGAGGTCAATATGGATGAGTGGAAGGAAGTATTGAAGAATTTTGTAAAAGAGAAAAGTCCTGGTCCAGATGGATGTACTGTGGAATTTTTCTACATTTCTTTGATATTATTTGATAAGACATTTTTATTGCTATTAAAGAGTCCAGAAGGAAGGCATATGTTCTAGAGAATTTGAATTCTACATATATCGCTTTGATCCTTAAAAAGGACAGGCCTGGAAACTACAATGACCTTCGACCTATTTCACTCTAGAATTTAATTTATAAGGTCATTACAAAAATTATATAAAATATAATTAATCCATTCATGGAAAAGTTAATTACTTTTGATCAATTCGGGTTTCTCTTCATTCGCCAATTCCTTGATGCAGTTGATGTGGTATAGGAGTGTCTACACTCAATAAAATTTAAGGACCTTCAATATTCCATATTGAGGATGGATTTAATCAAAGCTTATGACATAGTTGAGTGGACATACATGAGGTTTGTATTATCTCAGATTGTCCTCTTGATTGAAGTGACAAATTGGATGATGTCATGTATCGCATCTGCAACATTTTATATATTGATGAATGTTTCTCCTACCACTTTCTTCACTTGTAGTGAAGGACTATGGCAAGGGTGTCCTTTATCACCACTATTGTTCATTTTAGTCATCAAGGGTCTAAGAAAACTTATTAGTGAAGCAAATAAATCAAAGAAGATTAAAAGTATCAAGATTTCAATTTCTCTTTCTATTAGAAACTTACTTTTTATTGATGATGTATTGATTTTTGGTGAAGGTATAATTAATGAATGGAAACTTTACAAAACTATTTTTGACACCTTCTGTAATGCGACTGGGATGGCTATTAGTGTTCCAAAATCTAGTTTTTTTACAATTGTTTAGATGAAGGATGTTGTGATCATATTATAACTTTTCTTCCATAAAATATGGAGAAGATGGACATGGGATCCAAATATCTCATTTATTATCTCAAACCAAATCGGTACAACATTGAAGACAGAAACTTGTTGATACAAGAAGTTGATAAGAGAATAAGAAATTGGGTGTTCCGTTGGATTTCTATTGGTGGTAGGATAATTTTAGTCGAATCTATCCTTCAAATCATTCCAGTATATTGGTTTGCTCTGATGAAGGTTCTAGTTTCTATCACTAATACTATCCACAAGAAGATTTTCCACTTCATTTGGTCTTGTAAGCCACATATTACTAAGTTTCATTTATCTAACTGGGAAAGTATTTGTTGGCCAAAGAATATGGGTGGTTAGGCTATTTTGAATTTAGATTGGTTCAACTAGGCATTACGGGCCAAAAGTCTGTGGAGAGGGATATTCGGTGATGGTTTATGGAGTATTATTACCAAAAAAAGTATTTAAAAACCTTCTCTACTATTTAGTGGATTTTCCATCCAGTACTATGCTATCGAAATGCCTCAATTATTTGGTGGGGACTCATCAAAACTTTTCCTTATATCGGTGGCTATTTAAGTTGGAAAATCGGAAGGGGGACACAAATTTTCTTGGGAATTGATCCATATGTGGGATATGGTGATAGATATAAACTCTCTTTGTGTACTTTCTCAACTACATACGAAGAATATAAAAGTATGGAAATGGAACATCCCTATGAAAATAAACTGTTTCATATGTTTATGTCTCGAAGACAAAGTACTCACTTGGACAAATCTTCTTAAACATAACTTCAATGGACCAGGTCTTTGTATACTATGTAAAAAGGATGACAAGTGTATCTCACATTTATTTATACACTGTCACTTTCTCAAAGTTGTTTGGTTTGAACTTCAAAGAATACTACAACATTCAAATGATTGGTACATGATATTACTTTTGAGGATTGTATGCTTAGATGGTTACAATCAAAGGTAAAATATAACGTTTTACCTCTTTTTAATATATGGGAGATTTGGAAATGTAGAAATCTCTACATTTTTTAGAACATTATGCCTTTAGTTTATTTCATATGCAGAAAAGTTTTATGCTCATTGAATGAATTTCGAAATTCCATTAAGAAACCGAAGATTAGAAATATAATTACTCCTAAAATTGGTAGCGATACATCTTTTGGCTATTTTGATGGAGCAACAAAAAATGGCATTTGTGGTGCGAGCATTGTGTTGCATATTAGAAAGGATCATAAGATTTTATTAAAGATGGGTGTTAGGGGGGGCAATAATATCAGGGTTAAGCTGTTATTTGTTTGGGGTTTGATGTGGTTTGCAAAAAAAGAGGTATTTATCATGTTAGAATTTTTGGTGATTCACATGTTATCATTGAGTGCACAAGTAGTGCCACTTATCTACATGCCATACAATTGGAACATTGGATGCACAGAACTTATTGTTTGATCGATGAATTTGTTGATATATCCTTTCTGTAGATTTACCGGGAGGTCAACCAAGGAGCTGATTTATTATCTAAGGAGGCTGGGCCAATGGATGGCCACATCTACTTCGAAGAAAAAATTGCAAAATCTCTTTTAGACACTGGTTCTGTTACTATATTTTAAGGGGTACGTAATGTCTTAGTGAGTGGAAGTATAATAGTTTTTTTTGTAGACATCTACATGACTATTTTTTCTACGGGATACTTGGAATGGTACCAACTTGATATAATAGATATGGATATAGAACCATAGTGACATATGCTTTTGAGAAGACACTCTTCTATGTATGTTCTTTGTAACTTTGATTTCATAAAAAAATAGCAAGCATGTTTCATTTTGAGAAAAAACTCTAAAATTTCATATGGATCTACTTAGTTGTGTCTAAAAGTGATACAACTTATTGATTGATATTTTTTTAATTAATAATCAAAATAAAAAACAAAATTCATTTTAATAAAAGAATACAAATATTTAAAACCTAAAACATTTTTATATTATCAAAAAAAGTGTATGATTATTTTTTTAAATAATTTTTCTATTAATTCCTACAAAAAATTAAATATTAAAAAATTATTAAATATTAAAAAAAATTAATAAATTTATTGTTAAAATTTTTAAAATTTAATAAAACAAAATTAATATCCATAAATATGCAATATCTTTAATATAAATTTTGAACAACTTTTTGTCAAATGAAAGTAAGAGGGATTTATCAAATTTTAGTTTTATTTTTTTTTTATAAAAATACATATTCAAAAAGTTAATAACTTTTTATAATATTTTAGAATTTCATAATCATAATTGTTATTAATTAATTTTTTATTTATTTAAGATGGACAATAATCAAATTTTTATAATATTTTAGAATTTCATAATCATAGTTATTATTAATTAATTTTTGTTTTATTTAAGATTGACAATAATTAATAATTAATAATTAATATTGATATTATATCCTATATAGAAAGAATTTGATATTTATATTTAAAATATAAAATATAAATATAAAATCTATTATAAATATAAATTAGTAATATCTATATATATATATATTTATATATATATATATATATATATAAGGGTTTGATAGGTATATATAAAATATTAAGTAATTACATTCTAAGGTGTTTTATTTCAACTTTTGGGGTGGGGCTCGGGTTGCAGATTTTTCATTTAAAAAAAAAATGAATGGCCAGATTTGAAACATAACCGAATATTCTTAGTCGAGTTCATGATCATAGAATTTAGATTTAATGAAATAACTCATGTGCATTTTTAAATCCAATCGCCAATAATGATTTTTAAAAAAAATAGGGTTATTACAAATGGATGACAGTTTCAAATAAATGTTGACACTACACAGATGGTTGGTATTTTTTATCAAGAATTCAAAAAATTAAGTTGGCCATGAAAATGAACCACTCCACATAATGGTTTTCCAAGAAATTATTTGGGCTTTCAATTTTGGAAGAATGGCGTTTCATTTTCCCATCTTAGTCGTGTCCAACAATCAATGGTAATTTATGTGTTATTGTTTGAAGTCCCTAATGATTCATGTAAATTCAATTGACAACTTAGCCTATTTTTCTGTAATCCAATCGACAACTCAGACTGTTATTTTGTAAGGTTTTTGTTCAAATGAATGATAATGGGATTACTGGTGTCACGATGAATGTGCTTGCTTCATAGGGAGATGTTGTAGCAGTTTTTTAGATCGAGTCGGCTCCTGAATTCATCCCCAGGTTCGCCTGTCTGTATTAAAGTTGAGAAGGCAGTAGATGCATTTTGTGGCTCTTGAGAACTTTGTCTCTCTATACCATTTCAGCTCTAAAACTGCAGTGGTTTGATTCTTGAAGCTATGGAATGAATGCGGTGGCCACTATGCATTGTATAGCAAATGGTTCCTTCATTTATTTTCTGCTGGTTATATTCCTAATTTGTTCATAGATAGCTCCTTTGCTTTCCATTGTAATTGATCATAATTTCACATTCCTAGGGTTTGGAGTTTTGCAATCGGCACACACATAAAGGAATTGTTGATGTATATGTAACTTCGGAATGTATTTCATCCATGTATTTCATATATATTTATTGTACCCTTATAAGAGATGTGTTATTCCTCTATAAGGAAGTGTCGTCATGTGTATTGACAAGTGTCGCAAGTGTGTGTACTTGGCGATGGGTTATTAGACCACCATGTGTGGGGTCGGCCCTGAAATATATATTATATTGTGGATGTATCTAGCTAGACAAGTCGGGCCCATAAGGTCACTAGGAAAACAGGTTAGTATAAATAGAGATTGGGAGATCTCTATTTTGATCATTCAGAAAGTCACACTTCTCTCACTCAGAAAGTGGCGTACTAGTGAGGAGGAGGATCATCTGCTACTAGGAGACTATATCAAGTGTATTTTGGTTGTACTTTGGTTGAGCCATTGCTCTCTCTATCTCTGAGGAAGTTGTGGGGTTTTTCACCTTAGGGTTTTCCCCACGGAAACTCTATGTCTCTTGTCTCTCATGCTTTTGATTCTTGTGATGCTTGTCATGATTATAGTGATTGTTATGCATTGATATACTATATATGTTATTCTCTCAATAAAGATCCAAGATTATTGTGAATTAATGCTCAAAATTTAACATGGTATCAGAGCTAACCTGAGAAGAAGACATTTTGCACTGACAGAAACTTGAGTTTCTTGTTTATTGGGTTTCTCTCCACAGTTTTTGGGAAAGCAATATAGTAGATTGACTCTACTCATCAAGGAGAATCCATCTGTCCAATCAGAATTCAATTCTGAGCATTTTCAGATTTGGCCCTAAACATTAGGGTTTCCACAAAAATAGGAATTTATAAAATCTGAAGACATAGCTAGAAGTGCCTTGCAAAAATAGAAGTTTAGAGCTTTCGATCGATATTTTTGGCTGGGTAGATCTCCGGGAAACTCAAACCCTAATTCAGGGCTCTCCCTAGTGAACTTGGGAGGACTAAAGGCAAATCTGAAGGGTAAAGCTTTGTTGATCTCAAATTCTTAATACACCAGGCTGATCAGCTCATCAAGGCGCATCTTTCTATACTTTTAGGAAGTTGAAATTCACATTTTGAATTTTTAGGGTTTTTTCAACAAACCCTAATCCGGGACCAGATCCAGTTTTTAGCATTTCAAGTGGTAAGACCTAAATATTTTCTATTTCCATTTGAAGTACTCTTTAAAATGTCTCACCACACCAAGCTTGAGGATAAGCTTGAAGGGGATGATAACTTCTGAGCTTGGAAGTATAGGATTGGGTTAATCCTGGAAGAGAATGAGTTGGACTCATATATAAAAGAAGACATCCCTATCCCAGAGGATGAAGAGGCTAAAGTATTGCATAAGAAGAACTTGGTCAAGACAAAGAGAATCATTTCCGATTCTATCAAAGACCATCTCATACCCTGTGTGTCTTGTCTAAAGACACCCAAAGAGATGTTTGACTCTTTGACCAAGCTATTTGAAGGGAAGAACATAAATCAGAAAATGACCCTGCAGAACCAATTGAAAGGAGTAAAGTTTCAGAATGGAGAAACCATTCAATCTTATTTTTCAAGGGTCTCCCAGATCAAGGAACAACTAGAAGCAGTGGATGAAATGGTGGAGAATGGTGAAGTTGTCATGACCACTCTGAATGGCTTACCTAGGTCATGGGACTCTTTCATTCAAGGAATCTGTGCAAGAAAGAATTTGATTTCCTTCAGTAGACTACGGGAAGAATGCTCACAAGAAGAAGCAAGGCTTGTCGCACGAGAAGAAAAGATGGGGAATGAAGATCAAGCTCTCACAGCTCACACCAAGAAAGGGAAGTCCAAGAGAGAGCCATCTCACTACAAGAAATATTCACATCACTTCAAAGAAAGAAGAATATGCTTCACCTGTAATGAGAAAGGACATATTGCCATAAATTGTCCCAAGAACAAGAAGGACAACAACAACTTCAACAAGAAGAAGAAGGGTAGCAAAAAATGGTTTCATGCTCATGCTGCTGAGGATGATGAACCTCCCAAGAAGAAGGCTAGAGAAGAAACTGATGATGATAACTCATCAAACGAAGATGAGTATGTTCTAATCTCTGCTCTCACAGGTACTATCTACTATGGTTGTAATGATTGGTTAATTGACAGTGGGGCTTCAACACACATGACTGGGTTTAAATAATCCTTTGCTAACCTATCTGAACATGAGTCACCCCATAAGGTGAAACTTGGGGATGACTACCAATACCCTATCAAAGGAAGTGGTGAGGCCTCCTACAACCTAGACTCTGGGAAGTCTTTGAAGATGAAAGATGTTTTGTATGTAACTGGGCTCAAGAAGAATCTACCCTCCATATCCGTATTGGATGCAAAAGGTATGAGGGTTGCATTTGTGGATGGCCAAGTCCTAATGTGGCCAAAAGTTAAAACTATTGTTGATGCAGTAGTGATTGGAGAGCAAGAGGGAGGATTGTACAAATTGAAGGAACAACCTGAACATGCCATGGGGACATGAAGACAAAGATTGATCCATAGTCACGAATCACATAGAGGTATGTATAAATTGTTTTTGCAAAGCTTAACTTGTGATTTATGCAGGTCATTGAAGAGAACAAGAAAATATTGCTAGACATAACTAGCAAATATGGTGACCAGGTATGTGTTTCTTATATCATAGGATCTCTTATATAAGTACGCATGACATGATTGATAATGATGATTCATGAAGTCATATATTTGAATAATCATGGGTGCATGCATTAATTGATGATATGACTAACCATAAGAATCCTATATAAATACTAATGCTTATTATTTATGTTTGAAATGATCATGACTATACATGCTTAAGATTATTGTGTATATACTAATGAATGTATGATTATGTATGAGATCACGAGGATAACACAATCATGATACTAATAAGCATGCATAGGGACCAAGGATGAATATAAGTTCAAGAACAGGTAATCCAGGAAGCAAAGATCAAGAGGGAGCACACTCCAGCAGCTCTTGCAAGGATGCAAATATTCAGAGGGAGTTGACCATGTTTCTACATTCCACATCAGAAAGGTGCAAAAGAAGCTACTTCAGCAACTCCTACAAGGAAGCAAAGACTCAGAGGGAGTCCACCCAACAAACAAACAAAGTTAAGTATTTTAATTACCACTTCTTACATATTTGTTTGTTTAAATAAAATTGTTCAATAATACATATGCTTATGTTCCTAGACTTAGGATATGTATTTTGCATATTTGCATTAATGAACATGATACTACTAATATGCATATGATGGGTAAGTGGCCTATGGCACTGTACAACATTCCATTGCTACTTATCTAGAATGAAACCTCTTTGCTGACATGTTGGGAGTTGTGCACACTCTTAACAATGTTCTGGTAGAGATTGGAAGGCATCTGGAAAGTTAAGGAATATGGATAAATGTTGTATTGAAGCATTGGATACGATAATTGCATGACTGTATGACATATTCCTTTATGTGAAAGAACTTGTTCTGAAAATTATGAGATGTTTCTAATCATGCAATTTAACTTGTTTTGTAGGAAAGATTGTATACCTTCACCTACAAAAGAAGGGATACAACATTTGTTCCAACAACAAAGATATCTATTGAAGATATTGAAGTTCCCAGGATCTGGGATGAAGAAATAGAAGAATGCCATGATCCATCGATCATGAAGAATGATGTTTGGGATGCAGTACCAAGACCTGAAGGGGAGTCTGTAGTGACTTCCAAGATGATCTACAAGATCATGCATGCTCCAGGTGGTAGCATAGAGACTTTTGCTCATGTAGCCAGATACACTTCCATTAGATCCGTACTTGCTCTGGCTGCAGTGATGAAAGATACACCAGATGGATGTCAAGACTGTTTTCTTGAATGGTGTAGTTGAAGAGGAAGTATATGTGGAGCAGCCACTCGGTTTCGAAATACATGACAGAGAGTCATATGTGTGCAGATTGAAGAAAGCCTTGTATGGCTTGAAGAAAGCTCCCAGAACTTGGTATGGTAGGATGGACAGTTTCCAATCTAGTTTGGACTTTACCAAGAGTAAAGCGGATTCCAACCTTTACTACAAGGTTGAGGAACAAAATCCTGTGATTCTACTCCTGTATTTGGACAACTTATTTGTAACAGGAGATGACCGTTTGATTGCAAATACTAAGAGGAAGCTTACTGTCAAGTTTGATATGAAAGACTTAGGAATGATGCACTATTTCCTAGGTATGGAGGTGTCGCATAGTGCAGATGGGATCTTCCTTGGTCAAGGGAAGTAAACAGTAGATATCCTAAAGAGATTCGAGATGATGTATTGCAAGGCCATGGCCACACCTATGGCATCAAACTTGAAGCTTCTATGTGATGCTTCATCTGAGCCAGTTGATATCTCTATGTATCGTCAGATGATTGGGTCCTTGATGTACCTGACGAACACGAGACCATATATTTGCTTTGCTGTAAACACATTGAGTCAGTTCCTGACAGATCGAAGGAGTGTTCACCTGGTTGTTGTAAAGCATGTTCTGAGGTACCTGAAGGGTACAATGGATTATGGGCTCAAGTATGAAGTGAATCAAAAGTTTAACTTGCAGAGTTATGTTGATTCAGATTGGGATGACAATGCTGCAGATAGGAATAGCTCATCTGGATGTTGCTTCAGTATGGAATCATGTGTGATATATTGGTTCAACATGAAGCAGTCCTGCATAGCACTAAGTACAGCCGAGGTAGAGTATGTTGCAGCCTGTTCAGCTAGTTGTGAGGCAGTATGGTTTCAGAAGCTACTGTCTGAGTTATTTGATCTCCCATTGGATTCTACTGGAGTTGTGTGAAGCTATCCGAGAAGCTAGTGTTTCATGACAGGTCGAAACACATAGAGATCAAATATCACTATATCAGGGATATGGTGCAGAGAGGAGCTCTGAAGCTCCTGTACATTGCGATGGATGAGCAGATTGCATATGTGCTGATGAAGCCACTAGCCAGGGTGAAGTTCGCGTACTTCACGGAGAGGCTTGGTGTTCTTCAGATTGATGACACTTCGAGCAAGAAGTGATGGACACATTTGAAGAATCCATTCCAAGTATGTTGGAAGGAGGATCCTTCACATGGTTGTGTATGCAAGCACTAGATGATGAGCATTAGGATGATGCTCCAGTTACTGCTCTGTATATGCATCAGGAGGATGTTGGATATGATCAGTTGGATCATTTATATGTATATACGCATCATGTTGTATGTTGGATATGATCAGTTGGATCATTTATATGTACATGTATGTACGCATCATGTTGGATGCAGGATATGATCAGTAGGATAATTTGGATGTATTTTGTATATGCATCATGTTGGATGCTTGGACCATGTATCTGTATATGTATCAGGTGGATACATTGTATGATCAGGTGGATCATGTATGTTGATATGTATCATGTATGATTAGGTGGATCATGTATTTGTATTTGTATCAGGTGGATACATTGTATGATCAGGTGGATCATGTATGATGATATGTATCAGGTAGGTACTTGGTATGCATCAGGTAGATGCATTGTATGATCAGGATGATCATAGATGACGAGCTTCAGGATGTTGATCCAGATGACATGCAGTAGAATGTTGCAGTGATGATGATCAGGATGATCATGTGTACATCAGGATGATGTATGGTGAGTATCAGGTTGATACTCTGTGGCCGTGGAATAGGTTGTGCAGATAAGCATATAGTTTGTGCCCTGGAATATTTGTAGATAGTCTTTCGAGGTTTTTCCTATGGCATGTAATTTGTACCTTGGGATATCTGGCAAATTCTCTTTTGAGGTTTTGCTTGGGAGGACATATAATTTGTGCCCTGGGGGATCTGCAGATAGTCTTTTGAGGTTTTTCCTATGGCATGTATTTTGTGCCCTGGGATATCTGGCAGATGCTCTTTCAAGGTTTTGTCCTATGGCATGTAATTTGTGCCCTGGGAGATCCGGTAGGTTGAGCCATGTGCTCGTAATCAATCCTGGGATGCTCTTTCAAGGTTTTTCCATGACCACATATAATTTGTGCCTTGGGAGATATGATAGGTTGAGCCTTGTGCTCGTAATTAGTCCTGGGATGCTGTTTCGAGGTTTTGTGGTGACCACATGTAATTTGTGCCTTGGGAGATCTGATAGGTTGAGTCTTATGCTCGTAATCAGTCCTGGGATTCTCTTTCGAGGTTTTGTGGTGGGGTCACATGTAATAAGTCCTATAGATCTAGACAGGACGAAAAAGGACTCAGATGCTCTTTAGGGTTCTTGCTAGTCAAGAGACTCTTTTAAGGTTTTGTGACACACGTAATAAGTCCTGAGATTTCCACAGTATGGTCAGTGATGACAAAGACCTACAGGTGGTGGGCCTACATCCAGTATGAAAAAGGACTGGCTCTGTAGAACTTCCTATGATGAGTAGAGTTAGAGATTAGTTGAGATAGCAACAGTAGTGACGATGATGATGACGATGATCCCGAGAAGAAGACTTATCTAGCAGATCTGTGTCGAGAAATACCTTCCTAGTTAAGAGGGAGTGTTGATGTATATGTAAATTCAGAATGTATTTCATCTATGTATTCCATATATATTTATTGTACCCTTATAAGAGATGTGTTATTCCTCTATAAAGAAGTGTCATCATGTGTATTGACAAGTGTCACAAGTGTGTGTACTTGGTGACGGGTTATTAGACCACCATGTGTGGGGTCGGCCCTGAAATATATATTATATTGTGGATGTACCTAGCTAGACAAGTTGGGCACATAAGGTCACTAGGAAAATAGGTTAGTATAAATAGAGATTGGGAGATCTCTATTTTGATCATTCAGAAAGTCACACTTCTCTCACTCAGAAAGTGGCGCACTAGTGAGGAGGAGGATCATCTACTACTAGGAGACTATCTCAAGTGTATTTTGGTTGTACTTTGGTTGAACCATTGCTCTCTCTATCTTTGAGGAAGTTGTGGGGTTTTTCACCTTAGGGTTTTCCCCACGGAAACTCTGTGTCTCTTGTCTCTCATGCTTTTGATTCTTGTGATGCTTTTCATGCTTATTGTGATTGTTATGCATTGATATACTGTATATGTTATTCTCTTAGTAAAGATCCAAGAGTATTGTGAATTAATGCTCAAAGTTTAACAGGAATGCTTGTGCAAATCCCTTTCCCCATATGGAGGCTAATCCTGACAAAGGATTCCAGTACAATAGATTTTCTTGATGACTGATTGTCAATAACAACAATATTGGGGTGTTGGATACCGTCTTTCAGTATTCATGGGTTGCAAAGCATGTCCACAACATTGAATGTAAGTTTTGTATCATAAGGGTGGCGACTGTAATTTATGTATCATAGGCATCTTCATATGCTCCGTTCTTGATATGGCGGAAAGTTGTTTGCTAGTGTCATTATTAAAAAACCGTGTGAAAAGTGTCAATACTAGTATATAAATGGAACTGGTTAACATGGTAACATAGGAATTGACAACATATTCCATCATGTCATTAATTGTATTCATATTTTGTCTTTGTTCTTTTAGCTCAGATTTTGCCTTCTTTTATTTCATATTCCATTAGAAAGTAGTTCATTTCCATAGTCACGGTAATAATTTTATAGACATATTATGCCTGGAATCGAAAATATCTAGGGTTTTCAGAATTAAACAACTTCACATGTAACGCTCACAAATGAAATTATTACATAAGTTTTTTATTTCATGATAAGAGAGTGTTACCAAGAATTAGCTGTGCTTTTATTTCATTAACAAATACAACACACTCAAATGAAGATCATTGGTGGACTAATACCAATTGAGATTAATATTGTAGTACTCATTGTTATGGTGCAAATAATTATGTCAATAAACATCCACTCACCTCTCTGATCCCAGTCATTCCGCTCCAGCTACCATCCTTCGCGGTTCAATAATGGTTATTCAAGGGAAAAGGGGGCTCACACAGTTAAAAAGAATTAATTGTGTAGATGGTAAATGGCTTCTTTTCTTTTGCTAAGGACATGCGTTATACCTAGCAAATACTTTGTTTTAAATTTTCTTCCACTTTTTATAAAACACTTTACTTCACAAAATAAATGCGCGGATATGAGTTGCACAATTCACCTTTTACTGCGCGCAGATTAACTACGAGTTTTTTACTTTCTACTGCATAAAGATTAACTGCGCGTTTCCACTTTCTGTTGCGCAATTGAAATTGCACAAATGTGCACTTCTCTAACTTCGGGCAATACTTTACTTTGTATGAACTTCGCACTTCATACAAATTACTTTTGCACACTTTTTTAACTTTACAAAGATTAATTGTGTGGTTAACTTTGTGTACCTATCTAACTGCGCACAACCCAATCTTTAAACAAACATTATATAAAGATATTTCATGCTAAAACATAAGTACCGAAATATATGTCAAAGGTTGTTGTGCGTTAAACTAGGGAATTTACCACTGTGAAATACTTGAGAATCTTGATTTGATTTACAGACCGTAAATGTAAACAACATTCACATAGGTCAATATGAAGTAGATGTGTGGCATGCATAAATAAACACTCTTGGGAATGAATACATAAAACTTAAGAACTTATACATTGTTGCAGTGAAATAGAGTAACTTTGCCCCACTTATAGAGAGAGGAGATTTACTTTCAAACTTTCACTTCTTACACAGAGCTTGGGCTCTTGAAACACTTCATCGGTATTTCTTATTCTCTTCACCTCTTATCTCTATTCTTTCATCTCTATCTAATCTTCTACGGGAGATATTCATTTATACAAAAACTTAGGTTTAGCTTCACCTGGAAGTTACAGGGTTGCAATAAACACTGCAATTAACTTCTACCTAAGAAATTTGATCTTGCGGAATACAAATGCAGCTACTTAAATACTAACTTGCCGTGAGCCGGATTGGCTACAAACTGATTGACTGTCTGACATTAGAGATTGACAAAATGACCGACTTGGAGTCTGATAGAGCCGATGCATATCCGATACACTATCAGCTCATTAATTATGATATTTCCAACACTCCCCCTTAATTATGAGTGGATGTGGATCATTAAAAAAAAAAAATATTACAAAACATTTCAGAGCTAGAACATGCTCTGTTCATGACATAGTTTACTCTACAGAACTTGTCATTCCCAAACAACTTCACACAAATTGGAATGGGTCATTTTCCAATGGTTTTGTAAATATGTCTGCTACCTGATCTTCAAACCTTCAGAATTCTAAACAGATTTCCTTGTTGTTTATCAATTCTTTAATAAAATGATACCTTGTATCGATGTGCTTGGTTCTCTTGTGAAACACATGATTCTTTGACAATGCGATAGCTAAATTGTTGCCGCAGTAAATGACTATGGGTTCTTGCTGGTTCTACGATAGATCACTTAACATTTTGCGCATCCAAACTGCTTGGCATGCAGCGGTTGTAGCTGCAACATACTCTGCTTCTACTGAAGAAAGAGTTACTATGGGATGTTTCTTTGAAGCCCATGATACAACACCTATTCCTACATGAAATGTATTCCTAGATGTGATTTTTCTATCATCCATGCTGCCTCCATTATCGCTATTAGTGTATTCAATGAGTTTGAAATTTTCTGAGGTTGAATACAAAATACCAAAGTCTTTTGTTCCACTTACATACCTCAGAATTCTTTTACCTACTTAACAATGAGATTCTTTTGGTGACTCCATGAATCTTGAGATTAAACTGACACCATACATTATGTTTGGCCTTGTTGCTATAAGATACATAAGGCTGCCAATGAGCCTTTTAAATAGCGTAGGATCTACATTGGATCCATCATTATCCTTGCTGAATTTCAAATCTGCTATCACTACTGTTGGAGTTGTCTTATAATTTAACATCTTAAATATGTTCAAGACATCACTTGCATACTTCGACTGAGATATAAAAATACCCTTTTCAGTCTGCTGGACTTCAATGCCCATAAAATACTTCATTAGCCCCAAATTAGTCATTTCAAATTCACTTTTCATGACTGTTCTGAATTCTTCTTTGCCAAAATCACGAGTAAATATTAAATCATCTACATACAGGCTAACAATTAACTTATTACCTTGCTGGTTGATTTTTGTGTACAACGTTGGCTCACATTCACTTCTTTGAAATCTATTCTGAATGAGGTATGAGTCAATGCGACTGTACCAAGCTCTAGAACTTCATAGCCTTGTGGCTGCTCCACGCATACTTCTTCCTCCAAATAACCATTTAAAAGTGCAGACTTAACATCCATTTAGTAAACAGGCCATGTCTTATGAGCTGCAATGGCCAAAACTGTTATGATAGTGTCCATTCGCGCTACAGGTGAAAAGGTTTCATTGAAGTCTATGCCGGGCTGCTAAGTGAACCTTCTTTCTACCATTCTTTGCTTTTGCTTTTGCACATTATCATTAGCATCTTGTTTGGTCTTATAAATCCATTTCACGCTTATCACGTCCTTGTCCTTAGGAATATCAACTAATTCCCATGTTTGTCACATGCTTGTGCCCAAAATTTATCTTCAACTGCTTCTTCAAATGTTAGAGGATCATTAACTTTAATTAATAATGCAAAACATGAGAATGAATTAGATGTACTAGTCTCATATATCTCATGCACACTTCTTGTCTTTGATGGAGTTGCTGGTGTCGAATTGCATGAACTGCTTGATAGAGTTTGTTGCGCACTTGATGTGCTTATCGGAGTAGCTTGAGTTGTGCCTTGTGTCGGAGTTGCTTGTGCTGAGACATGCTGTGCAATACTTGGAGTAGATGGAGCTACACAATTCTGATTTATATGTGGAGTCTCATCCACATCTTCTGTGATGTCATCATGTTCAACATGTGACACTATTTTCACATTCTTTTCTACAGTTCCACCCCATGCTTCATTTTCTACAAACTAAACATCTCAACTGATAATAAATTTCCTTGCAACAGGATCATACAACTTGTATGCTTTTGTGTCTTCAGAATATCCATAAAAATGCATTTCTATCCTTTATTGTCTAATTTTCTTCTTAGCTCATTTGGAACATGTGCGTATGCCACACAACCAAACACTTTAAAATGCAAAACACTATGTTTCATATCTGTTAACACCCAAAATGACCAACTAGGTTGTGGGACAGGGAAAAATGGGGTAACCACTAACCAATATTTAGACTTAAGCTACTGACCCAACTTAGTCTGAGAGGGCTCTCTCTACAGCTCTATGAAAGACTGGAATAATCAAAGTTGTCAACAATGAAAACATGCACCCGCATTCATCAATCAAGATATTCAATTACAACAATATAGAAGATCATATTTCTGTTGAAAACAAAATGGTTGAAATGTAGATTGGCTGAAACATATGAATCTTTATTTGGGCAATGGAGTCACATTCAAACCAACTCTGAAAATTCATTTACAAATTCTTCACAAATTCTTTAACACAGGGGCGAGGTAGTAAACAACTCGTAGTCAAAGTGATTTTAATTGGTGAAACAGAAGAGAAAGAAACAATCCATTGACATAACGCATACAATGATGAATCCTAAGGCATACAATGATGAATCCTATATCAATTTTAGCAGAAAAGTAATGGTGGAATACTTGGAAAAAGATAAGTAGAGCATAATTTCTATGAATTCTACTTAGCTATCACACTATAAAGAGTATGAAAGAATGTTACAGACTGGAATTAACAATGAGAGATACACAATTCACATGGAAAAAGAAGGAATAGACTACAAGACCAGTTACACAAGAATCCCTGAGAAAACATTGGCTCAGCTCTGCAAATCTTTATTCAAAATATAGCTCAAAATGTCTTACAGAACAATACACAAAATTCCCATAAAGGTTTTCAACAATAATTTTCAACCCTTTATCATTCTATTAAATCACATATATATATGCTGGGAGTCCTCTTGCTCGACTCATCTAAACCAAAAACAGTTATATCGGAGTGACACCTCATTCAGGTTGTTTTGCCACTATCACAATAAAATAGAAAACGGGTAGAAACTGGCCTAACTACTTTCTTACAATCCATCGGGATTCTTACTAAGTAACATTTACTTCAAGTAAAAAATTAAAGATAGTAAAATAATAGTTCCAACTGGATATTCATATAGTTGCCTCAAAGAATATTACAAATTATCAAAAATAGGAAAGTCTTGTGAGAAGTCTCTGATTCCAAGAAAACAACAACAACTATAAAAAGACAAGTATCATTGTGGAAGACGGAGAAAATATAGCGATCTGCTGTACTTTTCTACATTAGCCCATTGGTCCGCAGGTGGAAGGTCATAGTCCACCATTTCCTTTACCATTACTCGTCACTCGATATGATCTGCATAGGAAAATGGGGGAAGCCTTTCACAAATGGTGATCAACCTATTCAAGATTTCAATGTCCTGTTCGAGCAACTCCATTAGAGACTTTCCTATAAGCAGCTAGTTTAGATGTTTGAACTTTGTATGATCCATTCTTATTGTCCATAGTAGGTTTTTATAATCCTTAGGGGATATTAGCTCATGGTCATCTTTCCAGAATGAAGGTAACCCCATTTCAACCAACTTATCAAACAGTCCTTTGAACTCTACCACTTGTCCCTTCATTTCTTCAATTTTGGATTCCACACTCTCGATCTGTGCATATTTCCTCAAGACCCTCATGCTGCTGCAAGTGTTGCGATCCAGTTCCCAATATTCAGCTTAATCCTTTCTTCATCAGATAGATCAATCAAGAAAGTGATGGCACTTAGTGTTGTTTCTTTAGGCCTTTTGATTAAGATCTGCTTTGCAACTTCACAGCCTTCTAGAATGTCACTAATGGTCTTCTCTTTAATCCTTATAAACTCAAGGTAGCGTCTAAAGTTCTCATCTTCCTCAATGATCATGTCCCATACCAAGTGTTTACATCCTTGCAAAGCTTCCTGTCCGGTAACCTGTTGAGTGAGATTTTTATTCATCTCAATCAATTCCTTGTGCTTCTTTTGGATGAACTTCAGATCTTCTTCCTTTTTACTACTCTCTTCTTCCAACCTGTGACTTTTTTATTTCAGCTCCTTGATTTCCACGTATTTCAGGCTAATGTGAAACATAGCCTGCACCAGACTGTCAGTACTATTGATTTCCCCTTTTTGGTTTGGATTGGTAGGCCACATGTCCAAATTGGACAAGTTAGTTTTAAGATCATCAAGCTGTCTTTCTAAGCTTATTCTCTCATTTTTCCAACTATCTTCCTTCTCTACAAACTTCAACAATTCTGCTTTACAATCACTTATCTCCTTATACAAATCCTCTTTTTTCTTTTCGAAGTCTGTCTCTTTGAGATATTCAATCAACTGGATATTTGGAACTTTTTCCTTTTTCTGTAGCTTCTCAATCAACTTGTCTTTCTCCACTAACATCTTGCTCATGATTTTCCCTCCGCTGTCACTTATGACTAGGTCAGATTGTACCTTTTTGACTTGCTGTTGAAGTGCCCAGATTTCACTTTTCTCTAGCTTCAATTGGTTTTCTAGTTTTTTCACAGTAACCAACAAGTTATCACTCTTCATGGCAGTTTTCAAAAAATCATTATACACAAGGTTAGTAACATGTTTATGAAATTGGATTTTTTCTGGTACTGGTATCTTTTTCCAATTGATCCTTGTTTCGGTCACTCCATCCTCCGTTAATACTGCTAAGTTTAAGATGTTATCATTTATAATTCTGCTAGTCATCAAGAAAGTCTTAGACAAACCTCTGGTGACAGGTATTGAATAAAACAACTTCTGGGCCGAGGCTTGCTTGTTTTGATAGTATTGTTCACAGAGGTCGGCTTTGGACCAAAACTTATTACAGACATCTCCTTCTTGAACATCTTGAAACTTGTATTCTATAACTTGGATCTCAGGAGCCAAAGACTCCTCATCATCTGCCCCTCCAATATCCATTTGGACAGTCAATTTTTCTTGAGATGTTGCAACAACCAGCTCCTCTTTAGTTGGAGAAGCAATTGAATCGGCCTGAATAGCTGCAACAACTAACTCATCCTGTACTTCTAACTTAGGCTGCTTGTATATATCACCTTCTTCAGTGTCCATATACAGGACTTCTTCTAAGTCTCTTTTTCGACCTACCTCCATGGCGTCCGGCACTTGATCCAAATCCATTATTAAATCAGAAATCATGAGCTCTCCTCCCTGTGTCTCCACTGCTTCCTCCCCCTCGGGTTCCCAACATGACAAATTTCGCCCCTTCAGCACCCCTTCTACTTCTGCATGCTCAAAAGCGCTGAGGTTACATTCCTTCCTTCTCTTGGAAATTATATGCAATGGGTCATATTTGATGGCTACATCCTTCCTGAACCCTAGCGACTTTAATAACTCTTCTACCTCTGACAAAGCTTCTTTATTCTTCACAATGAAATGCCCTACCTTCCAAGGACATTTCACATCTATTCTCTTCTTATGTTTTAGGAATTGCAACTCTTCTAGGGCCAATTTCTGTCTGATAAATTCAAGAGCAAAGATCCGCATTATTAGAAAAGCGGGTAGAACATAAAGCTCCTGCACAAAACCGTACAACGTAAAAACTGTAGCCTCTTTTAAGAAAAACCAATCACCGACTGCCAGTTCGTCCTTCAACTGCATCATCGCTTTCATTTCAGGTAGCACTCTAGGCAATTCTTCCCCAAAAATGATTTTATAAACAGGGGGAAAAACATAGTTCAAATAATTGAAAACATTGTCTACCAGAACATCGGTCTCAAGCACTAAGGAGAAATGTGAGCTTTCGGCGCTGCTGTACATAATTACTTTCATCAACTGCGTTTGATATATAGAAAACCTAGTATTCGGGAAATTGCTTAAATGTACATGTATCCTTTCGGCCAAAAATTCATCAAACTTCGGGGGCGAGATAAGCCCAATTTTGGACCCGGCCAAATTGATGCTAATCCTAAAGAGTAAACCTAATTGGACTTTAGTCACCCACAAATCAGTATCCAACCCTAGAAACTGAGCTAACAAAGAAAGAACCAATTGGGGATTGTCATAAAAAAAGGATGACATTTAGGGGGTAGGGCTCCTCAGAGATTATGGAGTTGGGTTTCAGGCATGTGGTTAAGAAGGCTTGATGGCTTTTGGGGATCATTTGGTTGTACAAAGAAACAACCGACTCTTCAGAAAAAGCTTATGACTCTTGCTACTGAGACTCTGGAATGAGAAAGGAATCCCTAACTAATGACACATCTATATTACAGATTACTTTGGACCTGCAGGCATACATTATTACTCTTTGAGGTTCTGGGTAATTAGAAGAAAACCACACTACAAAATCAAGAAAAGAGAACACTTGGTCAAGGAAAAGAAAATGAAAGACAACATAGAGACTCCATCGATATCCAGTCCCTGTTCATGCAAGGTTTCCAGTCTCTTCTTAATTTCTGGAACTGGGAGTCAAAGGCGTATGTCAAATACATCTGCGTCTCTATCTTCCAAGGCTATCTTAACCCTTGAACTAGTATAAGCTTCTTCTTCCGTCATCTTATGACTGTAAAAGACTTAGATTTTTTAGAGAAAGGCGGTTACAGACCTTTCCTGTCACCTATGGAAGCCTTGCATGCACCCTGTCAAAGTTTCTGTCACCTTTGTCATCTGCCACCCGTCGAGAGGCTCCTTGACTTCGACAGGCTTCCGAAACAAATGTTAACCTTCGAGGGCACTTCTTATATATATAACCAGGTTTCCATAAATTCCTCTCTCTTTGGTCTGCTTTCCTTTGATCTCAGTCGTCTAAACTCTCACGTGTTTACTTTCCATCGTCAGATTTGACTACCCCTTTACCTGTTGATTTGACAATCTTCCCATCTCCACCATCAGATCATCTTCGCTAGTATTTATCTGGGCCATTGATCTCATTTGAATGCATCTAAGGGGTAGCATCGCATGCACCCAAAAATGTTCTCCTATATCATCTTCACTCCATGCAACAATCCGGGAAGATGACACTGTTCATGTATATGTAACTTCGGAATGTATTTCACATATATGTATATTGTATTCCTATAGAGATGGTATTATTCCTCTATAAGGAAGTGTCGTCATTTATATTGTAAGTGTCGTAACTTATACTTGATGGGTTATTAGACCACCTTATTTGGGGTCGGCCCTGTATAAGTCATGTGGGTCAAAGGGTTATTAGACCACCCTATTGGGGGTCGGCCATGTGGGTCAAAGGGTTATTAGACCACCCTATTGGGGGTCGGCCCACTCAGCATTATGTCATGTGGTTAAGTTCGAGCCTACATGAGTTAGGTAAAAAGACAAGTCAAGTCAAGTATAAATAGAGTGCGGGAGGCACTCTATTTTCTCACTCACTTCTCACACATGCACTCAAGGAGGAGTGGCGCACTTATGGAGGAGGAGGATATGCTGCTAGGTTATGTCTATCTCTCATGGTTGGTTGTATCATTGCTCTATCTATCTCTGAGGAATTTATTGGGGTTTTTCACCTTTATGGTTTTCCCCAAGTAAATCTTTGTGTCTCTTGTGTGCTTGCATTATTGTCTCCTTGATTGATATGTTGTAGATATGCTATACATGTTGTTCTCTCAGTTAAGATCCTAGATCATATTGAAGTAAATTCTGAAAATCTAACATGGTATCAGAGCTATCCTGAAAGAAGGCATGATAAGGCATGTATGACACTTGTTGCACTTACGAAGCTAGGGCTTGATATAGCAAAAACCAGTCATCGTAGCACTTTCGCTATAAATACGTTTTGGTGAAGGTTTCGGATCTGAAATTGTTACAGGACGAATATTAAATCTCCAGGTACCTTGTGTCCAAAGTACAACCTCTAATTCGTTGTACTTTGTGATTTATGATCTGTGCAATATAGGGTTTCTGCCTCTTCCAGATCTGAGTCAAAATCCGGTGACCTTGGGAAAAAGCTCATAACTTGGGATAAGAAGCTCCAAATGAAATTTTGTGAAATGTGACAAGTAGTACACAGACTGTACTATCTCAGAAAACGTTTTCAGAGGCTGAAGTTGAACCAGTGACACTTGGCACGCCGTACAAGTTCGCTCTCCTGTATTATCCCATAAACAGGTCACGTTGCGAGAGTTGGCATAACTCTCTCACAGAGTGTCCAATTGAGGTCAGACCTGTTAGGATGGAAATATAACAGGGTGGGCTATCTCAGGAAACGTTTTCAGAGGCTGAAATTCAAACAGTGACACGTGGCATGCCGTACAAGTTCGCTCTCTTGTATTATCCCATAAGCAGGTCACGTTGCAACAGTTTGCATAACTCTCTCTCAGAGAGTCCAATTGAGGTCAGACCTATCAGGATGGAAAGATAACAAGGAGAGATATCTCAGGAAACGTTTTCAGAGGCTGAAGTTCAAACAGTGACACGTGGCATGCCGTACAAGTTCGCACTCCTGTATTATCCCAAAACAGGTCACGTTGCGACATTTGGCATAACTCTCTCTCAGAGAATCCAATTGAGGTCAGACCTGTCAGGATGGAAAGGTAACAGGTCAGGATATCTCAGGAAACCTTTTCAGACCCTGTGTATTGAAAAATTTGGAGGTACACCAGAAACAATCAGGTACATGTTTCTGTCAAAACAGAATTATTTTTGAGTACCTTCATTGATGGCTTCCGGAATTTAGGGCTTTGAAGAAGGTTGGAATTTTTGTAATCGGAGACCATGGATGGATGCTACTCATCAAAATAGAAATTTAGAGACCAAGATCATAATTTTTGGTTGGGAAGAAGGCCATGCTTGATCAAACCCTAGTTCGGGACTTTGATCAGAAAAGTGGAAAATTAGGGCTTCTGTAAAAATGGGAATTTTTGAAATATGTGACCACGGCTGGAAGCTCCTCAGAAAAATAGAAGCTTAGAGCTTTGGATCAAACCTTTTGATGGGGCAAAAGAGTGGGCTTCATCAAACCCCAGTTCAAGGTCACGTCCAGTGAATCTGGAAGTTTCAAAGGCAAAATTGAGGAGTGAAACTTTGCAGTTTTCAAATTCTAAATATACCAGCTTGATCAGCTCATCAAGGCGCATATTTCTATCCTTTCGGAAGTTTGAAATTCAAAGTTTGAATTTTTGGGGTTTCTTTGACAAACCCATATCCAGCTCGAAGTCCAGTTCTTGCAAATCAAGTGGATTGGGTTAATCCTAGAAGAAGATGGATTGGTCACCTGCATAAGTGAAGGAGTTCCTGTTTCAGAGGGAGATAAGGCTAAGGCCTTACATAAGAAGATTACGAGCGATCTCAATAGGTATGACTCATCGAGGTATGTTTCAATATTTGTCCATGATTAAGTTTATGGTATGTTTGTCTTCATGTTAGTACGGTTAGTACAATTTTGATTTTAGATTTGTCATATCACCTTAACAAAATTATGAATGCATGATAGAAGATATTCATTGGTTAGGGTGTTGACACTTATGATTGTACTAATGCATTATGGTGTTGTATGAGGTTTATGTTGTCTACTAACATGAAAGGTACACCAAGAAAGACAAATCATGTTCTAGTCCAAGAACATATGATCATGATAACATGAGGACAAAGATTCATCCATTGTCATGGATCTCATAGAAGATCCATTTACGAGGTATGTATAACTTGGTTTTGTAATAGTTAACCTATGAGATATACAGGTTACTAGCACAAGTCATTGAAGAAGAACAAGAAGACATCATATGTTAGACATAAATAGCTAGCATGCTAATCCAGGTATGTTTTTCCTATATCAAGCTAGAATCCTACCTTGTGTTAGGATCTTATACTGTTGTTGATAATGATTATTCCCGAAGAGTCATAGGTTTGAGTAATTACAGGTTTAGACATGTTATGTTTCTTATGATTTGACTAACCATAAGAATCCTACATAAACCTTGAATGCTAATGCTTATTATTATTTTTGTTTGAAATGATCATGACTATACATGCTTGAGATTATTGTGTTTTAATAGTATACTAATGAATGTATGATTTTATATGAGTTCACAAGGATAACACAATCATGATACTAATAAGCATGCATAGGGACCAAGGATGAATATGAGTTCAAGAACAGGTAATCCAGGAAGCAAAGATCAAGAGGGAACACACTCCAGGGTTTCTGCAAGGGTGCAGATATTCAGAGGGAGTTGTCCATCTCTCTACATTCCACAACAGAAAGGTGTAGAAGAAGCTACTACAGATTAGGACTCCAGCAGCTCCTGCAAGAAAGTGAAGACTCAGAGGGAGTCCACCCAATGAACAAACAAAGATAAGTATTTTAATTATCATTTCTTGCATATGTGTTTGTTTAAATAAAATTGTTCAATGATGTATATGCTCATGTTCCTAGACTTAGGATATGAATTGTGCATATTAGAATAGTTGCATTGATGAACAGTATACTACTAATATACATGGGTAAGTGGCCTATGGCACTGTACAACATTCCATTGCTACTTATCTAGAATGAAACCTCTTTGCTGACATGTTGGGAGTTGTGCACACTCTTAACAATGTTCTGGTAGAGATTGGAAGGCATCTAGAAAGTTACAGGATATGGATAAATGTTGTATTCAAGCATTGGCTAAGATAATTGCATGACTGTATGACATATTTCTTTATGTGTAAGAATTTGTTCTGAAAATTATGAGATGTTTCTAATCATGCAATTTAACCTGTTTTGTAGGAAAGACCGTATATCTTCACCTACAAAAGGACTACAACATTTGTTCTAGCAACAAAGATATCTATTGAAGATAATGAAGTTCCCAGGATCTGGGATGAATAAATGGAATGCCATGATCCGTCGATCATGAAGAATGATGTTTGGGATGTAGTCCCAAGACATGAAGGGAAGTTTGTTATGACTTCTATATGGAACTATCAGATCAAACATGTTGCAGATGGCAGCATTGAGAAATATAAAAGTGATGAAATAGAAGATACACCAGATGGATTCAAGACAGCTTCCTTGAATGGTGTAGTTGAAGAAGAAGTGTATGTGGAGCAGCCACTTGGTTCTGAGACACATGATAGGAAATCATATATGTGCAGAACTTGGTATGGTGAAGATAGATTGATTGCCGACACGCAGCGGAAGCTTACTATAGAGTTCAAGATGAAGAACTTGGGGATGATGCACTATTTGTTTTTGGCATGGAGGTGTGGCAGAGTGATGAAATCTTCCTTGGACAAGGGAAGTATGCAGTAGAGATCCTGAAGAGGTTCAGGATGATGGATTGCAAGGCCATGGCCACACCTATGGCATCGAATCTGAATCTTCTATGTGATGCTTCAGCTGAGTCGGTTGATATCTCTATGTATCATCAGATGATTAGGTCCTTGATGTACCTAACGAACACGAAACCAGACATTTGCTTTGTTGTGAACACATTGAGCCAGTTCCTGACGGATCCGAGGAGTGTTCACCTGGTTGCTGTAAAGCATGTTCTGAGGTACCTGAAGGGTACAGTGGATTATGGGCTCAAGTATGAAGCGAATCAAAAGTTTAACCTACAGGGTTATGTTGATTCAGATTGGGATGGCAGTGCTGCAGATAGGAAGAGCACATCTGGGTGCTATTTCAATATGGGATCAGGTGTGATCTCTTGGTTTAGCAGGAAGCAGTCATGTGTAGCACTGAGTACAGCTGAGGCAGAGTATGTTGCAGCCTGCTCAGCTAGTTGTGAGGCAGTATGGCTACGGAAGCTACTGTCTGAGTTATTTGATCTCCCATTGGAGGCTACTGGTATCTTCTGTGATAACCAGAGTTGTGTGAAGCTGTCCGAGAACCCAGTGTTTCATGACAGGTCGAAACACATAGAGATCAAATATCACTATATCAGGGATATGGTGCAGAGAGGAGCTGTGAAGCTTCTGTATGTTGCAACGGACGAGCAGATTGCAGATGTGCTGACAAAGCCACTAGCCAGAGTGAAGTTTGAGTACTTCAGAGAGAGGCTTGGCGTTCTTCAGATCAAGGACACTTCGAGGAAGAAGTGATGGACACATTTGCTGAAGCCATTCCAAGCATGTTGGAAGGAGGATCCTTCACATGGCTGTGGATGTAAGCGCTGGATAATGGGCATCAGGATGATGTTCTGGTTTCTGCTGGATATGATCAGTTGGATCATTTTTATGTATGTATGTACGCATCATGTTGGATGCTGGATATGATCAGTTGGATCATTTTTATGTATGTATGTGCGCATCATGTTGGATGCTGGATATGATCAGTTGGATCATTTATGTATGTATGCATCATGTTGGATGCTGGATATGATCAGGTGGATCATTTATGTATGTATGTGCATCATGTTGGATGCTTGGACCATGTATCTGTATATGTATCAGGTGGATACATTGTATGATCAGGTGGATCATGTATGGTGATATGTATCATGTATCAGGTAGATACTTGGTATGCATCAAGTGGATGCATTGATGATCAGGTGGATCATGTATGATGATATGTATCAGGTAGATACTTGGTATGCATCAGGTGGTATGCATTGATGATCAGGATGATCATGGATGATGAGCTTCAGGATGTTGCTCCAGATGACATGCAGCAGGATGTTGCAGTGATGATCAAGATGATCATGGATGATGAGCTTCAGGATGTTGCTCCAGATGAGATGCAGCAGGATGTTGCAGTGATGATTAGGATGATCATGGATGATGAGCTTCAGGATGTTGCTCCAGATGACATGCAGCAGGATGTTGCAGTGATGATGATCAGGATGATCATGAGTACATCAGGATGATGTATGGTGAGTATCAGGTTGATACTCTATGGCTGTGGATCAGGTTGTGCAGATGAGCATGTCTGCGAGATCCTATAGGTCGGAGTTGTGTACCCATAACAGCCTGGGATGCTCTTTCGAGACATTGCTCTGGGAGGACATGTAATAGTGCCCTGGGAGATCTCAGGTCGGAGTTGTGTACCTGTAACATCCTAAGATGCTCTTGCGAGGTTTTGTCCTATGGCATGTAATTTGGGCCCGGGGAGATTTCAGGTCGGAGTTGTGTACCCGTAACATCCTGAGATGCTCTTGCGAGGTTTTGCCATGACCACATGTAATTTGTGCCCTGGGAGATTTCAGGTCGGAGTTGTGTACCCGTAACATCCTGAGATGCTCTTTTGAGGTTTTGTGGTGGGGTCACATGTAATAGCGCCCTGGGAGATCCTACAGGTCGGAGTTGTGTACCCGTAACATCCTGGGATGCTCTTTCGAGGTTTTGTGACACATGTAATAAGTCCTGAGGATTCCATAGTATGGCCAGTGATGATGAACACCTGTAGGTGGTGGGCCTACATCCAGTATGAAAAAGGACTGGCTCTGTAGAACTTCCTATGACAAGTAGATTCAGAGATTGATTGAGATAGCAGCAGCAGTGACTATGATGATGACTCGATGACGATTATCCAGTGACGATGATCCAGAGAAGATGACTTGCGCTAGCAGAACTGTGCTGAGAAATACCTTCCTAGTTAAGAGGGAGTGTTGATGTATATGTAACTTCGGAATGTATTTCACATATATGTATATTGTATTCCTATAGAGATGGTATTATTCCTCTATAAGGAAGTGTCGTCATTTATATTGTAAGTGTCGTAACTTATACTTGATGGGTTATTAGACCACCTTATTTGGGGTCGGCCCTGTATAAGTCATGTGGGTCAAAGGGTTATTAGACCACCCTATTGGGGGTCGTCCATGTGGGTCAAGAGGTTATTAGACCACCCTATTGGGGGTCGGCCCACTCAGCATTATGTCATGTGGTTAAGTTCGAGCCTACATGAGTTAGGTAAAAAGACAAGTCAAGTCAAGTATAAATAGAGTGCGGGAGGCACTCTATTTGCTCACTCACTTCTCACACATGCACTCAAGGAGGAGTGGCGCACTTATGGAGGAGGAGGATATGCTGCTAGGTTATGTCTATCTCTCATGGTTGGTTGTATCATTGCTCTATCTATCTCTGAGGAAGTTATTGGGGTTTTTCACCTTTATGGTTTTCCCCAAGTAAATCTTTGTGTCTCTTGTGTGCTTGCATTATTGTCTCCATGATAGATATGTTGTAGATATGCTGTACATGTTGTTCTCTCAGTTAAGATCCTAGATCATATTGAAGTAAATTCTGAAAATCTAACAGACACCTGTCCAGCAGGACCCAAACCATCTCATCTAGCCTGCCGCTATCCCTCGTGCTACTTCTTGGTTAAAAGATGTATGAGGGCCATCCGCTTCTTCTCAGATGTATATCCATGGTAAGTATCCAGACTTGAATTAGCCTTTAGGTCCTTCGTCTGCTAGTGGGGTCCCCCTTGTTATACTTTGTGCGTTTTCGACCCCCACCAGCTGTTGATCTGGCTCTTCTTTCCACCTGAACCATAGATCTGTCGGAGACTCATGCTCTTTTCCTGGTAAATAGACCTGAGCCCTTGCATCTCAAAAATATCATCTCTGTCGTAGATATTACATATGTCCCCACCATCGTATGCACCTAACCGAGCATTGTTTGCCGCTCTTTCCTTTTTGCGACGGGCTCATAAGCCAACACCTGTCCGGTGGGCTCTGGCCCATCACATATTCATATTCCCTTTCTTCCTCATGACTTGGCCATGCGACGGTCCTTTTAACACCATATATCCCACTCCCGCCCTTGATCAACGGTGCCGATCTGTGCGACATTTACTCTTTCATAAATTTGCCCAAGGACTATAGGTTTTTAGGGTATTTCTCCATTTATCTTAAGCCATTCTTTTCCCCTATTAATACTTAACCCTTGACATTATCCCTCCATTACATCGGACCCCTTCTAGACCATTCTGTCTCCTGTATTAGCACCTGGCCATTGCCGATGGAGATCACTTCAAGTTTTTTTCCCAGGTAGTTGTCTGACCTTCCATCTTTCATATACAGGTCTTTATGCTGTAAAAGAGAAAAAATATATAGGTGCTGAAAACTAGCTCCAACCAGGGATGCTATCCTCCCAGTGAGATAGCAAAGAACTCCGTAGACTAAGTGCCTTATCCATTGGGCAGGTTTTGCAAGCCCTAGATTGAAGAATTTCTCTAGAAAGTGAGACTGAGCCTGTTTTCTTAGCCAGGATGAAAATTCAAACATGAAACATGGCTTCCCCTTCTAGACCTTAGGGCCTTCACTTCGGGCTTCAAGTCCTTCTGGTTTTTTCCGTTAAAAACCCTAAAACAAATGTGAAAAATTGAAATATATATATATATATATATATATATATAGGCTATGGTACATGGGTTACTTGCTTTCTCTTATGACAGGTAGTGTTTCAAAAACCTTCCATTGTCTGGACCCCCGACCAGGAAGACCCATCTTGGTGCTCCACGATAAAAGAATTTTCTCCTCGGTTTTCTGCAATAATATAGGGTCCCATCCACAAGTGGTCGAATTTCCCATGTTTATCTTCCCTCAGAGCATCCCACTTCAAGACTAGGTCATTTACTTGAAATTGATCTTATTTTGTTTTTCTGTCAAATGCATTCTTTATCTTTTCTTGATGCCCCTATACTTTGTCATAGGCGCTACTTCTTAACTCATTCAATTCGACTATCTGGTTTACCCTTCTCTACATGTGGTTTGGTTCTTCTTCTATCCCTTGCAGCAACCTCATAACCGGCAATCCCAAAGAAAATGGAAAAACCACCTCAGCTCCATATACCAGCTAGAAAGGGGACATCCCGATGGCCCTCTTTGTACTTATTCTATCATCCCACATGGCATATTTCAGCTTCGTGTGCCAAGTTCTCTTATTATCCTCCAACAACTTCTTTATGATTCTTACTAGACTTTTGTTGGATGATTCTGCTAGTCCATTTCCTTGAGGGTAGTATGCCGTTGAATGATTCAAACTGATATGGTATTTATGGCAAAAATTTATCATTTTCCTAGAACAAAACGCTGGTGCGTTATCTATCACTATTATTTTGGGACACCTGAATCTTGACAGGATGTTATCTTCCAGGAAATCCATGATAACGCCTTTGGTTTCTCTCCTAGTGGGTATGGATTCTATCCACTTAGTGAAATAGTCAGTGGCTGTCAATATCCATCTGTGTTGCCTTGAGGAGTGAGGATTTATTTCTCCAATGAAGTCTAAACCCCACTGTTGGAAGGGTGCTTCTACTATGACAGGGTGAAGGGGTAGCAAAACGACCTTTCTATTTCCTTCAAAAATCTGGCATTGGTGACAAACAATCGTTTCTTTGTATACATATAAAAACATGGTAGGCCAGTAGAAACCAGCTCTTAGGATTTTGTTGACTGTCACCTTCCATGAATGGTGGCTGCCACAGTCACCCTTGTGAAATCCCTCCCTTGTGTGTTTAGCTTCTTCCTCAAGTAAGCAATTCATCAGCACACCTCCAGGATCCTTCCAATATAGGAATTGATTCATAATACAGTATTTTGGAGCTTTTAGTTTCACAGCTCTAGCCCTGCTTTTGCTCAATCCCGGAGGATCTTGCAAGTTTTGTAATACATACATAATGTCAACATACCAATAGGATGCAAAGAATTTTGGTCTCACTTGCACTCCCACATCCAGCTGGATTGAATACCATTGTAAGAAGTTCAGTTGTAGAGAATCATAGTTGGACTTAGTCATTGACTTTGCTAACCCTTGCCCCTTTATCAGTTTGGTGGGTTTTATGTCCAGATCATACTCCATAAATACAACAATCCATTTATCTCTTCTTCCTTCTGGATCTGCATAGGCAACAACACTATTTGGGACATGAGCAATGATGTGTGAATGTAGGATATAGACCCTGAAATATTTTAGTCACTTAATTAGGGCGTAGGCCTGTTTTTCCATGATATCATATTTTAATTCTACATCTCTTAGTACTCTGCTGAAAAAGGAAATTGGTTTTTTAGTGTCCTGGGCATTTTTCTGTAATAGTACCCCTATTACGGTGTGCTTAGAAGTGTAGGAAAAAATAAAAAAATCTTTAGAAAATTATGGACTAGCTAGTACCCAGGCTTAGGTGATAGCATTCTTAATTCCCTTAAATGAATCTTTTGCTTCCGCAGTCCACTTAACCTGATTTTCTTTCCTCAACATATTTGTGATACTCATCATGATTTCGGAAAAACTAGGAATGAATCTTCTCAGAAATCCCACTTGCCCGATGAAAGACTGCACTTCTTTCTTGTTCCTTGGCTCTCCAACTTCTTGGATAGCACTAACTCTTTTAGGATTGATCTTGATACCTCCCTTGGAAATGATATGACCCAAGAGTTTAGCTTCTTCTAATGCAAAGTGTGATTTCTTAGGATTAAGAGAGATACTGTATTTTAGACATTTCTTAAAAACGTGTTCCAAATGCTTTAGGTGTTCTTCATCAGATTTTGAGTACACCGTTATGTTGTCCATGTATACAACCACGAACTTATCTTTTTCTTCAGCGAATGCTATGTCCATTTCCCATTGGAAAGTAGCTCCTGCATTCATTATCCCAATGGGCATCTTAGCATACATGAAAGTACCCCAAGGGGTGGTGAAAGCGGTCTTCTCTTGATCTTCAGGACAGACCTTGATTTGATTGTACCCAGGGAAACCATCCATAGTAGAGATCCTTTCTGCCTCTACCACATTGTGTAAGATATGTTCCATTTTGGGAAGGGGGTAATTATCTTTTAGTGAAGCCCTGTTCAGGTTCCTGAAATCTATACAAATTCTGATTTCGCCATTCTTCTTCCTTACGGGCACCAAGTTTTCTATTCATTGAGAGAATCTCAATGTGACAATGATTTTTGCATTAAATAATCTTCTAATCTCTTTTTCTATCACAGGCACCAGGTTAGGGTTTATCCTCCTTAACTTTTTCTTGAAGGGTTTCTCTCCTGGTTTGATTGGAATAGAATGTTGTATTATTGAGGTATCATATTCCTTCAGTTCTTCATAACTCCATGCAAATGCAGCGACATATTTCTTCATCAACTCTACATACCGCTCCTTCTTTTCCGCAGGTAATCTCTTAGATAAGTTTTCCATCCGAGGATTTTCTTTAGTGCCCAAGTTTTGGTCTTCTACCGTCTCTTTGGGTGGTTCCAACTTCGAGTTTTTTGCCACATCATTCTGGTCAAACATCCTCTCCAAGGGTATCAACCCTTTGGGGATATAATTAGTTTTCAATTGAACGATATCTTTCCCACCCAACATGTTTTTCCATTGTTTGCTCTCTCTGCCTTCTCCCTCTGATGGCTCTTGGTATATCAATCCTTCTATGTTCTCATTTTCAGCATCAATCTAAACATTAGCAAACTCGTCAAACAATTCCAAAAATCTCTTGATTTGTAAATCATCTTCAAATACTTGCCAGTATTTAGCATTGTCTGGATTAGATGGCCTATTCACCACTTCTACCTCTCTTGAGAGAAAATAGGAGTCTTAAAACCACCGGAAGTGGTGGCCAAAGAGTCTGTCGCCTGATTTTCAAATCTCGGGATCACCCATATCTTATGCTCGGTGAAAAAGTTCCCAAACATATCCCAAACTTCATTCCTGTAGGCCCTCATCCTGGGGTGTTTTGCCTGATAGATGTCATTTACCTGATTGACCACCAATTTTGAATCTCTAAAAATGTGTATCCTTTTTTCCCCCAAGTCTTTCAAATCCCTTAGTCCCAAGAGTAAAGCTTCATACTCAGCCACATTATTAGTACACTCAAAAGTTAGCTTGTGTGATAAAGCTCTGGACTCTTGATCGGGAGGTATAATCCAGAGTCCGGCACCAACGCCATTTTTGCTTAGTGATCCATCAAAGTACATCTTCCACAGTCCTTCTTCATTTTTCTACCTCTCTGATGCCTCATGTCTTGTTGCAAACTCCTTGTCTTCCTCGAATTCATGGAAAAATGGGGGTACAGGATCAGTATGTGGACCATCATTGAAAAGGATAGAGGAACCTATGTCTATATCTACAGCAAATATAGGGTGATTTTCAGGTTTGTCATCACTGCTGACCACATAAGCCATTCTTTTCTCTCTATATAACTTCCTATTTCTTCCAAAAAGTTGTATAGTGGCATAAGATAAGTCCATCTGCATGGTCCCTTTCAACTTTTTCACCCAGGATCTTGATAACAACATCCCAAACATAGCAGGAAAATCAAACACTACTATGTCCATCGTGACGCTCTTTAATTAGACCCAAACATGGTACCTTTCTGGAATCAAAAGAATATAGGTCTTTGTAGGGTCTGGTGACTTCTAACCCCAACTGGTCCACCACTGACTTTGGCATCAAGTTGTGTGAATCCCCAGAATCTATTGGAGCGTTGTGTAATAACTTATCATGGATATTCAAACTCAAATAAAATAGAGGGACTTGTTCATAATCTGGCTCTTCCAGCTTAGAACCAAAGATTATAGTGGGGGCATCATCCGTCACTTCCAACATGTCTTGTATACTTTCTGCTTGCCCCTTTACCAGGCTATTTATCTCTTCCCTATATTCATTGTTTCTTAACAACTCATTTAAAGGAATAGAGATATTTGCCTTAGACAGTTCAGCTTTCAAGCTGAATGTTGAATTTGGCTTCCCTACTTCAGTGAATTTTGGCTACCTACCTTCTTTAGAATGTTGTCCCTTATCTTCCGAGGTTTTCTGTGTAGAAACCTCTGGCTGTTTTTCTTTTAATTTCTCTATATTCTGCTAAGTCTTCAAAGACTGAACATGGCCGACCTTCCCTTCATTAATCGGTATCTCTCGACTCCTTAACTTCATCTTCCTTTGAATATCATCCACAACATTCATGTAACCCATTTGGTACTGCTCAGAATCAAATTCAGTAACCTTACGAGCATTCCCCATGTTGAAAAAGTCATGCTCCCTTTGGGTTAAATGTATTTCATCGTCCAGACTATCAAAGAGATGGATTTGGTCTCCAGCAGGCTTTTCAGATCCTTCCCCATCCACCAAATTCTCAGGGAAAGGAGGCCTCATTTGGTGGTTTTCCTGATTTCTTGGATTTCTTGGAGGGGGTGCCCTTCTAAAGTTAGGATTTCTTATCTGATTTTCAGGTTTTTCTCTAGGAGGAGGCTTATTTTCCATGGCTAACCTATCCATTAGCTTTTCCATGGTTTTCATCATAGTATCAAACTTGGCATCACTAGAAGAGGAGGAGGCGGGGGTTTGGTTTTCTTGCTTCTTTTTATTTGCTTCTATTTTCCCCTTCATTTTCCCTGAAGCCATCATGTTGGATTCCACCTCTACTGCATCTTTCAGCATAGTAGGCAGGGTGGCAGATTTCCTCTCCCTTAACGTGCATGAGAAGTCTCCATCAAAAGCATCTACGTAGTGGAGATTTGTAGCACCCACTAAGGGTCTTAGGTCATCTGGAATAGAATTATATGCTTTCATAAACCTCACAGAAAACTCATGAACATATTCAAAACCTCCTTTCTTCAGGTGGTTTTACTGGGACAAGACTAGGGCGGGACTCCCTATTTTTTCCCATCTCTCTAAGAACAGGGTCTTAAAAAGCTACAAAATCATTTATAGAAGCATTCAACAACTATCTGAACCATTTCTTGGGTTCTCCAAACATAATTTTAGAAAACAACCTCATCTTAGCATCATCATGGTCTACATCCTCCAAATCAATGAAATCTTCAAATATGTCTACATGCTGCTTGGCGAAAAAAACCCCTTCTCCATCATAAGAGACAATTTTCTGGGCATAGTTCTGAGGGAGGTCATGCAAAGCGGCTGGTAGGGCCAATGGTGTGAATCTAGCAGCCATGGGTCTAAGTGGATTCTAAGCTTGGGGATGAATATTCAGAGAAGAATTACCTACAGGAATTGTGGTATTGGGTTGAGGGATCTGAGAACCAACTATAGCTCTTTCTACTTTGATAATATTTTGTAACAGAAGCCAGACAAGATCTAACAAATAGGATTTAGGGGCATTCAGAGGTTCTTCACCTAGACTTAGATAAGATTCAGATCTTGATCTTACCAAAGGTTTCCTGATATCTATCTCTATATCCAATTCTTGAAAGATAGGTAACTCTTATTTAGACCCAATTCTTTTAAGATTGGAAGTATTAGCCTTGTCCTTTCCAGTATTATGTCTAAGTATTATTTCTGGATTTTCCACACTTAACAAAATTTTGGAAATAGGATTACCTCTCGTATGGCTCCTTCTTGAGGCCAAGATGCCTGTCTCAAGATCTCTTCAAAAATGAACTTGGCACGTCGATCTTCCCCAGTGGATTCTTTCTTGAATGTGGATCTTTACGAGTGAATTCAGCAGGGAATAATTGCACAACCCTATAGAAATATGGAAATCTCTGTTTGCCCACAGGGATCTCTCTTTTTTGTTGAATCTTCATAATTCTTTGTCGTTCTTTCAGGGATAGTAAAACAATTACGTCTCCGGCAACGATGCCAATTTGTTAACACCCAAAATGACCCCCTAGGTTGTGGGAGAGGGAAAACTGGGGTAACCACTAACCAATCTTTAGACTTAAGCTACTGACCCAGCTTAGTCTGAGAGGGATCTCTCTACAACTCTATGAAAGAATGGAATAATCAAAGTTGTCAATAATGAAAACATGCACTAACATTCATCAATCAAGATATTCAATTACAACAATACAGAAGATCAGATTTCTGTTGGAAGCAAAACGGTTTAAATGTAGCTTGGTTGAAACATATGAATCTTTATTTGGGCAATAGAGTCACATTAAAACAAACTCTGAAAATTAATTTACAAATGATTCACAAATGCATTAACACAGGGGCGAGGTAGTAAAAAGATTGTAGTCAAAGTGATTTTAATTGGTGAAACAGAAGAGAAAGAAACAATCCATTGACATAAGCCATACAATGATGAATCCTATATCAATTTTAGTAGAAAAGTAATGTTGGAATACTTGGAAAAAGATAAGTAGAGCATAATTTCTAAGAATTCTACTTAGCTATCACACTGTACCAAGTATGAAAGAATGTTACAGGCTGGAATTAACAATGAGAGATACACAATTCACATGGAAAAAGAAGGAACATACTACAAGACCAGTTACATAAGAATCCCTGAGAAAACATTGGCTCAGCTCTGCAAATCTTTATTCAAAATATAGCTCAAAATGTCTTACAGAACAATACACAAAATTCCCATAAATGTTTTCAAAAATAATTTTCAACCCTTTATCATTCTATTACATCGCATATATATATGTCGGGAGTCCTCTTGCTCGACTCATGTAAACCAAAAACAATTATATCGGAGTGACACCTCATTCAGGTTGTTTTGCCACTATCACAATAAAACAGAAAACAGGTAGAAACTGGCCTAACTACTTTCTTACAATCCACTGGGATTCTTACTAGGTAACATTTAGTTCAAGTAAAAAAGTAAAGATAGTAAAATAATAGTTCCAGCTGGCTATTTATATAGCCGTCTCAAAGAATATTATAAATTATCAAAAATAGGAAAGTCTTATGAGAAGTCTCTAATTCCAAGCAAACATCAACAACTATAAAAAGACAAGTATCATTGTGGAAGATGGAGAAAATATAGCGATCTGCTATACTTTTCTACATTAGCCCATTGGTCTGCAGGTGGAAGGTCATAGTCCACCATTTCCTTTACCATTAATCGTATCTCGACATGCTCTGCATAGGAAAATGGGGAAGCCTTTAGCCAATGGCGATCAACCTATTCAAGATTTCAAAGTCCTCTTCGAGCAACTCCATCAGAGCCTTGCCTATAAGCAGTTGCTTTAGATGTTTGAACTTTATATGATCCATTCATATTGTCCACAGTAGTTTTATATAAGCCTTAGGGGAGATTATCTCATGGTCATTTTTCCAGAATGAAGGTAACCCCATTTCGACCAGCTTATCAAACAATCCTTTGAACTCTGCCAATTGTCCCTTCATTTCTTTGACTTTTGCTTCCACACTCTCGATCTGTGCATATTTCCCCAGGACCCTTCGTGTTGCTGTAAGTGTTGTGATCCGGTTCCCAATATTTAGCTTAATCATTTCTTCTTCGGATAGATCATTCAAGAAAGTGATGGAACTTAGTGTTGTTTCTTTAGGCCTTTGGATTAAGGTCTGCTTTGCAACTTCACAACCTTCTAGAACTTCACTAATGGTCTTCTCTTTAATCCTTATAAACTCAAGGTAGGGTCTAAAGTTCTCAGCTTCCTTAATGATCCTGTCCCATACCAAGTGTTTACATCCTCGCAAAGCTGCTTGTCTGGTGACCTGATGAGTAAGCTTTTTATTCATCTCAGTCAAGTCCTTGTGCTTCTTTTGGATGACCTTCAGATCTTCTTCCTTTTTACTACTCACTTCTTCCAACATATGAGTTTTTTCTTTCAGCTCCTTGATTTCCACGTCTTTCACGCTAATGTGAGACATAGCCTACACTAGACTGTCGGTACTATTGTTTTCTTGTTTTTTGTTTGGATTAGTAGGCTGTATGTGCAAATTGGACAAGTTAGTTTTCAGATCATCAAGCTGTCTTTCTAAGCTTATTCTCTCCTTTTTCTAGCTATCTTCCTTCTCTTCAAACTTCACCAATTCTGCTTTGCAATCACTTATCTCCTTAGACAAATCCTCTTTTTTCTTTTTGAAGTTTGTCTCTTCGGGAGCTTCGATCAGCTGGATATTTGGAACTTTTTCCTTCTTTTTTAGCTTGTGAATCAGCTTGACTTTCTCCGCTAACATCTTGCTCATGTTTTTTCCTCTACCGTCACTTATGACCAGGTCAAATTGTACCTTTTTGACTTATTGTTGAAGTGCCCGGTTTTCACTTTTCTCTACCTTCAATTGGTTTTCCAGTTTTTTCACAGTAACCAGCATGTTATCACTCTTCACGACAACTTTCACAAAATCATCATACACAAGGTTAGTAACCTGTTTGTGAAATTGGATTTTGTTTGGTATTGGTATCTTTTACCAATTGATCCTTGTTTCGGTCACTCCATCCTCCATTAATAACACTAAGTTTAATATGTTATCATTTATACTTCTGCTAGTCATCAAGGAAGTCTTAGACAAACCTCTGGCGATAGGTATTGAATCAAACAACTTCTGGGTTGAGGCTCGCTTGTTTTATTGTATTGTTCACAGAGGCCGGATTTGGACTGAAACTTATTACCAACATCTACTTCTTGAAGATATTGAAACTTGTATTCTACAACTTGGATCTCAGGAGCCGAAGACTCCTCATCATATGCCCATCCAATATCCATTTGGACAGTCAATTCTTCTTGAGATGTTGCAACAACCAGCTCCTCTTTAGTTGGAGAGGCAATTGACTCAGCCTGAATAGCTGCAACAACTAATTCATCCTGTACTTCTAACTTAGGCCGCTTATATATATCACATTTTTTAGTTTCCATATCCACGACTTCTTCTAAGTCTCTTTTTCGACCTACCTCCATGGCATCTGGCACTTGATCCAAATCCATTATTAAATCGGAAATCATGAGCTCTCCTCCCTATGTCTCCACTGCTTCCTCCGCCTCGGGTTCCCAACACAACAAATTTTGCCCCTTTAGCACCCCTTCTGGTTCTGTATGCTCAAAAGTGTTGAGGTTACATTCCTTCCTTCTCTTGGAAATTATATGCAATGGGTCATATTTGATGGCTACATCCTTCCTGAACCCTAGCGACTTTAATGTTAGGATATTTAGACACTTAGGAGTTAGTTAAGATAAACTTGTGTAATATATCTGTTAGGGATAGTCTGTTTCTTTAGTATGCATTAGTATGCATTTGTAAATACTTAATCCGACGGTCACGATATGTTTCCGACATAGAGTGATCTGACGGCTCAACTTCTCTTAGATCAAACCTAACCTTGATCCGTGGCTTAACACCCGATTGGTCCATGATCTCTATTTAAAGATCATGGAGGGTCATTGTTTAGTTGATCGATTATGAGAAGCGCATTTGTAACTTTCTTTCTTTGCATAATAAATTGTCCCGTAGAAGCTATTTGGCCGGGGTCGTGGAGTGTTTCCCTCAAGAGGGTTTAAACCACGTCAAAACATCGGTGTGTTGATCTGTTATCTATTTGTGTGAAGTGGTTTCTCTTGGTGTTCGGTCCTTTGGTAGTACCCTGTGTACCCGAACATGGTATCAGAGCTTTTATGAAGTGTCGCTTCCGGTTATGATCTAGATCTTGAACTACTGTTGCCGAAACTCGTAAGGGTTTCTAGTTTTGGTATTTCTGTGCATTTATGGGCTATGGGAGGTGTTCCATTGCGTCTGGAGCATTGTTTCCGTTGGGAAATAGTTTTCGTTTGATCGAAAACGGTTCCCGGTTGCTCCAGAAACATGTATTTCATCAGATCTGAAGGTATAATGTTACAGTGACGCATTTTTTTTATTTCGTTTTTTGAAAAGAAAAAATCTCATATTTCATTTTTTTTACTATTAGATTTTTTTGGTTCGAATTGTTGCTTTCCCGTCTGCGTATGCTCTTTGTCGTGCACCTTGAGCGATCTCGGCAAATCAGAAACAGAAAGGGAAAGGGTTTTTTCGACTGCGTATGCTCTTTGCCGTGCACTTTGCGCGATCTCAGCAAATTAGAAACAGAGAGAAAACGTAGACTTTCCAGGAAAACTAACAAGATCTAACTCCACAAGTGTGGAAAAGTTTTTTTTGTTTCATTTTATGGTCTGTTTTGTAGGAAAAAGGGCAAGCACGCAAACTGATAAAAAAAAAAAAAAAAAAAGAGCCCCCTTCCTCATTCCCATATTTTACATACCTTTTAATCTTGCTCACTTGGTTCAAAGTTTCTTTATTCCTTAATAGGTCTTGAGTTCAAGTCTCAGGAAGTTACTTTTAAAACATCGTTACACCATGGAAACGCTTTGCCCAAAACATGGCATACTCATTCATCTTGGAATAATCAACAATGAAGATACATCTGGAAAAGCCTTATTGTCCCAACAGAAAGAAAAGTCCAAGCCTCCCAACAAACAAAATTTTTGTAATAATAAGTCAAACAAGGGTCCAAAACCCTCTTAGTTAACTCCTTCTTTAAAAAATGACAAAGGATCCAAGCCAAAAGGCAAGAAGACTGAGCGTCATTACAACTATTGCGGGAAAGATAATCATGATAAATCTAAGTGTTTCAAGAAGATGGCAGCCTTGGAAGCAGCAATGAAGAAGCACCACATCAGCCTAGATTCATCTTCAGAATCTACCTCTCATGGACATGCACTTTGTGCTTCTGGTTATTCTTATAATGAATCTTCTTCTTCTACTTCACATGAATGGCTCATTGATTCTGGAGCATCTTATAATATGGCTAAGGATCAAGCCATCTTTTCTACTATGCATGAATGTAACACCAAACAAATATTTGTTGGTGATGATAGATCTCTAAGTGTTGTAGGAGATGGAACAGTTCCAGTAGATAATGGTCATTTTAGTGATGTACTATGTGTTCCAAGAATTTCCTGCAATTTGTTATCAGTCTATCAGATCACTCATTTTGGTGAAGGTAAAACTGTGACATTTACACCTCACCAAGTTGTAATCAAGGATTTTAAAGATCCTCAACATGTTCTAGCTACCGGAATTGTTGATGATATTACCAGGTTGTACAAGTTTAACAACTTTGGGTCATCACCTTTCCCTTCAGTTTTTGTTGCTCATAGTGATAACTTGAGCAAACTTTGGCATGAGCGATTTGGTCACTTAAATTATCGCTCATTGCAACAACTATGTAAATAAAATATGGTGACAGGTCTTCCGATGGTATCTTGCAGAGATGGTGTTTGCTCCGGTTGTGTACTCGAAAAACATCATCGGGACAATTTTGACAAACGTGCCTCTTGGCACGCCTTGGTTCCCTTGGAGCTTGTGCATAGTGACTTGTGTGGTCCTCTTCTATCTGCTTCCTTCTCTGGTTTCAAATATTTCTAAACTTTCATTGATGATTACACCAGACGCACTTGGGTTTATTTCCTAAAACTTAAGAGCGAAGTATTTAACATGTTCTTGGCCTACAAGGCCCTTGTTGAAAAACAATCTGGTCATCAAATTATTAAGTTAAGATCTGACAATGGAGGAGAATATGTTAACAAACAGTTCACTAATTTCTACACTGAACAAGGCATCCAACAACAGCACACTGTTCCATATATACCACAACAAAATGGTGTAGCTGAGCGAAAGAACTGCACTTTAAAAGAAATGGCTAATTGTATGATCCAATCTAAGGGACTAAGTCTTCAATTTTGGGTTGAAGCCATTAATTGTGCAAATTACATAGTAAATTGCACCCCCACTAAAGCATTACAAGGTATAACACCGGAAGAAGCATGGAGTAAAACTAAACCTGATGTAAGTCACTTTCGTGTGTTTGGTAGTGAAGCATGGGCTCACATTCCGGATGAAAAACGGAAAGCATTGCAGCCTAAAAGTGAAAAGTGCATATTTGTTGGATATTCTGAAGATGTAAAAGGTTATAGACTTCTTCAACCACATTCTCATGCTATAATCATTAGAAGAGATGTTAAATTTGATGAAAATCTCTTGGCCTGCGAGCCTCACTCGGCGATTGTGCCATCTTTGGCCTGCGAGCCTGATTCGGCGTTTGGGCCTTCTTCTTCTTCTTCCAACTTCCTTGACAGGTTTCCAACTCCAGTTTCTGATAATGACAGTGATGATGAAAATCCACCTCCACCTGCTCATGTTCCTCCAGTTGCACCAGCACAACTGCTTTCTCGATGGGTTCGTTCAACATGTGAAGCAGCTGGTGATCTTGCCGGTGATCCTAGAGATCAACGTCGAACACGTTCTCAGTTTCAGCGAGCCTCTTCTCTTTTGGCTCAAGTTTCTGAGAATCATGATCCAGAGACTTTTGCAGAAGCTTCAGGGAATCGAGATTGGTATGCAGCCATGGATGAAGAATATCGTTCCTTAATGGCGAACGATACTTGGGATCTTGTACCTCTTCCAAAAGGAAGAAAACTTGTCAGATGTAAATGGGTCTACAGAACTAAGTATGCATCAGATGGAAGTGTTGAAAGACTTAAGGAAAGGTTAGTTGCCAAAGGTTTCTCCCAAGTTGAAGGGATTGACTACAATGAAACCTTTGCTCCTGTCGCAAAAATGAACTCCATCCGACTTGTTCTTTCCCTTGCAGCCTTACACAACTGGGAAGTCCATCAAATCGATGTCAAGTCTGCCTTCTTACATGGTGATTTACAGGAGAAAATTTACATGGAACAACCTCATGGCTATGTTCAGAATAACTCTAGCCTTGTCTGCTGCCTTAAGAAATCCTTATATGGCCTTAAGCAAGCTCCTAGAGCTTGGTATGCCAAAATGGATAACTTTCTCCTTGACACTGGTTTTTCTAGATGTCATTCTGACCCAAATGTCTATACCAAGAAAGTAGAAAACCATATCATCATACTTGTTTTATATGTTGATGACCTTATTCTTACTGGTAGTGACCCTATGCTTATAACCCACGTGAAATCCAGTCTTAAACAAAATTTTGAAATGTCAGACTTAGGACATTTGCATTATTTTCTTGGTCTCCAAGTCCTGCAAACCAAAGAAGGAATCTTTCTTTCTCAGTCTAAGTATGCTTGTGACCTTCTTCGTCGTTTTCACATGGAAGATTGTACACCAGCCCCTTCTCCCTTCCATTCTGGCGTCAAACTTTCTGCCACTTGTACTTCACCTGAAGTCGATGCCACCTTGTATCGTCAGCTTATTGGTAGTCTCCTATACTTAACTCATTCCCGTCCTGACCTTTCCTTTGCCGTTGGTCGAGTTTCCCGTTATATGCAGACACCTCATGAAAGTCACTGGAAAGTAGCTAAAAGAATACTTCGATATATTCGAGGTATAGTTCAGTCTGGGATTCATTACAGTACAGGGGGGAAACCTTTGTTGGTTGGTTTCACTGATTCAGATTGGGCCGGCGATCCTGATGATCGACAGTCTACTGCAGGTTATGTTTTCAGTATGGGATCTGGACCTATTACTTGGGCTTGTAAGAAACAACAAGCTCTTTGTCTTTCTTCAGCAGAGGCAAAATATCGAGCAGCAGTTAATGCCAGTCAGGAAGCTTTATGGCTTCGACAGATCCTTTCAGAGTTTGGATTCGAGCAGCAGCAGCCTACTCCACTTTGGTGCGACAATCAAAGTGCCATCAAGCTTTCCAAAGATCCAGTTCTACATCAACGTAGCAAACACATTGAGCTACATATGCACTTCATCAGAAATCTTTTTCATGATCGGGTTCTTGAAGTGCTCTTTTTCCCTACAGATGCTCAAGTTGCATACATCTTCACCAAGTCTCTTACAGAAGCGAAGTTTTCTAAACTTCAATCTATGTTAGGAGTTCAGGAACTTGTCATTAAGGGGGGATAGGCTCTAATGCCTCCTTCCTTCTCCTAATAGTGTCACTTTTGTAAATCCTTCAATCCTATCCCAAGTTGTTCTTAAGGGGGGATGTTAGGATATTTAGACACTTAGGAGTTAGTTAAGATCAACTTGTGTAATATATCCGTTAGGGATAGTGTGTTTCTTTAGTATGCATTAGTATGCATTTGTAAATACTTAATCCGACGGTCACGATATGTTTCCGACATAGAGTGATCCGACGGCTCAACTTCTCTTAGATCAAACCTAACCTTGATCCGTGGCTTAACACCCGATTGGTCCATGATCTCTATTTAAAGAGCATGGAGGGTCATTGTTTAGTTGATCGATTATGAGAAGCTCATGTGTAACTTTCTTTCTTTGCATAATAAATTGTCCCATAGAAGCTATTTGGCCGGGGCTGTGGAGTGTTTCCCTCAAGAGGGTTTAAACCACGTCAAAACATCGGTGTGTTGATCTGTGATCTGTTTGTGTGAAGTGGTTGCTCTTGGTGTTCGGTCCTTTGGTAGTACCCTGTGTACCCGAACATTTAATAACTCTTCTACCTCTGACAAAGCTTCTTTCTTCTTCACAATGAAAGGCCCTACCTTCCAAGGACATTTCACATCTGTGCTCTTCTTATGTTTCAGGAACTGCAACTCTTCCAGGGCCAATTTCTGTCTGATAAATTCAAGAGCAAATATCCGCATTGTCAGAAAAGCGGGTAGAACATAAGTCTCCTACACAAAACCGTACAACCTAATAACTATAGCCTCTTTTAACAAAAACCAGTCACCGACTGCTAGTTCATCCTTCAACTACATCATCGCTTTCATTTCAGGTAGCACTCTAGGAAATTCTTCCCCAAAAATGATTTTATAAACAAGGGGCAAAATATAGTTCAAATAATTGAAAACATTGTCTACCAGAACATCGATCTCAAGCACTAGGGAGAAATGTGGGCTTTCGGTGCTGTTGTACATAATTACTTTCATCAACTGCGTTTGATATCTAAAAAACCTAGTATTCGGGAAATTGCTTAACTGTACATGTATCCTTTCCGCCAAAAATTCATCAAACTTCAGGGGTGATATAAGCCTACTTTCAGACCTGGCCAAACTGATGCTAATACTAAAGAGTAAACCTAATTGGACTTCAGTCACCCACAAATCAGTATCCAACCCTAGAAACTGAGCTAACAAAGAAAGAACTAATTGGGAATTGTCACAAAAAAGGCTGACATTTAGGGTGTAGGGCTCCTAAGAGATTTTGGAGTCGAGTTTCAGGCATGTGGTTAAGAAGGATTGACGGCTTTCGGGGCTGATTTGGTGGTACAAAGAAACCACTGACTCTTCAGAAAAAGCTTCCAACTCTTGGTAACGCGACTCTGGAAAGAAAAAGGAATCCCTAACGGCTGACGCATCTATATTACAGATGACTTTGGACCTACGGGAATCCATTATTACTCTTTTAGGTTCTTAGTAATTAGAAGAACAACACGCTACAAACTTGGGAGAAGAGAACACCTGGTCAAGGAAAAATAAAATGAAAGATGACCTAAAGACTCCATGGATATCCAGTCCTTGTTCATGCAAGGTTTCCAGTCTCTTCTTAATTTCTAGAACTGGGAGTCGAAGGTGTGTGTCAAATACATCTGTGTCTCTATCTTCCAGGGCTATCTTAACCCTAGAACTAGTAGAAACTTCTTCTTCCATCATCTTATGACTGTAAAAGACTTAGATTTTTTAGAGAATGGCAGTTACAAACCTTACCTGTCACCTTTGGAAGCCTTGCATGCACCCTGTCAAAGTTTCTGTCACCTTCATCGTCTGCCACCCGCCGAGAGGCTCCTTGACTTCGACAGTCTTCCGAAACAAATGTCAACCTTTGCAGGAACTTCTTATATATATAACCAGGTTTCCATAACTTCTGCCCTCTTTGGTATGCTGTCCTTTGATCTTAACCTTCTAAACTCTCACGTGTTTACTTTCCATCGTCAGATCTGACAGCCCCTTTACCTGTTGATTTAACAATCTTCCCATCTCCACCGTCGGATCATCTCCGCTAGTTTTTATCTGGGTTGTTGATATCATTTGAATGCATCCAAGGGGTATCGTCATATGCACCCAAAATGCTTCTCCTATATCATCTTCACTCCATGCGACAATCTGGGAAGATGACACCTGTCCAGCAGGACCTGGACCATAAAATCTAGCCTAACGCTATCCCTTGCGCTACTTCTTGGTGCGATGATGTATGAGGGCCGTCCACTTCTTCTCATATGTATTTCAATGGTGAGTCTCTAGACTCGAATTAACCTTTAGGTCCTTCATCTGCTAGTGGGTTCCCCCTTGTTATACTCTATGTGTTTCCGGCCCCCACCAGCCGTTGATCTGGCTCTTCTTTCCACACGAACCGTAGATCTATCGGAGACTCATGCTCTTTTTCTAGTAAATATAACTAAACCCTTGGATCTCAAAAATATCATCTCCATCATAGATCTTGAATATGTCCCCATCATCACATGCACCTAATCGGGCATTGTTCGCTACTCTTTCCTTTTTGTGACGCGCTCATAAGCTGGCACGTGTCTGGTGGGCTCCGTTCCATCGCATACTCATATTCCCTTTCTTCCTCGTGACTTTGCCATGCAACGGTCCTTTTAAAACCATAGATCCCGCTCTCGCCCTTGATCAACGGCGCTGATCTGTGTGACATTTACTCTTTCATAAATTTGCCCAAGGACTATAGGTTTGTAGGGTATTTCTCCATTTATCTTAAGTCATTATTTTACCCTATTAATACTTAGCCCTTGACATTAGTCCTTCATTACATCGGACTCCTTCTAAACCATTCTATCTCCTACCTTAGCACCTGGCCATTGCCGATGGAGATCACTTCAAGCTTTTTTCTCAGGTAGCTGTCTAACCTTCCATCTTTCATATACAGGTCTTTATGTTGTAAAAGAGCAAAAATATATAGGTGCTAACAATACCTGTCCATGCTTCCTGCAGAACCTTGTTCTTCATGCTCTTCATCGGACATCAATTCATGATGTATACAGCAGTTGCCACTGCTTCAGCCTAGTATTCATTTGACGGATGCGCGGATGCCAACATACTACGCACCATCTCCATAATGGTTTTGTTCTTCCTCTCCGTGATACCATTCTGCTGCAGTGTATATCATGCAGTGAATTGCTTCTGTATTGCAAAAGTTTAAGAAATCATTTGAAACATACTCACCACCTCTGTCTGTTCTTAATATCTTGATACTGTAACCTCTCTGCTTCTCCATGAGTGCCTTGAACTGCTAAAAACAACTAAACGCATCAGATTTGTGTTTTACAAAATAGAACCATGTTTTTCTTGTGAAATCATAAATGAGTGTGAGAAGTTAAGTGCATCCTCCCATGGATGGTGTTTGCATCGTTGCAAAAATATCAGAGTGCACAATCTCAAGTGGTGTGCGAGCTCTGTATCACTTTCCAATTGGAAAAGTCTCTCTGTGTTGTTTTTGAAAGATACATCCTTCACAAATTCTCTCTAGCTTTTCGATCAATGGAAATCCTTTCACCATGTTATTCATGTGAAATAGCTTCAGCTCACAAAAATTTAGATGTCCAAATTTGAAATGCCATAACCAGGATTCATCCTTCATTTCTGTTTGAAACAAAGTTTGCATTGCGCTGTCCTTTTCTTCCTTTGCGTAATCAATTTCTGCATTAGAGAGATTTTGAGGTCAAAAAATGGTCTCCTAAGAGATGTACTAAAAAAGTATGAAATATATTAAAATATTATGAGTTAGGAGTTTTATGGGGTAGGTATATATGACAAGTCACCTCCTACACTATTTTCTATGCACAATTTAAATAACCATGGTTCAGTTACTTTTCAAAATTGGCTAGAAATAAAATTAATAAAATAACTCTACATTGATGTGACTAAGATTCATTGTAAATTCCCAAAATATTATTGTCCTTTAACATTTATTTGTCTTGAACTTGAAAATGAAATTAAATAACAAAAAACATTTTTAAGAGCTATTTTTTTAATTTATGTTGACTTTTTATATTTTGTACTTTTCTCATCAATTTAATATAATGTGATTTAATTGAAAATTTATTTACATGTAAAATGATAATAATATTATTATAATCCACATTGCATTATTATTATTATTCTTTAATCATTAAAACTATATTGGGAAATTAACATCAAAATCATTATATATATATATATATATATATATATATATATATATATATCTGTGTGTGCGTGCTTATAAATTAGTTTGGCATTATAATATTAAATAAAATGGAGTGAATATATAATTAAAAATTAAAAAATATGGAAATGACAAAAATATTATTTTATAAAAAGATGTGAAAGGAATATATATATATATATATATATATATATATATATATATATATATTAGTTTGACATTATAATATTAAATAGAATGGAGTGAATATATAATTTAAAATTAAAAACATGAAAATGACAATATATTATTTTATTAAAAAATGTTAAAGGACTTTTATTATGAATACTTTACTTTATGACTTAAAAGTACTTATACCACTACCTTGGTTAACTATGGGTTTTCATCCACCATAGAAAATTTGACAAATAGACATTCTTAACTCATACAAGGCCACCTCAACCATGGGGGATGATGTCATTTAGTAGAATGTGTTTGGTTAATTTATATGGTACATTTTCTTTGTTTTGAGGCCCATTTTTTACCTCAAAATTTCTCCAATGGCTTCTTAGCTTTCTGCTTTGAACGTAGATCCAAAATTTTCATTCTATTTTTCATGAACAACTTGATTTGTTTTTCCTCTTATGATGAGTCTTATCCTCAAAGGAAACAAGCGGTTGCTTGTCATATGCACCTCGGCTATCAACTGATTGCTTGGATATTTTTCCTTGATCACACAGTGCTCTCCTATCATATGAATTCTATAACCTTTTTCCATCAGTCGTCCAATGTTCATCAGGTTATGCTTCAGACCTTGAACATAATAAACATCAAACATATATATTTTTCTCCCCTTGTTTGGTTAGAATATCAACAATACCCTTACCCAAAATAGTGACTTGAAAATTATTTCCAAGTGTGACATTAGTTTGAACTGATTTATCTAGACTAGAAAATAGATTTAAATTACCAGACATATAATTGCTACATCCTGAGTCTAAATACCATATGTCATTTGGACTTTCTTGGAGAGCATTGCATTCCAGTGGAGATGCGCATGCTAAGAACAACGAGCTATTCGGAGTGTTGTTGTTGCTTGACTAAGCTTCACCTTGATTTCCTTGGTCATACTGCTTCTTTGTGCATTCATATGCGAAGTGTCCATACTTCTTACAGTAATGACATTGAATTTTTTATTTATCATACCTTTGTCCACTTGGCTGATTGGTGGTATGATTTTGACCTCTACCAGTGACTTGTGCAGGGCTGCTGCTGCGACCTCCTCTGAAAGAACATTATCCCTTGCCTCTTTAGTTTGATCTTCCTCTTCCTCTTCCATGACTTATGGATGACTGTGTTGCGAATGCACCTTCCAGCGATGTATCTAAACCGCTAATTCTATGTTCATGATTGAGTAATGAGGCTTGCAACTCATCAATGGTAAATGTGAACATATATTTTCTTTCCTCCAGGGTCACAACCAAAGATTCAAATTTCTTTGGCATAACTCTAAGAACCTTTTCAACAACTCTTTGATCACCTAGAGTTTCTCCATGAGATTTTATTTGATTAACTAGTCCAATAACATCAGTGTAGAATGATTCTACTAACTCTATATTTTTCATTGACAGAGATTCAAAATCTCTTCTAAGAATCTAAAGTTTCACAGTCTTTACCTTGTTCAAACCTTGATAGGAATTTTTCAGCATGTCCCACGCTTCCTTTGCTGACTACACTACTGCTACTCTTGGGAGTATGGATTCATGTGTTGCTTGATGTATGTGGAACAATGTATTTCCATCTTTCTTCCTCTGTTCTCTCAGGACATCCTTCTTAGCTTGTGTGAGATTGTTGTATGTTGCTGCATTTATTGGTTTTGCATAGCCATTCTGAACTATTTCCCATACATCTTGACCTCTAAACAAATCCTTCATTGTTAGAGACCAATATTCATAATTTTTACCAAAAAATATGGGAGTTTGCAAATTACCCGAAGTGGAATCCATTCTTAATCACTTTTCCCTTATGTAAATGCAATTTCTACTTTCTTTAAACCAAGCTCTGATACCAGATCAAGGGAAAAGAGGGGTGCGCAGCTAAAAAGAATTAACTGCGTAGATGATAAATTTTTTCTTTTCTTTTGCTAAGGACATGCGCTAGACCTAGCAAATACTTTGTTTTAAATTTTATTCCAATTTTTTATTAAACACTTTATTTCACAAAATAAATGCGCAGATATGAGCTGCGCAATTCACCTTTTACTATGCGCAGATTAACTGCGTGTTTCTACTTTCTACTATGCAAAGATTAACTGCGCGTTTCCACTTTCTACTGCGCAGTTGAACTTTACACAAATGCGCACTTCTCTAACTTCGGGGAATACTTTACTGTTAGTTTTTCAGAAATTTCAATCTGATCTAGGATCTTAAATGAGAGAATAACATGTACAAAATATCTACAGCATATCAATCATGGACACAATAATGCAAGCACACAAGAGACAAAGAGTTTCACCGAGGAAAACCTAGAAGGTGAAAAAACCCACAACTTCCTCAGAGATAGATAGAGCAATAATACAATCTAAGTACAAGAGATTATCCACCTGGAAGCATATTCTCCTTCTCCACTAGTGCACCACTCTCCAATGAGCGTGTGAGTGAGAAAGTGAATGATCAAATAGAGTGTCTCCCGCACTCTATTTATACTTGACTTGACTTCCTAATAACCTTTACTAGGTCGGCCTCAACTTAACCACATAACATAATGCTGACAGGGATGACCCCCAATAGGGTGGTCTAATAACCCTTTAACCCACATGACTTATACAGGGCCAACCCCATCAAGGTGGTCTAATAACCCATCAAGTATAAGTTACGACACTTACAATATAAATGACGACATTTCCGTATAGAGGAATAATATCATCTCTATAGGAATACAATATACATGTGTGAAATACATTCTAAAGTTACAAATACATCAACACTCCCTCTTAACTAGGAAGGTATTTCTCGACACAGATCTACTAGCACAAGTCTTCTTCTCTGGATCATCGTCACTGCTGCTGCTATCTCAATCAATCTCCGAACTACTCATCATAGGAAGTTCTATAGAGACAACCCTTTTTCATGCTGGATTTAGGCCCACCACCTATAGGTCTTCATCATCACTAGCCATACTGTGGAATACTCAGGACTTATTACATGAGTAAAAAAAACCTCGAAAGAGCATCCCAGGACTAATTACGAGCACACAACTGAACCTATCGGATCTCCCAGGACCTTTTACATGCCACTACACAACCTGTCCACAGCCACAGAGTATCATCTTGATACTCATGATCATACTAATCATAACATCATTCACGAAGCACAACCCAGATGCACATCACAAAGCACTTACATTCATCGACATTGGAAGACACACTTCAACCATCCGTGAAAGGGTCAACACTTATATCTACGCCATGGGAAGACGCACTTCAACCATGCAAGAATGGCACAACACTTATATCGCAACAATGGGAGAACACATCTACCACCATGCTCGAATGACACCAACCCTTACATCTGCACCATGGGAGAACACATCTACCACCATGTGAGAATGGCTCCAGCCCTTACATCTGCACCATGGGAGAACACATCTACCACCTGTTCGGGTACACAGGGTACTACCAAAAGATCGAACACCAAGAGAAACCACTTCACACAAACAGATCACAGATCAACACACTGATGTTTTGACGTGGTTTAAACCCTCTTGAGGGAAACACTCCACGACCCCCGGCCAAATAGCTTCTACGGAACAATTTATTATGCAAAAGAAATAAAGTTACAAATGAGCTTCTCATAATCGATCAACTAAACAATGACCCTCCATGCTCTTTAAATAAAGATCATGGACCAATCGGGTTTTAAAGCCATGGATCAAGGTTAGGTTTGATCTAAGAGAAGTTGAGCCATCGGATCACTCTATGTCGAAAATATATTGTGACCATTGGATTAAGTATTTACAAATGCATACTAATACACACTAAAGAAACACACTATCCCTAATGGATATATTACACAAGTTGATCTTAACTAACTCCTAGGTGTCTAAATATCCTAACATACCCCCTTAAGAACAACTTGGGATAGAATTGAAGGATTTACAAAAGTGACACTATTAAGAGAAGGAAGGAGGCATTAGAGCCTATCCCCCCTTAATGACAAGTTCCTGAACTCCTAACATAGATCGAAGTTTAGAAAAATTTGCTTCTGTAAGAGACTTGGTGAAGATGTCTGCAACTTGATCATCTGTAGGGCAAAAGAGCACTTCAAGAACACGATCATGAACAAGATTTCTGATGAAGTGCATATGTAGCTCAATGTGTTTGCTGCGTTGATATAGAACTGTATCTTTGGCAAGCTTGATGGCACTTTGATTGTCACACCAAAGTGGAGTAGGATGCCTGCTATTCGAATCCAAACTCTGAGAGGATCTGTCGAAGCCATAAAGCTTTCTGACTTGCATTAACTGCTGCTCGATATTCTGCCTCTGCTGAAGAAAGAGCAAGAGCTTGTTGTTTCTTACAAGCCCAAGTAATAGGTCCAGATCCCAGACTGAAAACATAACCTGCAGTAGACTTTTGATCATCAGGATCACCGGCCCAATCTGAATCAGTGAAACCAACCAACAAAGGTTTCCCCCCTGTACTGTAATGAATCCAAAACTGAACCGTACCTCGAATATATGGAAGTATTCTTTTAGCTGCTTTCCAGTGACTTTCATGAGGTGTCTGCATATAACGAGCAACAAGACCAACGCAAAGGAAAGGTCAGGACGAGAATGAGTCAAGTATAAGAGACTACCAACAAGCTGACGATACAAGGTGGGATCGACTTCAGGTGAAGTACAAGTGGTAGAAAGTTTGACTCCAGACTGGAAGGGAGAAGGGGCTGTGTACAATATTCCATGTGAAAGCGACGAAGAAGGTCACAAGCATACTTAGACTGAGAAAGAAAGATCCTTCTTTTGTTTAAGGGACTTGGAGACCAAGAAAATACAAGGTGGCATCAACTTCAGGTGAAGTACAAGTGGCAGAAATTTGACTCAGACTAGAAGGGAGAAGGGGCTGGTGTACAATCTTCCATGTGAAAGCGACGAAGAAGGTCACAAGCATACTTAGACTGAGAAAGAAAGATTCCTTCTTTGGTTTAAGGGACTTGGAGACCAAGAAAATAATGCAAATGTCCTAAGTCTGACATTTCAAATTTTTGTTTAAGACTGGATTTCACATGGGTTATAAGCTTAGGGTCACTACAGTAAGAATAAGGTCATCAACATATAGAACAAGTACGATGAGATGGTTTCCTACTTTCTTGTATAGACGCTGGGGTCAGAATGGCATCTAAAAAAACCAGTGTCAAGGAGAAAGTTATCCATTTTGGCATACTAAGCTCTAGGAGCTTGCTTAAGGCCATATAAGGATTTCTTAAGGCGACAGACAAGGCTAAAGTTATTCTGAATTACATCGTTACACCATGGAAACGCTTTGCCCAAAACATGGCATGGAAATGGTGAAAGAGTGGCCCGCAAATGGCGGAAACTACCTGGCGGAATCAGGTCAGAGAGGATGCTCGCCATTACTGTGTGGCTGATGAATTCTTTATCAAGTATGTAATTATGGATTGAAAATTAAATAAATATAACAACTCCACGAAAGGGTAGTGTATAGTTTTCACATCTTCAAAATAGTGTATACAAAATCGATTATAAGAACTAAGTATAGTGTAAATATTTTTGCAAATTATGAACTCTGAGAAAATACTTACACTTCATACTTTATTACTTCATCATCCCTATGTCAAAAGAAAGATACACGTATTAGCGTGGAATGACATTATAAGTTCATAACTGAAGAAAACGGATTGTTGTTCGAAATGTTCACCTAACAAATGAATCTTTTCCACCAATATCATATCTCCCATTTGAAGTCAACATTGTTCCTGGTCGATCCTGTCCATACGTAATATCTAGCAGGGTCCTCAACTCGATAACACTGATTATAGATTCTGATTAAGCAAATATACAACACTGCGCCAGAACTAACAAAGATTAAATCAAAATAATATGGATCTTGATTTTGTTCCATTATTACCTCTCCAGAAGCAACATACCGCGAGTCTCAATAGAGATATAGAAGGTTAACGATTTTTGAAATAGAGTGTAATTTCTAGAATCATCCTTTCATTCATCATGAAACACCATAATCATTCCACTGCAGAAAGGAATTGACAGTTGATTGACGGTACTTGGACAGCCGCTGCAACAGACTTGGAAACCTTATGAAGAATGGTCTGCTTGACCTGGGCGAGGGTGAGTTTGAGGATTCTGTATGCACTGTCGAAGTCGTTTCCCCCAATCTCTACAGTGTAAATGCCTGTTTTGAAGGAGTCCTAGCTTGGAAGATAGTTCAAATATCGTGCAAAAGAAGTTATAAATGGTATTCCACATTTGTCATTGGCCAGAAAGAACGTGAACCATAATGGTTGGAAATATCATAATTAATGAGCTCATAGCATATCTGATATGATCTGATATGCGTCGGCTCTGTCACACTCCTGTCACACTCCAAGCCGGTCATTTTGTTAGTGTGCAATGTCACACACTTGGTCATTTTGTTAGTCTACAATGTCACACAGTTAGTCGGTTTGCAGCCAATCCGGCTCACGGCAAGTTAGTATTTAAGTAGCCGCATTTGTATTCGGCAAGATCAGATTTCTTAGCTAGAAATTAATTGCAACCCTGTAACTTCCAGGTCAAGCTAAACCCAAGTTTTTGCATAAATGAATATCTCTTGCAAGACAGAGATGAAAGAATAGAGATAAGAGGTGAAGAGAAGAAGAAATACCCGTGAAGTGTTTCAAGAGCCCAAGCTCTGTTTAAGAAGCAAAAGTTTGAAAGTAAATCTCATCTCTCTGTAAGTGCATAAAAGTTACTGCACGTTTTACTGCAGCAATATATAAGTTCTTAAGTTTTATGTTTTCATTCTCAAGAGTGTTTATTTATGCATGCCGCGCATCTACTTCATATTGACCTATGTGAATGTTGTTTACATTTACAGTATGTAAATCAAATCAAGATTATCAAGTATTTCACGGTGGTAAATGCCATAGTTTAACGGTGAGTAACCTTTGACATATATTTCGGTACTTATGTTTTACCATGAAATATCTTTATACAAAGTTTGTTCAAATATTGAGTTGTGCGCAGTTAAATAGGTATACAAAGTTAATCGCGCAGTTAATCTTTGTAAAGTTAAAAAAGTGTGCAAAAGTAATTTGTATGAAGTGCGAAGTTCATACAAAGTAAACGTTAATGTAGTTGTAACTTCGGAATGTATTTCACACATGTATATTGTATTCCTATAGAGATGTTATTATTCCTCTATATGGAAGTGTCGTCATTTATATTGTAAGTGTCGTAACGTATACTTGATGGGTTATTAGACCACCCTATTGGGGGTCGGCTCTGTCAGTATTATGTTATGTGGTTAAGTTGAGGCCGACCTAGTAAAGGTTATTAGGGAAGTCAAGTCAAGTATAAATAAAGTGCGCGAGACACTCTATTTGATCATTCACTTTCTCACTCACACACTCATTGGAGAGTGGTGCACTAGTGGAGAAGGAGAATGTGCTGCTAGGAGGACTATCTCTTGTACTTGGGTTGTATCATTGCTCTATCTATCTTTGAGGACGTTGCGGGGTTTTTCAACTTCTTGGTTTTTCCCGGTGAAACTCTGTGTCTATTATGTGCTTGCATTATTGTATCCATGATTGATATGCTTTAGATATGCTATACATGGTATTCTCTCATTTAAGATCCTAGATCATATTGAAATTTTTGAAAAGCTAACATGGTATTAGAGCTAGCTTGAAATAAGGCATGGTATGGCACTTATGACACTTGCTGCACTTGCGAAGCTAGGGCTAGATATAGCAAAAACCAGTCATCGTAGCACTTTCTCTATAAATCCATTTTGGCAAATTTTCTGAATATGAAAGTTTTAGAGGTCGAAGATAAGATCCCAATGTACCTTGTGTCCGACGCACAACATCTAATTAGCTGTACTTTTTGTTTTATGTTCCGTACAATCTAGGGTTTCTGCCTCTTCCAGATATCAGTCATAAATATGTGAGCTGGGAAAAAAGGCCACAACTTGGGATAGGAAGCTCCAAATGAAATTTCATAAAAAGTAGCAGGTAGGGAACGGACTGTACTTTCACAGGTCCAATTATCAGAGTACGAAATTGAACCAGTTACACATGGCACTCCGTTACAAGTTCACTCTCCTGTTTTATCCCATAAACACGTCACATTGGGACACTTGGAATAAATCTCTATTAGAGAATCCATTTGAGGTTAAACCTATGGGGTTGGAAAGTTAAAAGGTCAGGCTACCACAGGGAGACATTTCAGACCCTGTAAATCTATAATTTCAGAGTTACACAAGAAACAATGAGGTGCATATTTCTGTCAAAACAGAATTGGATTTTGAGCACCTTGATTCATGGCTATGGGAATTTAGGGTTTCGAAGAAAGTTGAAATTTTTGTAATCGGAGACCACGGCTGGATGCTCCTCATCAAAATCAAAATTTAGAGACCAAGATCGAATTTTTTGGTTGGGTAGAAGGCCGGGCTTGATCAAACCCTAGTTCGGGACTTTGATGGGAAAGGTGAAAAATTAGGGCTTCTCCAAAAATGAAATTTTTTGAAATTTGTGACCATGGCTGGAAGCTCCTTGGAAAAATCGAAGTTTAGAGCTTTGGATCAAAGTATTTGGTTGGGTGAAGCTCCGGGAAACTCAAACCCTAATTCATGGTCCCCCCTGGTGAACAAAGAATATTGAAAAGAAAATTTGAGGGGTGAAACTTTGTAGTTTTCAAATTCTAAGTATACCAGGTTAATCGGCTCATCAAGGTGCATCTTTCTATTCTTTCGGAAGTTTGAAATTCAAAGTTCAAATTTTTAGGGTTTCCTTGACAAACCCTAATCGAGCTCGAGATCTAGTTTCTGCAAATCAAGTGGATTGAGTTAATCCTAGAATAGAATGGATTGGTCACCCTACATAAGTGAAGAAGTTCCAGTTTCAGAGGGAGATGAGGCTAAGGCCTTACATAAGAAGATTACAAGCAAACTCGACAGGTATGACTTATGGGTATGTTTCAAAATCTGTTCATGATTAAGTTTATGTTTGTCTTCATTAAGATTAGTACAATCTTGATTAATTTTAGACTTGTCGTATCACCTTAATAAAAATATTAATGCATGATAGAAGATATTCATTGATTAGGGTTTTGACACTTATGATTGTACTAATGCATTGTGGTGTTGTATGAGGATGATGTTGTCCACTAACATGAAAGGTACATCTAGAAATACAAATCAAGTTCTAGATCAAGAACACATGAGCATGGTGAAATGAAGACAAAGACTCATCCATAGTCATGGATCACATAGAAGCTGTACTTATGATGTATGTATAATCTAGTTCCACAATGGTTAACTTATGAAATATGCAGGTCACTAGCACAAGTCATTTAAGAGAACAAGAAGACATCATGTGGGTATGTTAGACATAACCAACTAACATATTAATCCAAGTATGTTTTTCTGATATCAAGTTAGAATCCTACCTTGTGATAGGATCTCTTATATAAGTATACTTGGTATGATTGATAATGATTATTCATGAAGTTATAGGTTTGAGTAATCATGGGTTTAGGCATATTATGTTTCTTACTTTGATTGATGCTATGACTAACCAGAAAAGTCCTATGGTCAAATAGGAATATGCATGAGTAAAAGAATTCTGATAAAATTGTCTGTGTATGAAATGATCTTGACCATACATGTTTAAGATTACTTAGAATCATAATGTTTTTTATGGCATTAAGATTATACTAATGAATGTATGTATGACACCTCGAGGATAACACAATGATGATGCTAATAAGTATGCATAGTGATCGAGATGGATATAAGTTCAAAGACAGGTAATCCACTAAGCAAAGATCAAGAGGGAGAACACTCCAGTAGTTCCTGCAAGGAAGCAAATATTGAGAGGGAGTCCACCCTACAAACCAAATAAAGATAAGTATTTGAATTGTCATTTCTTGCATACTTGTTTGTTTAAATAATATTATTCAATTATGTATGTAGACTTAGGGTGTGTATTATGCATATTAGATTAATTGCATTAATGAACAATATACTACTAACATGCATGTGATGGGTAAGTGGCCTATGGCATTGTACAACATTCCATTGCTACTTATCTAGAATAAAACCTCTTTGCTGACATGTTGGGAGTTGTGCACACTCTTAACAATGTTTTGGTAAAGATTGGAAGGCATCTAGAAAGTTACAGGATTAAGATAAATGTTGTATTGAAGCATTGGCTAAAACAATGGCATGACTGTACGACATATTTCTTTATGTGTAATAAATTGTTCTGAAAACTATGAGATGTTTCTAATCATGCAATTTAACTTGTTTTGTAGGAAAGATCGTATACCATAACCTACAAAAGAAGGACTACAACATTTGTTCCAACAACGAAATTCAAACTATCTATTGAAGATATTGAAGAATTTGGAGTTCCCAGGATACATGATACAGTAAAAGGATGCCATGGTTGAGAAGTACCAATCGATCATGTTTGGGATGTGGTTCCAAGACCTGAAGGGAAGTTTGTTGTGACTTCCAAATGGATCTATAAGATCAAGCATGCTGCAGATGGTAGCATGGAGAAATACAAAGCGAGGTTTGTAGCTCATGGCTTCTCCCAGAAAGAGGAAATAGATTATGAAGAAAATTTTGCTCCTGTAGCTAGATACACTTCCATCAGAACAGTACTTACTCTAGCTACAGTGATAAAAATGGAAGATACACCAGATGGATGTCAAGACAACTTTTTTGAATGGTGTAGTCGAAGAGGAAGTTTATGTGGAGAAGCCACTTGGTTTTGGGACACATGACATAGAGTCATATGTATGCCAGTTGAAGAAAGCCTTGTATGGCTTGAAGCGATCTCCTAGAACTTGGTATGGTAGGATGGACAGTTTTCTATCCAATTTGGGCTTTACCAAGAGTAAAGAAGATTCCAACCTTTACTACAAGGTTAAGGAAGGAAATCCTATGATACTACTCCTATATGTGGATGACCTGTTTGTTACAGGAGAGGATGAGTTGATTGTCGACACCAAGAGGAATCACGTTGTCGAGTTCGAGATGAAGGGATTGGGGATGATGCACTACTTTCAAGGCATGGAGGTGTGGTAGAGTGCATATGGGATATTCCTTGGACAAGGGAAGTATGCAATAGAAATCCTGAAGAGGTTCGGGATGATGGACTGCAAGGCCATGACCACACCCATGGAATCAAACATGAAGCTTCTGTGTGATACTTCATCTGAGCCATTTGATATGACTGTGTATCTTCAGATGATTGGGTCCTTAATGTACTTGACGAACACAAGACTAGATATTTTCTTTGCAGTGAACACATTGAGTTAGTTCCTGATGGATCCCACAGGTGTTCACCTAGTTGCTGTAAAGCATATTTTGAGGTACCTAAAGGGTACAATTGAGTATGGGTTCAAGTATGATGTGAATCAAAAGTTTAACGTAGAGGGTTATGTTGATTCAGATTGGACAGGCAGTGCTACAGATAGGAAGAGCACTTTGGGGTGTTGCTTCAATATGGGATCAGGTGTTATTTCTTGGTTTAGCAGGAAGCATTCCTGCGTAGCACTGAGTACAACCAAAGCAAAGTATGTTGCAGCTTGTTTGGATAGTTGTGAGGCAGTATGGCTGAGGAAGCTACTGTCTGAGTTATTTGATCTTCCGTTGGATGCTACTGGTATCTATTGTGACAACCAGAGTTGTGTGAAGCTGTCTGAGAACCCAGTGTTCCATGACAGGTCGAAGCACATTGAGATAAAATATCACTATATCATGGATATGGTGCAGAGAGGAGCAGTGAAGCTCATGTATGATGCAATAGATGAGCAGGTTGCAAATGTGTTGACGAAACCACTAGCCAGATTGAAGTTTGAGTACTTCAGAGGGAGGCTTGGTATTCTTCAGATTGAACATACATCAAGGAAGAAGTGATGGGTCACATTTGCAGAAGCCATTTCAAGCATGGTGAGAGGAGGATCCTTCCCATGGTTGTGGATGTAAGCGTTGTGTAATTAGCATTAGAACGATGGTCAAGTTGTTGCTTGGTATGATCAGTTGGATCATGTATATGTATATGCATTGGTTGGATGCTTGGTATGATCAATTGGATCATGTATATGTATATGTAGATACTCGGTATGCATCAGGTGGATGCATTGTATGATTAGGATGATCATGGATGACGAGCTTCATGATGTTGCTCCAGATGATGTGTATCAGGACGATGCAGTGATGATGATCAGGATGATCATGTGAGATGAGTATCAGGATGACACTCTGAATGATATGCATCATGATGATGCTATGATGATTATCATATATGATGATATGTATCAGGTAGATACATTGCATAATCAGTTGGATTATGTGTGATGAGTTCTGAAGACACAGATGCACATGGGATTTTCGGACATGGTTGTAGATGTGTTCTCCCATGGTCATGATGTAATTGACGGAGCCATTCTCACATGGTGGTGTTAGGATATTTAGACACTTAGGAGTTAGTTAAGATCAACTTGTGTAATATATCCGTTAGGGATAGTGTGTTTCTTTAGTATGCATTTGTAAATACTTAATCCGACGGTCACGATATGTTTCCGACATAGAGTGATCCAACGACTCAACTTCTCTTAGATCAAACTTAACCTTGATGCGTGGCTTAACACCCGATTGGTCCATGATCTCTATTTAAAGAGTATGGAGGGTCATTGTTTAGTTGATCGATTATGAGAAGCTCATTTGTAACTTTCTTTCTTTTCATAATAAATTGTCCCGTAGAAGCTATTTGGTCGGGGCCGTGGAGTGTTTCCCTCAAGAGGGTTTAAACCACGTCAAAACATCAGTGTGTTGATCTGTGATCTGTTTGTGTGAAGTGGTTGCTCTTGGTGTTCAGTCCATTGGTTGTAGCCTAGGTGGTTGGGAGGAATGTTTGTTACCCTCCCCACCCACGTTCAATTATTGTAAGTGACATATTGCTCATGTTGAGCCCATATTGTAATGATTGTAATTCGTGCCACCTTGATTCTCTAGAATAACAGGTGGTGACCATTTCCCCAGGTGGACTAGCCCTCTAACAAACGGCAAACCACCTTTAAAAAAAAAAAAAATCCTTCCTCATTCCCATATTTTACATACCTTTTAATTTAGCTCACTTGGTTCAAAGTTGCTTTATTCCTTAATAGGTCTTGAGTTAAAGTTTTAGGAAGTTACTTTTAAAAGAAAAAGTGCATGCAATTTCTAATTTCAAGTTACTTTATTGTAAAAGTGCATCTCACTTAAATAATAAAAAATAAAAATACAAGTGAGTCACTTAAGTTTTTTTATTGTTGCACTATTTAAAAGTAATATCATTGTAAAAGTGAAATCACTTATTTTACAAAAGTGGTTCACTTAAAGCAACTTTCTTGTAAAGTGATTGTCAAAAGGTTCATCTTGGGAAGAGGGGGGTTCCTTTTTTTGCTAGACATTCTCTAGCTGCCACGTCACTATTGGGGACATCTTCAACAGTTTCTTTGTTCAAGCATAACTTCATCATACAGAGTTAGTTTTCAGTGTCATTTTTTTTAAATCGCCTATTTTTTCGAGCTCTTCACATCCAGTCTATTGGTTTATGCTTTTACAACAATTAATTTACAAATATGACCTCCCATTGTGATATTCTACTTAACAGTTTCAACTATTTCTCATGAAAATCTCATATGGAGGATGTTCTACAAAGTAGGGGACTTTTTAGAATTACCACAGGGAAAGAAAAAGAACCCACTGATGATGATAAGAAAATAAAATGGGAAAATAGATGTGATGAAGCTTGTGGATTGATTGGGATGTCAATCTCTACTGATTTGCGATTCCACATATCTGGAATTGATGAATCTAATGCTGCTTGGGACAAGTTGGAATCTGTGTTTGGTAAACACAATGAAATTCGAGGTCACCAACTTGAAAATGAGTTGATTTCTTTAAATCCAAGTGACTTTTCATGCATTCAAGATTATTTATCTAAGTACAAAACTCTTAAGCTCTTATGTGCAGAATGTAAGAATGAGAGGGAAGAAAAACAATCCATTTATCATATTCTTTCCAAACTTGGACCTGCATATTCTGTTTTTGTATCTACATTTTACTCCATGAAAGCATCCTTGAATGCAGCTAGCTATCAAGAGCCTAGTCTTGAATAATTTTGTGATTCCTTGATTAGGGAACAAGATAAACTCATTCATCTTGGAATAATCAACAATGCAGATACATCTGGGAAATCCTTATTGTCCCAACAGAAAGAAAAGTCCAAGCCTCCCAAGAAACAAAATTTTTGCAATAATAAGTCAAACAAGGGTCCAAAACCCTCTCAGTCAACTCCTTCTTTAAAAAATGACAAAGGATCCAAGCCAAAAGGCAAAAAGACTGAGAGTCATTGCAACTATTGCGGGAAAAATAATCATGATGAATTTAAGTATTTCAAGAAGATGGCAGCCTTGGAAGCAGCAATGAAGAAGCACCACATCAGAACATTCTTTTTATACGTATTGACGTTCATTTTAATAAATTAAATTTATTATTTTTAATAATAAACCAAGATCTTTAAAAACAAATTAAATCAACAATTTCATGTACGAATGTAAATTATCAACAACAAACTGTGGTCTATCTTTAAATAAGTGTGAATTTTTTTATATTGACCCAAACTCAATTCTTGTCTATCTATAAATAAGTGTGAATTTTATAATATTGATTCAAACTCACGTAGCAACTATTAAAATCATAAATGTAAATTTACTATATTAATTGGTGTAACAATGGGCCATTTCCAGGCCACGTTTTGTACAATGTATTTTGTTGGTGTAACAATGGGTGTTTCGACGGTGGAAGGATGCTGGAAGGACGAGCGTTGATGAGTGATAGTTTTACAGTGCACCTCAATTGATATTAGCTACCTATGGATTGGAATGTTGCAGGAAACAATGGCGTGGAAGGGTTGTGAAAGGGAGAGTTAGGAGAGAACAATTAAGGAGCTGTAAAAACTCCACAAGGTTAATTTTTGGGTTTCATGTGCTGAACTATACAAACTTCGTGCAATTTATCGAAGTGGCAGGTTCTGACATTGCAAATAGATGCATAATATCACAGTAAAGGAGACTATAAATATTTTTTTATTGATGTAACCAACATCATAGTCATCAATCAATTATGGCTGGTCAAAAATTAAATGTATTAATATAATTAAATTAAATAATTAAACATCAATATTATGTTACATGAAAATTTTACAAGTTTTATATACATTTCGGACGATTGATTTTATTTTGAGAGACATTATATCCATGATACATCCTGCAAAGTACAAGTCTAAACATGATGTATATATTATATTTTTTATTTCTAAACATTAAAATAAAATTTCTTATATTTAAAAGATATATGGTTATGATTAAAGATGTTATACATATTATATTTTTAATTAATAAAATTATGAAATTTTTTAAATTAACAAATAACATATCTTATATTTAAAAGATATATTGTTTTAGTTATGACATAAATTTTAAAAATTTAATATTTATTACTAAAAAAATGTAATTTAAAACTATTTTATTTTTTCTCAATTATATTAATTTATATATATATATATATGAGATTCCGAAAATAAATTTAATATATATATATATGGACTCTATTTTATTATTATTTTTTATCTATTCTTGCTAACATCATGAATTTATAATTATTAATATTTTATCTATTTACTATAAAAACATTTTCATTTTCATGAAACATAACTTTTAAAGAATATTATATATGATTTTTACTTAATTAAATATATAATATCAATTATAGCATCAATAATGTTAATTGTATTTCATAAAATCATTAATTATGTTAACTAACAATTATAAAATTATTAATTATATTGTTTATATTCCTTTTATAATAATACTTATGAAAAAGAGAATATACTATCTCAATAATATGTACTTCATTATTATTTTATATACATTTAGAAAAAGGGATATAGTATATATTTTTTTAAATATTATTTTAGAAAAAATTATTTTTAAAATTTAAAATAATTAATTAATTATAATGTTGTATTAAAATAGTCATAGAAAATAAATTTAATTTTCAAAGTTTTTATTCAATTAAAACAAATTCTACAAAGTCACTATCACAAAAATTAAAAGATAGATGTCTAAAAAATGATATATAATTTGTCCGCCATATTATATTATAATTTCTAATATCATAAATTTATTAATTACGTTATTTATATTCCTTTTATAATAATTCTTATGAAAAGAGAATATATTATACTTTAATATTATTTCATATACATTTTTGAAAAAATATATACTATATATTTTTATAATTTTTTAAAAATACTTTTAAAATTTAAATAATTAAGTACTTGTAATGCAATATTAAAAAAATCATAAAAAATAAATTTAGTTTTCAAAGTTTTCATTAAATTAAAACAAATTTTACAGAGTAATTGTCACAAACATTACAAGATAGATCTCATATATGATTTGTCCACCAACACAATGCATAACATAGTGCAACATTAAACATTTCCTCTTCAAAATTGACTCTTCACTCTAATTTATGAACTAACATTTATATTTTTTGTTTACGCCTCTATTATATCTCAAAACATACATAGAACCCATTTCTATTTAATTATGTGATAATGCTATATGCTATTTTATGTCTAAGTTGGATTAAAGATATATATGCAATTTTCTAAGTTGACCATATGGTATAAGGATTTGGAATCGATCTTCAATGGTCACCCATGGTAAACCAATGTGACCATGTTAAGCCAAAAGTCAACCAAAGTCAGCCATGGTCAACTAAAGTCAACGATGGTAAACCAAAGTCATCCATGGTTAACCATAGTGCACCATGGTCAAACAAAGTCAACCACTATGCACCATGGTCAAACATAATCAACCATAGTCAACCAATGGTTGGCCATGGTCAACCAAAGTCAACCATGGTCAAGCATAATCAATCGTGGTCAACCATAGCCAACCATAGTAACCCATGGTGAACCAAAGTCAACCAAATTTAATCATGGTTAATCAAAGTTAACCGAACTCAACAATGGTCAACCAAAGTTAGCTGTGGTCAACCAAAGTCAAACATAGACAACCATAATCAATCAAAACCAACCATGGTCAACCAAAGTCAAGCATGGTCAAGGGCTGGTGCAAGCTAATGCTAGCCACTCATGACGCGTTAGTCGCAATGGACTTCTGGAAAAACATAAATATGAACATTAAAAAGCAATATTAGAGCTACCTACACAACGTTTTGGAATATGGCGTAAGAAGATGAAATGTAGACAATCGGATTACCTTCCGGAATATATAAATATTATTTATGGAAAATAAGTATAACTCCCAAAAAACGAGGTTCTCCTAAGGTTGGTATGTTATTTTTTTAAGAAAACATAATGAATATGTTTGCGTTGGTCCCCTGGTTTGGTATGCAAATGGTGAAATTTTGTGAAAAAAATTATATGCAGTCATAGATAATAGGCCGTTCTAGTGCAGTGCTATTTTTCCATATTTATTTATGTCAATTTTTTTTTTTTTAATTAAGAAAGTCAGCCAAGCCCTAAAATGAGTAGGTCAAGCATTGGTCCCTGACATCATGGCCTTAACATAATCAATGATTTCTTTTTTAGGATGTAGGTCTTTGTGTGTACTTGTGCGGTTCTTTCTCATTTTCAAAATAGGTGAGCCAATCAAAAGTTATAGACGAAAGAAATAACCTACTTTTTGTGTAAGATTGATGTTAGTGCAATTAAAATTAATTAAAAAATAGAAACAAATAATAGATTTAATAAAAAATTACATATTCGGAATCTGCACACATAGTTCTACTAGTGTGTGTAATTTTATTAGCAGTGGACAAGTGTAGCATACACGGAATCATGCTCGAAACATAAGATGTTATAGAATAAGATGTATTTTGTTATAACATAGTCCAAGCCACTTGGTTTGGAAACCCAAACGTAAAACCATAGCGTCCAAGTCATCCACCACGTTGGTGGGAAAGGAATTTCCCGCCAAAATTTGAAAATTTAAATGGCGTGTGTATGTTGTTTTAAATACACATGTATGCACCAATAGAGTGCATGCGCTAAAAGCGCGCACATGCTAATAACACGTGCACACATTTGTTCATTAATCCAAAATGTAGTTTTGATGTCACCTTCTTATTTATCAAACAACCCATAACAAAAATTTCTTACGAGGGCGCTGTCCTCGCACCCCTGTTGCACGTGCCAGGATAATAACCAAACCTGGGGTATAAACGTGACTAAAACAACATCATCTATGAGACTAGAATATCAAGCTCCACAACCAACACTCTCCCTTTCAGTCTTCCCATCTCTTCCTAAGCCCCCTTTTTCCCCTCCCCCCTCTCTCATTATCTCCTTAACCATGCTCCCATCTCCCCCTAAACTTCATCCTCTCGATATCTGTAACAAACCCAAACTGAGTGGGTTAGTATTTTGGCGAAATAAACAAAAATAATTCTTCCATTAAACTTTTTCTAAATAAAACTATTTGTATTAATGACCAACAGTCCACCATCACACCATTGATAGGAGACAATTAATTACAGATATAACTAACATTCATTTGAACTTCATTTCTACAACTAGAATTCTTATCATCTTTGATCACTTATGCAAGAGTTTTCCAACTTCGATACTATGAAATTAAACACATTTATGGATTCATTAAGTGACGACATGATTAACCATAATTTATCCTTTACCAAATGAATCACTTTGACGAACACATAAAATTATCTTAGAAACCAATTGAATCACTTGACAAAACACATAATCTTACATTAGAAAGATACATAAGGAGACACACATATAGGTGGTTCACCCAAAACTCTATGCTACGTCCATAAGGTAGGTCGTATCATATATTATTCATGAAAAGAGGTTTACAACTGCAACGTCATTGTTGCATTATACAATTTTCGACTTTCCTCAAAGCCTCTCTTGAAACGAGCCCTTTTCTTTTGACAATACACGATACCACAGTAGAAATCCTAACATATTCTAATCTAAGCATTAACACATTTTCGAGGTCTCACTGATCCTAAATATCAGGGACTTATACATCTCGAGAGATCTTTTTGATCTCATTATAATTTAATATCTAACTAGAGATCTCTTGGATCCATGCATTTTTACCCATCTTCAATATACAAGACAGAACATGCATTTGAAAAACTTGCAAGGCAGAGAGATACATTTCAAACTAGCATCCATTAAATACAAGGAAAATGCTAATTCCCCAACATATGCTACATAAAATGAACTATCATAATTAACTCAACTCACTTCATTTTTAACGCTAAAAACATTTCTTTGGAGACTTCAACCAAATCTTTGACTCCGATAACAATGTATGATTACATAAATATCTATCCTAAAATAAACTCAGATCCACTTCAGCCGTAGTGCTACTGACTCCTTGAGTGCAATCGTCCAACCTAAGGATGCTTATAATAATCCAAGAAAATAGCGAGAATACACAGGGATAAAAAGTATAATAATACGAAGATCATTGTAGCTGACCTCTTTTGACACAGTAATGCAAAGATCATATATCATCATAACTAAACTCTCTCAAACCCACTAATGTAGAGAATCAAAATCACCGTAGCTGATTCCTTTCACCAAGTAATGGAGAGATCTGTAAGAGTCTTACCATGACCTAACGAAGGATTTCCTATCTCCTTAGATAGCAAGCAAAAAGGTTCTAAAGGAAGAGTTCATCGAATCTCTTAGAAGATCAATTTTTCCTCAGTCGCTCTGTCAGAATCTAACACACTAAAGAAGGTTCGGCACTTCTTTTAGAATGAGAAAGGGTGGGCTGAACAATCTCCTTTCAACACAATATGAATCAGTTTTTTAAATAAAAAACTAGATCTGCAATTATAACGCGATACATCAACATTCGCATCGGTTAGGTAAGGATGCGACTGAAAGCTAGAAAATTCTAAGACAGAGGTCACTGACTAAGTTCTGAACAATTTAAACAAAAGAGAAAATCCACCGAGGATCAGGCTCTTAACGAGATACCCACAATACTCCGTCTACACTTAAACTAAGTTTCCTAATTCTGTCAAACATATACCATGATTAACCAAAACGATAATGATATCAACATTTCTGATACAGAAGTCAGTATGGAATCATATTTTTTCAATCGTTGTGCAAGGTTCGTGTTGCAGGGATTTGTAATATGATTTCACAATTCTCTAATATAATCCTACACTCAGCAATAGTTTACTCAATATTTCCCTCTTTCAACGTAGCTGTGCCTCCATACTTTCATTATCGAGTTCGACCCTTTGGCTGTAGCAATCGATTCATACTATATCCAATCCCTGTTCCAAATCAGGAGCACCCCCCCCCCCCCACAAGATCATTCTGTAAAATCCCTTCTCTTTCCCTTCGTCATCCCTTAGCTGCGACTCTATGACTACCCAAGATCGCTTTGGTCAAAATACTTTTTGAGAAAGATCCCCTCCTAACTTAAAACGAAGCCAAACACGCCTTCTTTCACTCCGGAAGAACCCACCACGCCAATATAAAATATAAAGGTTTTGAATCTGTGTCTACTCTCAGAGACGGTGTTCTTCCTTCCGTGATCTCATCAATATAAATACAAAATCTCATGCCTCGAGTTCAAAGAATCCGCCCAATGATAACTCTACCATTCGGAAGTTGGAGTAATACCAAGTGGCAGTTAGAGGGATTTTCCACTCAACGATACTTATTCCATTTGGAATTTGGTGCCAAATGGCAGTTAGAAGGGTTCCTGCACTATAATTTAGTTTGGGGCTTGGCTCCTTTTAAGAAAAGTGCCACTTCTTCAATTCGTCGAAGACTAGCTATTTCTATTGTTCTACCCTTTTACGGAAGACATGCTAAAAACACGTATTTATTTCATAATGTTTCTCAAGGTTCAAATAAGTGTTTTATATGGGAATTATATCTTTCCAAGATCCAAAATGTGTATGCTAATTATATTTTTTTAAGTATATCGGTATAAGTAGTGTTATATCTTTCTTTCTAACTAAGGTGACTATAACATGTAGTCCGTTTAAGCTAATTCTCTTTAGCTTGATTCAATTAAAAATATCCGTAGATAACTTTTTGGTATTTCCAAAGTCAAGATAATTATAAATGGCTTAAATCAGGAAATAGTATAATATATATATATATTTAATATAAACCAGCCATTTATATATGAACCATATAAAATATCTTAAGATAATTATACATTTATATATGTAGCAACCATATAATATATATATATATATATATATATATATATATATACCCACTATGTTTATGTATTTTATTGCATAACTTAAAACAACTTATAGTTAAAATATCAATATCCTACTTTTTAAGATAAGCCTCTTTTAGCTTAGGAATTACGGATTTCCCTAGTACGTTCGTGTCGGAATAGGTTTATATTTATAATGTATAATTTATTTGTCGTCCTTTAGATGCGTCATCCTGAAGTCTCCTAAGTTAACACTTACGAATATAACAATAGTTTCATGGTCCACTGGTGGGGCCTTGGCATTGATCTCCTCACCAAGGCCATTTACATAGATACAATTACAACAATTATTTACATTTATACAAATTATTAGGTCGAAACGGAGGGGTGCTACAATCTCTCTCTATAATTTGTATCTCTCTCTCTGTCTATGTAACCCCCCTCTGTTCTTATCCCCCTTATTTCCCTATCTTTCTCTCATTAATCTTTCTCTCTCTCTCTCACTACAAGGGAAATACCTTGTAGCAGAGGTTTCCTACAAATTGGCCTTCTATACTGCGCCCTAACCAATGCTCAAGGATTTACTGAGAAGCATAAGAATGTGGATATGTATGGAAGAGAGAGATAATGAGAGAGCCTAGGTTAGTAAGGGCTAGGGAGAGGAGGGGAGAGAGATAGAGAGGAGTGGGTTTATGGATAAGGGGAGTAGGAGAGAGATAGAAAGAGTAGGATGGTTAGGGATGGGGGAGAGGTTAGGGAGAGGGAGAGGGGCTTTAGAGAGAGAGAGAGAGAGAGGTGTAAAAGCAGGGAATAAAGAGTGAGAAAGGGGGGTTTAGTTAGGGGTAATGGGCTATGAGGGGGGCGAGAGAGAGAGAGAGAGAGAGAGAGAGAGAGGATTAGTCATGGTTAAAGGAAGGAGAGGAGGGAGAGAGAGAGAGAGAGGAGAGGGTGTTAGTTGCAGGGAGTGAGAAAGAGATATGGGAGGTGTGGTTAGAGGTAGGGTGATGACGATGATGATGATGATGATGATGATGACGATGATGATGATGAAGACGAAGACGATGATGATGATGATGATGATGAAGATGAGGACGATGAGGATGATGATGATGATGATGAAGATGATGATGATGATGATGATGGTGATGAGGATGATGATGAGGATAATGATGAAGATTAGGATGATGATGAATGTGAGGACGATGATGATGATGAGGATGAGGATGATGATGATGATGATATTCATCATCATCATCATCATCATCATCATCATCCTCATCATCATCATCATCATCATTATCTTCATCATCTTCTTCATCATCATCATCATCGTTGTCATCATATTCATCATCATCATCTTTATCTTCATCATCGTCGTCATCTTCATCATCATCTTCATCATCATCATCATCATCCTCATAACCATCTTCATCATCGTCATCATTATCATCCTCATCCTCATCTCCATATTCATCATCATCATATGATTCATCATCATCATCATCTTCATCATCTTCATCAGCATGAGTGTGGTCGTCATCACCATCATCTTCATCGTCTTCATGTAATATTCGGCTGAATTTTGACTAACTATTTCTGATGTAAAACCCCAACACATATGATTATTTTTTATTATTGGGCATAAGCCCTAGTGCACATGATTCATTTATTTTATAGATTTACATATTGAGCATGGACCATGACTGATGCAGATTACTGTTATATACTGGGCAAGAAATCCCTAATGGATTGATTTATGTTTTATTGTGTGAATTGGGTACAAACCCTAATATACTGAGATTACCTTTTTGTTACATACTGTGCAAAGTTATGATTCACATGATTGATTTATAGAGTGTGTTTAGTGTGGACTCCAGAACACACGGATGACCTACGTATTGGGCATAAGCTCCGCTGTACCTAGAGGATTTTATCACATAGTGGGCGTAAGACCCGATGTACGTAGAGTGTTAGGAATAAACCCTAGAGCACTCCAAGCTTGATAATGAATGTCGGATCCGAGGCCATTTGTACATTCTAGGTGTGCTTCACAACCACATTCTAGTACTAGTGTTTAGCGAGATGCTCTGAAGAGCACTCAGGATTACTTAATCGTAAAGTGTTGAGTCGAGAAGACTCTGAATAGCACTTCTATTCATCACATTTATTTAAATTGGTTAAATGAATCATTTTCTATCTATCTTCAAAGACTGTGGAAACTATCATGTTAAACGAGGGAATTTGACATGTAAGAGAGAGACCTAGAGGTACCTAACCTAGCCAACTATCCAATCTTACCAAAATACCTTGTCCAAAGTGTTGGACCTTGTACTTAATATTTAAAAAGAATTATTATAGTACGTACATAATTAAATCAAAGAGTTACCATAGTTGATTATTAAAGAATTAAATTTGCTTCTTATAACATGCATAAAGGATATGCATGAGATAGTTCTCATGTTGTTACTATTATTAATTTTATTATTAGTATTATTATTAGTAGTAGTAGTAGTATTTTTAAAAGAAAAAATTACTTATATAAATAAAATGCATAAAGGTTATGCATAAGATAAATTCTCATATTTGTTATTTCTATTAATATTATTAATAAGTATTATTATTTATGAGCTAACTTAAGATACATCTAAATATAACAAAATAAAGGTCCTAGATAAACTAGGAGTAAACAATTAAATAAAAATATCTTTCATAGATATTATAAGTCAAATTAAATTAAAATATGAATATTTGATTATTCAAACAACTATATTCCAAACAAAACTCACCTATATAAAAAATGGTATATCCCAAGAGAGGGATCATCTTTCTTATTATAATTCTCTTATGAACAGAAGAGAATTACTCTGTAGAACTGAAGCATCCTACTATATTTTCCAGATATTATTCAATAGCTTATCCTAGGGCCTCTACTTCTCTTATTGCATGTTGGAACCAGCTCGAGCAGATCTAGTTAGAGCTAGGATTGGTCTAAGGGTCATGGTTTGGAGGAACATGGTAGTCCAAAAGTTATCCAGTTAAAGATCATCCTATAGGTCAGCTAGGTCCATACATTTTTCCATTAACTGGTGTTTGAGTGTGCAGGTTTTGCGAGGGAAGATTAAGCTTCAAGAACCAAGTATGAACTACAAATTTCCATACAGTTTAATTAGGTTTAGAAAGTTAAAGTAGAAATTATTATACATCATTCATGTTTCTATACATTAAGATGTTATTTCTTTTTCTTTATAGTGAAAGGGCTAATTGGCATGGGCTCTCAGGGTTTTACAGTATAGGATACTGTAAAACGCTGGGGTTTACCACTCAACCAAAACGCTGGGGTTTACATCATAGAACATGCTACGGGGCATAACCATCTATTTATTTTAGAAATAAACGAAGCCACAAATCCAAATAGACCTTCGCAGTACTTAAACCCATTAACCAACATTATGATTTGAAGGGAAGGAGGGAGCCACGAGATTCCATACTTACCACTCATTAGCAATAGTCACGATACCCAGGTTAGTTCGTGCTGCTACCACCAGTTCCCCCTGCTAGAATAACCAAGCCACGATTAGTATAAACGTTATAACATGTGATGAAAGAATAGAAACATTGTAGGTAAGGGTTGGAATTTGAAAACATACCACGAAGAAGTCAGTAGTAGTGCTGGGGTGCAAAAGAAGGCTGGCTATGAGCACCTCCAGGGCATGGAGAGAATGGCTCTGCCTCCCGCTTCAACAAACCAGAAAACGATAAACAACGCTTGGGACATTCAAAACCCCAGGGTTTAGTCCTTAATTATCTAGTTGGATCCCATTCGAAAGACTGTTGTAGAGCTCCATTAATTCTCTACCAAACGCCATTAAGTTTTGATTCACGACCCATTCTACATAGTGGGAGAACTATTTGTATTTTGATCGTAAAGTGTTATAATGGTGTGGGTCGAAAACCATGTTCAACCCATGCACCAACTTTTACGTAGCTTTAGGATGGACTCGTTAATGCCATACAACTAATCTTACCACTTAGCATTAAAATGATATATGCGCACTTTGTATAGTGTTTACTCTTTATACTTTTACATGTTATACATTTGTTCATACATAAATCAAACCATAGAGTTTAAAATAGGAAATGGACTTTTGAAAGTAGTTAGTCCTCTAAATAAATCACCTACAAAAGAAACAAGAATAATGAATAGACTTTAGCGAAACGCTAAGTAAGTTTGGTCATCTTGACCACCAAATCCTTTCTCCCCCAAACAATAAAGCTCATAAAATAAATTACAGTCTCCACACAATTACAACTAGACATGAAATTGACGCATAATCTCAACCTATACAAGGAGAAGCATTTAAATTAGATGCAAGTTTGAGAATAGCTTGAGGAGTTCCAACCGAGTACTGAGACTATAAGTTCAACTGAGTTAAATATAATAAATCCAATGTAGCTAAACAAAATAGTTTCCCCTCTTTCTACAAGCTCTTTCACAAATCCTTTTTGTGAATCTTATATTTTAAACCACAGTGCTGAAGTTAATTTGATAAAACATGTACCAAATTGTAGATTTTAGTCACAAGTGAAAAAAAATTATTTTTTTACGTTTTAGGGACATTACACTTCATCATCTTCATAATCATCATCATCATCATCATCATCATCATCATCATCGTCATCATCATCTTCGTCGTCATCATCATCATCATCATCATCATTATCATCATCATCGTCGTCGTCTTCATCATCATCATCATCATCATCATCATCATCATCTTCATCACCATCATTTTCATCTTCATCATCTTCATCATCATCATCTTCAATGTCTTGACCATCATCATCATCCTCATCATCATCCTCATCATCATCCTCATCATCATCATCATCATCGTCGTCGTCTTCATTATCATCATCACATCATCATCATCATCATCTTCATGACGACGAAAACGATGATGATGATGATGAAGATGGAGACGGTGATGATGATGAAGATGATGATGATTATGATGATGAAGATTATGATGATGATGATGATTGTTTATCCTAAAGTCTGCTAACTGACTACGGGATAGCAGTGTTCAGGA